>CM022391.1:105834972-106434972 GCA_011833715.1 Carcinoscorpius rotundicauda
ATGATATTACTACATCTTCTACATGTTAATAGTGACTTACGATGATATTACTACATCTTCTACATGTTAATAGTGACTTACAATGATATTACTACATCTTCTACATGTTAATAGTGACTTACGATGATATTACTACAGATTCTACATGTTAATAGTGACTTACGATGATGTTACTACAGATTCTACATGTTAATAGTGACTTACGATGATGTCACTACATCTTTCGCGTGTTAATATTGACTTAAGATGATGTTACTGCATCTTTTACCTGTTAATAGTAACTTATAATGAAGTTGCCACATCTTTCACGTGTTAATACTGACTTAGGATAAGGATGCTACATCTTCCTCATGCTAACGATGACTAAAGATGACTTTCGGGTATTAATGCTAACTTAAGATTGATGTCGCTATTTTCTTTTAACATTTATAGATATTTTTTATTAAGTTACAGAATAGGCTAAATACGCTATGCCCACCACGGGTATCAAAACGCCGTTTTTAAATTTTATAAGCAATCAGAGTTATTGCTGAAGGGGCATTTCTAAAGTTTTGTTTGGCAGGATGTGTATTAAATGTAAGAATACCAAGCACAATAAACATAAAGTCACGACAAACTAAAACGTTTGCAAGATAGTGAAGTAATTTCTAATTTCGTAAAGAACTATAATTCAGCTGGCATGAAATTAGTATGCAGTACGTCATTCTATAACAAATCCCAAAACAATCAAAGTTTCTTATTACAAATCTTGAGAATAATTTGTTGTTTTTTTAATTAAGAGTTATATCCACAGCTAGTAATTCTAAGTATGTAAACACTACTAACACACCAGATGAATAGCTTCGTTACTATCACATAACGATACTATAGTTTTAATGTCAGTAATATTTCTTAAACTTCTGCATAAATGTTACCAGTGTTTTACTTGTCACATACCAATATTACCAGTGTTTTACTTATCACATACAAATGTTACCAGTGTTTTACTTGTCACATACAAATGTTACAAGTTTTTACTTGTTATATATAAATATTACCAATTTTTTACTTGCTACATACAAAAACTTCCAGTTTTCACCTGTCACATTCAAATATTACTATATTTTACTTGATATATATAAATGTTACCAGTTTTTAGTTATTATATACCCCCACTGGCACAGCGACATGTCTACGGATTAACAATGCTAGAAATCGGGTTTCGCTACCCGGGTGGGCAGAACACAGATAACCCATTGTGTAGCTTTGAGCTTAACTTATAATAAACGAATTTGTTATATATAAATGTTACCCGTTTTTTTATTTGATATATATAAATGTTACCTGGTTTTTACTTGTTATATTAAATTATTGTATTTATCTGTTATTATATTTATTTTTACAATATTATTCCGATTTTCGGCAAAAGTATTTCAGCTTAGAGATTCCACGGGAAAATAAAATTGTCTCGAGGCACAATTCAACAATCAGAAACTTTTGTTTTAAAAAAAAGCTCCAAGTGAAAAAATTAGTACTTTGGTTAAGCGCTTGGTGTAACAGTATTCTAGCTGTTTATTTCGAATATTCGTGCACAGCACGCGAGAAACCTGCATGCATATGTCTCTAGTTTTAAAGTGATATACTAGAGAAAAAAGCACCAATTCTTACCTAACCTTATATACCGCACCCACGGGCCCACAGTGAGGAGAGGTCCATTTCCGGCACGTTAACCATTTGATAAGGAATAATTTTGTATTTTGAAAAACGGAATTTCTTGATTTGGATTCAAACGTATAACAAAACGTTTTATGACATGTTTTGTTTTTTATTTTGTTCCGCTTGTTTAGTCCATGGTAACTTTTAAATATTTATGTTTTACGTTTTTACTTGTGTGAAACAAGGTTTAAATTTTTTTCAGTATTTTCTTCTGTTTGATTTAAGATTCGAAACTACCAAAATATTTTGGCTCCTTACGTCAGACATGCAATTTAAAATCACTATAGACTGATAAGCACATCACTAAATACAGGGATATAATTTTGGCGCTTTTAACCTTTTTCAAAAAAGAAAATTATAAAACTATTTATTTCATTAGCTTTTGTTTTGTTGTTGTTGTTGTTTTTAAATTTCGCGCAAAGCTACACGAGCTAATTTAGCAGTGTTAGACTAGAGGGAAGGCAGCTAGTCATCACCACCCACCGTCAACTCTTGGGCTTCTCTTTTACCCACAAATAGTGGGATTGATTGTAACATTATAATGCTCTCACGGCTGAAAGGGCGAGAAAGTTTGGTCCGACAGGAACTCGAGCCCGTGACCCTCAGATAACGAGTCGCACGCCTTAACACGCTTGGCCATGCCGGGCCATTTTGAGAATTAGAATATCATTTTGTTTTCTTTATTAATCCACATTCATAGAGGGCAACTAACCAAAAATATATCAACGATTCAAGATTTCTCAATAATACGCTTATTCTTATCTGGATAATAAAGAAATATTTGTTAAGGATAATTCCTTTAGATACATACACAGAAAATTAGTTATAACAAAACAAAAATCAAAATTATTACTGAACATGTTAATAATAAGATGAACTAAAATACATAGAAAACTAGAAATGATCATTCCGAATCTCCGCATAATATATAACCCTGTATACTCTCACTTAACAAAATGCCCAGAGTCGCGTAAATACTGTATAAATCTCAGTTTGTCTCGTAAACGAAACCATAAGAAATGAAGTAATTTTTAGCTTTACGTTAAGCTTTGAAGATATTTATAGAATTGAAAATACATTATAAACAGTGTTTTTTACAAACTCTTTGTGATATGACGTTAACTTTTATTAAATATTTAAAACTTTATTGCGTAGAAAATAAAAAGGTTAGATATAGTTATATTGTTAACAATTTACCCACATTAGGAAGAACTGACACAGAGCTATAAAAATATAAACAGAAACTGAACAGCAGACAGGAAGAAGAAATCTCTTAATGAAAAAAGAAAAATGTCTTCGGTTTCAAAATGTACCGAACACATGCGCAAGATTCTTATCAGTGTTTCGTATAACTTACAAAAATCACATAAAGTTGATAATCCAGATAATGAGTATTAAGTAAAGTTGGTAATCCAGATAATGAGTATTAAGTAAAATTGATAATCCAGATCATGATTATTAAGTAAAGTTGATAATCCAAATTATGAGTATTAAGTAAAGTTGATAATCCAAATTATGTGTATTAAGTACAGTTGATAATCCAGATCATTATTATTCGACTTGTTTGTAGTTAAGCATAAAGATATACAATGGGTTATTTGTTTCGAAACCCGGTCTCTAGATGTATAAGAAGACCGTAGACATTCCGCTGTGCCACTGAGGGGTATGATCATATCAAAACGTTGTTACTTAGATGAGGAATTATCAGTAAGATATTTAGTTCATATTTAAAGTGTTAAGTGAAGTTGTTGATTTCATATCTGGAGTACAGTAGATTGTTCTGAGAAAAGTAGAGAGTAGAGAGTACTTTAGATTGTTCTGTGCTCGTGCACTGAAGTCACCTACAGCAGTTCGAAAGATGAGATTACTTACCAGGTTTTCCTAAGGTCAGTCGATATCTTCAGACACGAGACGTGGGACATCTGTCAGGCTGGTAGTGGTGGTACGGCATATTACACTGACGAGACACAATTGAATTTTTTGATGGTATACGTAATGTGGTCTGTAATAGTTTCTCTATTTTAAATACGGCTGTCAAGATATTTGTTTTCATACGAGTTCCTTCAAATCTCATTCGATTATTGTAGAACATTTTTCGGTTAATTAACTGTTTTAACACGTCCCCAGTTTCAGATTTACTTACGTACAAATCGAACTGCTACAACTCGTGCTGCTTTCTTACCCTTATGTTTCATTGGTTTTATCCAATATAATCTAACTTCTTATTTTTGACATATAAACAAGTTCTAAATACAACACTGGTTTCATCATCTTATGGCACTTTCTTCTTGCATTAGGTTATTTGGAAGCTGAGAGTTGCCATACCATCGCATTCTGTCTGTCCTAACACTAAAGAAACACAAGGCCTTCTGATGTGGGACGGTTAGGCCGCGGGACTTTTTTACAGCCCTCCATGAAAACGCAGAATTACGTATTCTACGTACGTCTTCTCTTCCCACGTGCGGGGAGGGAGCCAATTTCGTCATCGGTCGTTAATTTTCATACGGGACGAATCTGGGAGGCAGAAGGGAGGAATGTAGAAAGAGATAATGTATGAGTAAGGTCAGACGAAATCATAAATCTGAAAACATATGGATTTCTGTACTCATAATATTCATCCGTTGACATTGTATAGAACTTCTCTTGAACTCCTTATCAGTTTAAGGTATTTAAAATTATAAAATATTAAATATATTTAATTTAATTATCAAAGAGATATCTTACTTACTTCAATGATTTTCGGAGGGGAAAAACTTTTTCACTTTTTAGTCCATTGGTTTGGCTTGAATTTCGCGCAAAGCTATACGAGGGCTATGTGCGCTAGCTATCCCTAACTTAGCAGTGTAAGACCATAGGTAAGGCACCACCTACAGCCAACTCTTAGGCTACTCTTTTATCAACGAATAGTGGGATTGACTGTAACATTATAACGCCCCCAGGGCTGAAAAGGCGAGCATGTTTTGTGTGACGGGGATTTGAACCCACAACCTTCAGATTACGAGTCGAGTGCCTTAACCACCTGGCCATGCCGGGCCCTTTTTAGTCAAAATGAGTATAACAAGGATAAAGAAAAACATAAATTTCTCATATGATAGAAACTCATATTCATCAATTCTGAATATTTATTTCTGAGACTGTTTTAAATGACTCTTTGTTTTCTTTATTTTCTTGGCAGTAGTAGTTCTAATGTTTTATTTATTTCTGAAATTGTTCCAAAGGGTTATTTGTTTTCTTTATTTTTTGGCAGTATTTCTAATGTTTTACTTATTTCTAAAGTTGTTCTAAAGGGTTGTTTTCTTTAATTTTTTTAGCAATAGTTCTTCTAATGTTTTATTTATTTCTGAAATTGCTTTAAAGGGTTATTTGTTTAGGGCAGTGTTTTAAAGGGTTCTTTGTTTTGGGCAATTTTTAAAGGTTTCTTTGTTTAGGACAGTGGTTTAAAGGGTTCTTTGTTTTGTTCAGTGTTTTAAAGGCTTCTTTGTTTTGGGCAGTGTTTTAAAGGTTTTTTTGCTTAGGGCAGTGTTCTAAAGGGATCTTTGTTTTGTTCACTGTTCTAAAGGGTTCTTTGTTTTGTTCAGTGTTCTAAAGGGTTCTTTGTTTTGGGCAGTATTTTAAAGGTTTTTTTGCTTAGGGCAGTGTTCTAAAGGGATCTTTGTTTTGTTCAGTGTTCTAAAGGGTTCTTTGTTTTGGGCAGTGTTTTAAAGGTTTTTTTTCTTTATTCCTGGCAGTGATGAGTAATTTATGAGCTTGCGTTGATAGGTATTTTACAGCGAGAGTTCATATCCAAGCACACAGCAAATACTGATGTTGCATTATTTTAACCTAGTACACTATCTACAAGTTACTATTCTTAAAATGTTCAGCAAAATGTTGACAAGTGATAATATCATTACCATAAGTAGAATAACGATTGGTATGACAGCGGTTATACAATCAACAAGTGGTAATATGACTTATCTTTAGTCCTAAGTGGAATAAAGGTTGGCTTCATAGCACGTACAGAATAAAACAGTGAAATAAATAACCTCGACTCTAAGGATCTATGTTACAAGCACAATATTGTAAGGTACATCAAACTTTGTGCTGTAAACTGACTCGATGATACTGACAGTGTCTTTTAATATTAGTACTAACTTCTGACTAAAGCAAGGCACCTACGTTAAACTAAAATTAAATACTAACTCACCAGTAATGATTAAAATGTACTTTTCAATACTAGGTATCGTCGCTTTTAGCAATATTTTCGGCCGTAATCCCAATGATATCTCAACCAGGTTAGGAGATTTAGGCTAGTCTTAGATTTATATACTAAACTAAAAAAAAAATCCAAATAATATTATTGATAAAAATATGTAATAACAAAAAATTCGAAATGATAAATATATGTATATTAAATGTTTAATTATTATTTACTTCTTACAATTAATTACAAATTATTTTAATAATACATAAGTATTCTTGGATTATTAAATTTTACCCTAAGTTATTAATAATAAAGAAGTATTACGCTGTTTACACTGTCAGTATAGCGTTGAGCAGATACTTTAGAGATATTAGAGTCTGGGAAAATTATAAAATAGAAGAAAAGTACTAAGTCTGATTACTATTAACGCATTTAATTTATCTCTATTACATCATTAAATTACAAATGTAAGTACCATATGTTTTTTACCTAATTAAGTCTTTATAGCTTAAAATATCAATCATAGACTGTAGTTTTTATGTTAATATTTTTCTTAATTTATTATAAATATTCTAATAAATATTAACTCATTTTGAGAATACAGTGATTAACTTGGTTTAATTTGCTGAATCTGCGCAACTATAATCATCTTATGCAGAGCTAAGCCTACACTTGTTTATCCTGTTGATACAGTGTCGAACAGCGCCACTTTTTTACATTAAAAGTGCAATCACCTCATTAAATTCATATATATGGAATTTTAGTATAAACAGTTATACACAATAATAAAATATATTTGTATAAATTAAAATCATATAATTACTAAATACTCAATTGCATACATATATATATATGTATATATATATAAAACAGTAGCAGTAGCTTGCCGCCGACCATTTGTCTCTATTTCTCTGGTGTTTGAGTATATATACTCGTATTGTATATCCAGGAGGGTCAGGTACACCAGACTTCTTCATCCTTTCATTACAATGTTGGAATGGACTGATTAATATGTAATAATATCAATTTTAAACTGGTCCTTTTCAGGGCAATGTTCATTTATATAGTTCTTTATTTAATAAGTCTAGAACGTAGGTAGCCTGTTTTATTATTATTATTATTGTTTTAAATGATTTTATCTTAATGATCTAATGTATAAATTTAACGGGAGAGGTGTTTAGGTCTCTCTTCATCATACATGCAATATCTGTCTAGTTCGCATAACAACTCATTTTTTCGCCAGTTTTATCAAAATATTTTATTGTACTATGTAGAAGTCTGTCTGGTATTGTTTGTGTATTTGAGTATTTGTGCATGAACTTTGATGAAGTGGTTTTAGGTACTGTAAATGCTGATAGTCTGAGGCTCAGAATTAGAGACGGCGCCACGCAATCTGGCTTTACACTGACAAACGTACTGAGAATAAGAGCATGCGCTTTGGCTGTTGCTAAAAGCTGTAGCGTGCAATATCTATAATTAATATCACTTCTCCCAATGTTTATTTCAAAATAAGGTCACGGGCATAGTCGTTCTATAAATTGTTTAAAATGGTGCGAAGATCATTTAAATGAATTAATAATCCATTTATAGAATAAAAGGACGAAGAAGAAACAAAATATAAATATTTGGAACTGGAATGATTACCTGAACACGTGAGTTAAACAGCCAGGTCAGTGAACACTTAGATTCAATTAAGACCATCCCTAATTTGAAATAACTGACCTAAAGGAGAACTGCAGCCCTCGTCACTGCATAACTACTTTGTCCAGTTATTTTAATCAATTGGAGATATTGCCTGTAACTTATAATATGTTCAGTGTCACCAAGGCAGTAAAGAACCCTAACCAGCCTACGCTCAGCCTGTTTTGAATGCGGTATAGGAACTAGTATAAGAAAATGTATAGAATTAGACTTGAGACAATAAATATACATTTAACTCATTATATGAAACATGTTGGTCTCTTTAGTCACGTTATTATTGATAACTTGTCTATGATGAGTGATTTAAAATGTTGACACAATGCATAAAGTAACTTACCGATCAATCAGGTTATTAATAAACTCAGTCTGTAAACTGGGCTTGTTTACACATGAATTTTCAACAAATATATATGCAAAAACGGCTCGTTTGGATTGAGAAAATATTTTACGTAGAAGAGCGAACAGCGTTTCGATCTTCTTCGGTCATCTATTTCTCTACAAGTGGGTTTTCTCGACATCACTGATTATAATTTCTCGCAAAGCTATCAAGGGCTACCTGCGCTAGTACTACCTGATTTAGATTTGATTTGGTTTGTTTTGAATTTCGTGCAAAGCTACACAAGGGCTATCTGCACTAGCCGTCCCTAATCTAGCAGTGTAAGACTAGAGGGAAGGCAGCTAGTCATCACCACCCAGCGCTAAATCTTGGCCTACTCTTTTAACAATGAATAGTGGGATTGATCGTCACATTATAACGCCCCCACGGCTGAAAGAGCGAGCATGTTTAGTGTGACGAGTATTCGAACCCACGACCCTTGGATTACGAGTCGAGTGCCTTAACCACCTGACCATGCCGGGCCGAAAGATCTAGACCGTCCCCAACCAACAATTTACATAACATAACTTCCAAAACGTGAAATTGATTATTCCTGAAAATTCTTCTAAAATTATATAAATTTGTAGGAAGAAAAAAAAAGTTAACACAGTATCAGTCAATTTATTGCTTTTGGGTTTTTCTCGTATTAATTATACAAACCAGTGTTTCGTCAGCGAGGGTGCTTTAGAAGGACCGTAAATCTTGTTTGAAATTTAATAAAAATATTTTAAACTATTTTTTTATTTATTATAAAATTGAATTTGTATGAAATAAAACATTTAACTTGTGAATACAGCTTTTCACTTACGATTTTTTTTATTTTATTTTTTTACTTTTTGGTTTTCGAAACAAAAACTGTCGATATGTTTGGAGTCCACGGAAACATTTAAACAAAAACGGGCTTTCAGTGTGAAAACGTCTCATACAACCAACTTTAGGTCTAACAGCAGACGGTATTTACAGATCAGATGTATTCCAAAGCAGACAGTTAGTACTGTAGCATTATGGGATTAGTTTCAAACAGATTGCGCGCAATGTTTCATTTGCATCAATGCAGAGAATACATTAACATGACACAAACATCTTGAAGTATTTTTGATAAAAAAAAGTTTTATCTTCAAGATATCGGTACTTAATACGCAAGTCCTATACGTAACGAACAATAAATCTTTAGCTCATTCAGGAGCTATAGATGGTCTTTATCCACCAGATGGTAGCTTTATCAAAAACTTTTGCAACCTATTGAAACTGAAATGTCAACAACCACCGCACAAAAAGCTTTTCTGGACGTTAAACAGTGTGTCTTGCGCATGCGTTAAAACATCGTGCGGGGGAGGAACATAATTGTTAAAACACAATATCTTCAGTAGAATGGGTTTGGACGGTTCTACGAGTCTTTCTTTTTCTTTCTTTCTTTCTTTTCTTTTTTTTTTTTTCAGAGTAAACGAGATAAGGCACTGAGATGTCGCTGCCAGCTAGGCCACCCGTACTTGAAGCCTGCATTGAAACGTTTCCAAAGTTCGATACACTTGAAAAGAACTGCTACAGGATATTTTGAAGCGAGGGTGGGGAACGATTTTTAAAGAAAAAAAGTAGATAAATCGTGTAGTTCTTTATACAACACGTTAAGCTGAATTCTGAAGTTTTCACTAGAAACTTGTTTCACCTTTCTTTAAGAAAAGTACAGTTCCCAAGTAGAGCCATAAAGTACAATTTATTTGAAAACAACGACAACAAAAGAAACGTCACAGTATTATAAACAAGAAATTTCATAGCTTGATGTAAAATCAAAGTTTGAAATGTACTAACAAATGAAATTAAAAAAAGTATTTATTTGGGAAACTACAAGACAAAACGATTCTAAAGAAACTTTGTACTTAATAAACAAATACCACAAAGACAAGAGAAAAAGTATGTCTCAATTTCTTTTTATAAATGAGAAAACAGGTTCTATCAAATTAACTTCAGCAACAATTTATGATTCAAACAGACCACGTATTTCTGCGACACAAGGCATGCGATATTTCCTCAAATGAAATATGGAATATACACTGTTGTATAAGGAAGCCAACAATGTCGTCAACCCAAAAAGTGAATCGAACTGGAAGAGATAGATACAATGACTTTCTTTGTGACTAGATGGAGAAACTTGTAACTAAAGTGTGCCTGAGATCAAAGTTTTGTTCTACGCAATATCTACAGAGGTTTTCGTCTGCCTGAGATTAAGGTGTTCTACGCAATGTCTACAGAGGTTTTCGCGAAGCCAGCAATAATAAGAAACTATGGGTAGAGCCAGTACGTTTCCTGTCAAGAATGAACATATTTCAGAAGATAGCTTTTAAAATAATAAACTTCAAAACTTATTTGTAAGCGTGCTATCCAGGTGGTTAGGGCGCTCGACTCGCAATCTGAGGGTCGTGGGTTTGAATCCCCTTCACATCAAATATGCTCGCCGTAGCATCTGTATGGGCGTTATAATGATACGATCAATCCCATTATTCGCTGGTAAAAGAGTAGCCCAAGAGTTGGCATTGGGAGATGACAGCTTGCTGCCTTTCCTCAAGTCTTACACTGCTAAATTAGAGACGGTTATTGCAGATAGCCTTAGTGTAGCTTTGCACGAAATTCAAAACAAACCAAAACCTCGCATAGCTTCGCGCGAAATTCAATACAAACAAACAAACTACTAAACGTAACGTAGTAAGACTCCCAATTTGCTACCAGTGCAGATGTGGATTCAGTTAAAAAGAAAGGAAGCCGTACAAGAGATCAGAGAATGATTTGTGTTGTTGCTAATAAAAATGTCAAACGGCCAAAGAGAAGCGCGTCTACCTACAGAACAGGTGTGTTTACACCGTCGTAGTACGTGGACAGCAATGACCAGCAGTGAAAGTATTTAGCATGGGGAAATAAAAAAAACGTCACCACCTCTATATCAGTGTATAAAATTAAAAGCTAGAGTTTTCTCACATCAAGTAAAACGGATCACTATATTTTATTCCAACTTTTCCGAATCTTGTGTGGATCTAACTTTGTTAGAAGAAAATTTTACGAATCGTCTGATTGGCTTAAAGATTTGTTGTTAAATACGATAAACACAATATTGCCATGAAAATACAGTAGAAATGGCACAAGAAAAAATTATACTATACAGAGCAATGGATATGTTAGGCTATCATACACAGTGCCATTATGGACGATATAACCCAACTGAAAAACATGGACCAATCCAATGCATGTAACCATGACATTTAAAATAGCACCTTAATAACAACTCTAAGACTCTACCAAAACGTATTTCTCACTTAGTTCTCAAACTTACTGACAGAATGAAAGATACAAAGAAATTGTCAGAACATGTGCCTCCCAATGAAACGGGGTTACTATTATACATTTAATTTAATATTTACGTTCCTTTCAGTTTATCGCATATAACTTATATTGCTAAATGTGTATTGCGCAAGTACCGTCTGTCCTCTAAATTTGTAAAAGATTCTCCAGTGTAAGAATCGAAAATATATGTTTCACGAAACACTAATATATCTTCAAATATTGTTGACAAGTGAATTTTCGAGAATCTCGCGTAGTGAGTATTAAAGATAGCCATCGCAACACAGTAATAGAGAGACGGTAATATAATATTATTGGATCGCTACACTCGGTATATTTTTACTATAAACCTCAAGAGCTATACTTGTGATTAACACTTATAAATAGGAAAACTACAGATATTTCACCAGGAACGTTAACAGAGTTTGAACGTTACAACCCGTTTAACTTCAGTAATTTAACTTCGGATGTTATTGTTTCTACGACGACATTAGATATATTCGGCAGTGAACCTGAGAAGTAGCTGTCTAGCTTCCTCCTTCAAGTGAAATGTACCTACGTATAAACATAGGAGTAATTCGTTCTTCGTAAACCGCCTATAAAATATTCAGTTTCAGACCAGATAGAAGACACGGTACTGTTTTTTAGTTTTGTAAAACTCTTTATATGTAAACTATTATTTGTAATAACTGTTATTATAAATTGTATTGTTGTTTGTATATTAAAATACATGTGTCAAGAAAGAAAATTGTATCACTTTTGTCGGAAAATATCATTAATATCGACATCTAGTTAACTTCTGAATTAAAATTTCCAGCTGTTTGAAATGATATACATGTACGCAACATAATAAATCGAAGACTTGTCCGAGATATATTATCATACGTAACACCCTACCTATGTGTTGTATTGTACGGTTTATTACGTCTCTTGTATGAACCTGTATGTGGCTAGTTATTATTTTTATATTGAAAAGAGAAAAGAGTCGTGATACTTATGGGTATTGATTATTGTTGTATATAAAGGTAGCGGGTGTTCGCTTTCTGTTTAATTGAAGTTAAGCACAAAGTTACACAATGAGCTGTCTATGCTGTGCCCATCACGGGTATCGAAATTCGATTTCTAATGTTGTAAGTCCGCAGACATGTTGGAAGGAGCGGATTTTCAAATAAAATATACAATTTTCAAAGAATGTAAGTAGCCCAAGAGTTGGCGGTGGGTGGTGATGACTAGCTGCCTTCCCTCTAGTCTTACACTGCTAAATTAGGGACGGCTCGGTACAGTCGGCTACAGAACGGATTTCAGTTTGAACACCTGAAGTGAAGCAAGCAAATTGTGACATTTTACGATTTCAACCAAGGAGAGTTTTCTTAGGGAAGAATTCTATTTGTTATTTTTTCGCTTGATTTCAGTATTAAATCTTTAAATAAATCCTTTGGCTATCATATGTATCTTGTTTCATTGATAAAATCAATAAACAAGGCAAGTTATAATGATCCAAAGAGTGTGAACGTTATTTTGGGACACCCTGTATATAAAGAAATATCGGAACTCATACGAAATTATAAAAACAGACGAGGAAGTATGGCCAACTATAAATACGGAAATACAAAAATACGCACAGGAACAAAGGAAGAGCCAAAAAAAATGGAATATAGACAAAGTCAATGAAATATAGAAACAGACGAAGAAGTATGGAAAAAAATAGGATACAGAAACACGCAAGTAGATACAGGAACAGAGGAGGAATCATAGGGGGAATACAGAAAATACAAGGAAGTATAGAAACAGACGAGGAAGTATGGGAAAAATGGGATACAGAAACACACAAGTAGATACAGGAACAGAGGAGGAATCATAGGGGGAATACAGAAAATACAAGGAAGTATAGAAACAGACGAGGAAGTATGGGAAAAAAATGGGATACAGAAACACACAAGTAGATAGAGGAACAGAGGAGGAATCATAGGGGGAATACAGAAAATACAAGGAAGTATAGAAACAGACGAGGAAGTATGGGAAAAAATGGGATACAGAAACACACAAGTAGATACAGGAAAATCCACTACTATTTTGCGAAATAATTTTAAGAGGATTTATAGCATTATCTACCACCCACAAACGGTATTCTGTCAAGAGTATTTCACCTTATGTCTAAAATGGAAAGTACGTGTGGTAAGATAAAAGGTACTTCTGGTAAAATGGAAAGACGTGTGATAAAATAAAAGATACGTATTATAAAATAGAAAATACGTATGGTACAATGAAAGGTATACGTTATAAAATGGAAAGTACGTATGGGACAATGAAAGGTACGTGTTATAAAATAGAAAGTACGTAAGGGAAAATGAAAGGTAAGTGTTATAAAATAGAAAGTACGTATGGGACAATGAAAGGTAAGTGTTATAAAGTGCAAAGTACGTGTGGTAAAATGAAAGGTACGGTTTGTAAAATAGAAAGTACGTGTGATAAAATTCAAATAAGTAAAACGAATATATAATATGTTTACTAAAAGCTTTACTTTCTTCAGATAGTGTTCAAGAAGACTTAAGATAAGATGCTACTTGATAAAATAGCACAAACCAAGATATTGTATGAACCAAAGTCGTTTCTTTGTTTTATCAGACTCTTACGATCACTAGTTATATATATGTATTTGTCACAATATTTTATTGTTTATGAGATAAACGGTATTTCTAAAATCGGTTTCACAAAAACTATACATTTTCTTCAATTGTTCTTACGTAAAATTCGTACGTAAATTTAACAACGTAGAATAACCGCTAAGAAAAGTTCTTACGGAAGATTAAACGTGACAATGAAACATGCCCATCAAGGAAAGTTCGTACATGGGGTTTAGTGCAGCAAAGAAGCATCACACGCCAAGAAAAGCTATTACACGAGAGTGTATGTTAATCTGAAGTTGACCTCGGAAGGTCGAAAAGTTAATACCCGTACCAGCCATTCCGAGATATATTTTTATTTTAAGTAGGTTTCTCGTCATCCAGAATTAAGCGATTCATTACATGACGAAGAAAATGATTACATAGTAGTGTGCGTAATCTTCTCATCAGATGAACACCATAATTATTAATATCGATGATAAACTTGAATTTTCCAATTAGTTCTAAGGAATATTCAGAGACGTTGATATCATAGGCACTTAAAATAAAATAATTAGCAGTATATGTATGTTAAGCACAGCAATCTGCGTGTCTGTATGTTTGTGTTATCTAACTACTCGTTGGTCACGTGGCCAATCTCAGCCAAACTTTATGGAATTATAACCGGAACTAAATGCATATAACAGGGGCTAACAACACTGGTTTACAAAGAAATTGAGGCAAGCACAAAAATAGCTGTTTTAACCTAATTTGGGGGTGCTGAATTCAGGTTTGAAATCCAATTTTTACTCATCACCTCTAGTTTTTTAGATATGCATACTGTACATTTTGTACACATATTGTACATAAATGCGTATATGCATTCAGGGTTAATTTCTAATATTGTGTGACTTATGTCTTCTTTTTTAGTTATTATGCAATAAATGTAAGTGATAGCATTACATATATATAGCTATATATCAAGACTGATCACCAGTTTCAGGAATCGGAACAAAGACCTTGCTTCATTTTTCGACATGGAAAACAAGTTGTGCTACTGCACAAATGTACCTAGCTTGCTCACTTTCCTTGGTTTGCCACATAATCCTTCAGACTGGCGTCTTTTCATAGACTCTTCCAAGCGAAGTCTCAAGGCTGTGCTTCTGCACAACGGGAACAAATATCCCAGCATTCCCACTGCACACTCTGTCCATCTAAAGAAGTCCTATGGCAATATGGAACTTCTTTTAGAAGCTGTTAAGTACAACCAGTACCATTGGAATCTGTGTGGGGACCTCAAGGTCATTGGTCTTCTTATGGGTATGCAAGCGAGCTTCACAAAGTACTGTTGCTTTCTCTGTCTCTGGGATAGTCGAGCTGTATCCCAGTATTACAAGCAGAAAGACTGGGGGTCTAGAAGCACTTTCGTTCCTGGCGAACACAGAGTCATGGAGAATCCTCTGGTTGACATGAAGAAGGTGCTTCTTCCTCTTCTTCACATCAAGCTTGGTTTGATGAAGGATTTCGTGAAGGCCACGGACAAAAATGGTGCTGCCTTCCAACACTTGTCTACTGTGTTCCCAGGTCTCAGTGCTGCTAAGCTCAAAGAGGGCATCTTTGTCGGACCTCAAATCCGAGAAGTGCTGAAGGATTCTGATTTTGAGGAGATTCTTACCTTAAAGGAACTGAGAGAATGGGAAGCATTTAAGTCAGTCTGTAGTGGCTTCCTTGGTAACACACGCGTACCAAATTACCAAGCCTGTACTGAAAAGTTGCTAAAGACTTATGAGGATATGGGATGCCGAATGTCACTCAAAATTCATTTTCTCCATTCCCACCTCAACTTCTTCCCTCCAAACCTTGGAGCAGTGAGTGATGAGCACGGAGAAAGATTCTACCAAGACATTACGAAGATGGAGAGCAACTACCAAGGCAAGTGGAACCCCAGCTGGATGCTCTTGCGTTACATCCCGGAAGCAAAATACACCAGATCATCTAAGAAAACACACTTCTAACTGTCTGCGGTACTATGAATTGTGTACATTGTGTCATCCAAGTATATTTATTCCGTCAATGTTCTTTATCTATCCTGTTTTATCTGTAATAAGCTGCTACAACTGTTGAAATAAACACGTATATACTCTGTATATACTAAAATGAGACTATTTAAAAGCCAGAAAACTAGAGGCGATAGAGCAAAACTGTTTATAAATTTGAATTCAGCACACCCAAATTAGTAAGAAACACCTATTCACATTCTTGCCTCAGACAAAAAGTATTTTTTGTAAACCATCCCAATTTCTGTTGTATATTGAGCGTTTATTATCTCTGACGTAAGTTAATGTTAACTACATTCACAGACGAAGTCACGTTCTAACACCAAAAAAACTTTATTAAAGTTAGTTAAACTTATTAAAGTTTTTTTTCAAGTTCATAACAATGAAAAGACGAGTAGCTCAGCTTGTAATAAAAATATCTTTTAACAAACCACATTTCATAATTATGTTATTTATTTATTTATTTTTTTAATGGAAAGCGGCACAAGGATAATCTGTTTGTAATTGGCTATTACGAGCTCGTATTTTGAGCCGATACAGAACTGGTATATTTTGAATACCCGCGCAGAGCTACAACGGCTGTCTGCGTAAGCCTTCCTAAGAGAAAAAAACACTAGTTTTTAACATCAAATATTGACATTTTTTGAACTACTCTTGTCTGTTTGAATAAAAGAATTTAATTGACACTTTCAGTTTGTTTCTTTTTTAATTTCGCACAAAGCTACTCGAGGGCTATCTGTGTAGCTGTCCCTAATTTAGCAGTGTAAGACTAGAGGGAAGGCATCTAGTCATCACCACCCACCGCCAACTTTTGGGCTACTCTTTTACCAACGAATAGTGGGATTGATCGTCACATTATAATGCCCTCACGGCTGAAAGGGCGAGCATGTTTGGCGCGACCCTCAGATTGCGAGTCGCACGCCTTAACACGCTTGGTCATGCCGGGCCGACACTTTCAGAACGAATCTACAACCCCAAAGTCGGATCACGTTTTCGAGACAACGGATAGCAAACCAGGATACACACTTTGGACACACTAACCAGTAGGCCACACGTAGTCCTTTTATTTTGATAAAAGCTTTTTGTTATTGTTTCGAGACAGTATTTTGATAGTCGTATTTGTATTATAAATTTTCTTTCCCACGTTCTACACATAACACTAATACCTATTTCGCACGGTGTATGAAAATACTTTCACCCTACAGAAAGAGAGAAAATAATTCCAGTAATTAGACGCTAAGTTTACTAACGTACTTCGATAATAACCTAAACAGTTAGTTATTCCCACTTTTCTAATATGAAGCCAAAATTCCCAATTACTATAGAAATTACATTGGACAAAAAAAAGCATTTTTAAGTATCATAATCATCGATCGTCTCCTAAACAGAATGAATTATCCAATAAAAAAGTGGTTAGTGTTTAAAAAAAAAGTGAAATGAGATGAAATTTTATTTATACAAACAGTCGTTTTCTTGTCAGATGTAACGGATAGGATCGCAGTCTCCCCTCATTCTACCGTGGGAAGCCTTGAGATTTTTAGGAGTGGTGCCATACGGGAGAGAAAAAAACAAACCTGCTCGATCCGACACAGCGTGTGATGTCGGCATTACTCTACTAAACCCTGTTGATATGAGAAGGAGAGAGAGATCAGACACAATAGCTGGCCTTCTTTGCGTGTTTTCGTAGGAAGCTCGTGCAATGACGCGCATAATAGGTAAAGGACTGCCACGTGAACGGTGACTGTTTACCATTAGATGGATCAGGAATCACGTCTGAGAGCGGACTGGATCACTCATAATAATATGAAACTTAAACAAAATCTCTCCCAGTAACAGACAAGCGTTTTACAACAGCGCCTCCACACGTCTTATGCTCGAAAGTAACGTTCTTTAGTCCCCTCGCTACCAACTTTTAAGTCTCTTCTTCTGACTTTCTCCACGGCTGTTGTGACAAGACGTGATGTGCAATACTGACGTAACAAAAAATGGAGAGGCTTATAAATCTTGATGTGAGAAGTGAAGTAAAAAATGCTGTGAGAACATTTTATCTGACTAGATATTAGGCTTAGTGACTACTGCATGAGTACGAACAATTAACAAAGAAAGCATGTTGTTTAACGAATTTATGGCTATCAGTTATCCTTAAAATGAAAAGCAAAAGTCTAAGTAACACTGTGGCTTCTCCTTCTAACTGTATTGTATTAAATGACTCACTTAAAGATATTTGTAATAATCCACCTTGGTGCTACTCGTAGTGTTTGTTTTTAATTTCGCGCAAAGCTACACGAGGACTATCTGCGCTAGCCGTTCCTAATTTTGCAGTGTAAGACTAGAGAGAAGGCAGCTAGTCATCACCATCAATCGCTAACTCTTGGAATAATCTTTTTACCAACGAATGATGGTATTGACCCTCACATTATAACACAACTAAGGTTGAAATGACGAGCATATTTCGCATGATGGGGATTCGACCCCGCGACCCTCGAATTACGAATCGATTACTTTAACTACCTGACCATGCAGGGCCTACTCGTAGTGTATCACGTGTATATTCCTACTTTACCAAAACTTTATACATAATATACCAGGTGAATATGTATTTTGCTAGTCATTCCAGGACACAATCAGAATATACACATAACCATTTACATTACACTACTCATTTTATCATTTATTTCAGAGCACAATCAGAAAGAACCTACAGTAATCTCTGATGCTATTATCTGTTTTATTGATATTTCTTTAAACGTGTTTGCTAAATATTTAAATATTTGTCGAAACTCACTGGTACATGTATAAAAAAAATTCTAGAAAAGATAAACTGTCTCTACATTCTTTACCGCTTTTCTTTGAATGTTCATTGTTAATAAATATGCATTTGCTATGCTGGTATAGCTGACTGTTTTGCGAAAGGAACGTCAATGCATGATTTTTGATTGGTAGAATATGAGGAATTAATGCGATAACTTTTAGATTAGCTTCTTCTCATAAAGTAGTTATTAAACATTTTACTTTGAAACAAATAAAATAATAAATCAAAACGTTTACATCATCGTAAGAAGGAAAGAGAGAGAGAGAGGGAAAAAAGAAACCAAAACGTTTGTGCCATTTAGTGAAGAAAAGAATGCACAACGGATCGATAGGCTTTTGTTATTCAGAGAAGTAAAGAAGTTAGTATGGCCCAGCATGACGAGGTAGTTAAGGTACTCGACTCGTGATCTGAGGATAGCGGGTTCGAATCCCCGTTCCACCAAACATGTTGGGCTTTTCAGCCGTGGGGGCGTTATAATGTGACGGTAAATGCCACTATTCATTGGTAAAAGAGTAGCTCAAGGGTTGGTAGTGGGTGATGATGACTAGCTGCCTTCCCTCTAGTCTTACACTGCAAAATTAAGGACGACTAGCGCAGATAGCCCTCGTGTAGCTAACGAAATTAAATATTGGGATTATGATAATCATAAGCCTCTCTTATTGGTCACAATGTGACAAGAAATGAAAATCTTACTGTTAACAGTGTTGGATTTCACTCATCCTTTCTGATTGTTAAACATGTGACAATGGATGAATATATAACGTATTAACTACTGTTGGATTACAGCTACCTTCTCCTTGTATTTAAAATGTAACATGTTGTGTGCAACTTATTATTGCTGTTGTATTATATTTAGCCTGTAAATCTAATCCTGTTTTATATCTTAGTCTAATAACTGTCATTCTAGAAAAACAAAACTTTTGTGGTGTAGTTTCGATCTTTCATCACCAGAACTACTTTACAGTTTCGTTCAAATCTTTGGACTGCACCAAAACATTTCTTTTTCATAGATATAGATAAACACAGGATAAAACGTTACTATTATTTTGACTTAGGGTAAATTCTTCGCAATTCAAACCTCCTATAGCATTTAAAAAGTGAAGTAACTTATGTTATTGTCGTTTCTTAGATAGTAAGTGTATTTAATTTCAAATGCAAATCACAAGTTTTTCTGTTCATAAAAGATATTATAGAATGCACTACAACACAAATATATTTCATATTTACAAGTATTAAATAAGTGGATACAACAAACTCCTTTGAAGACATTTCTTTAACTGTTACTTTTGGGTTTAAAAATCGAATAGAGCCTAATACGATTGGTTAATTTTCCTCTTAGCACCCAACATCTCTCACGAGTACAATTTAATAATTTGGATGTTTCCAGAATGAACCGGTTTTTTGGCCTGACGGCTCAGTCACTTTTTTTTTCGCTGTTCTAACACCGAATCCTAAAAGAACATCCATAATTCAAAAGCCAAGCCTATGTGAGAGAAAAGCAGTTGTGGCTCATATGAAAAGGGCTTGGTTTTGCCATACATGGTTGGCAGGGTTTTGCTCATGGTTCTTAATTCATCTGTGTAAATCATACGTCCCCGATGTAGCTGCTTACAGAAAGAGAGACCTTATAAAAACACGCACACAAACAAATTAAAATAAACCGTTCGATATCAATTTAACTATACAACCAACCTACGTCTTGTAAAGTAACAGATTTTAATATATATAAATGCTCTAATTTTGCAATTTCTCAGTTGTAACAAAATTCATGAAAACACAAAAGATGCTTCTTTTAGCATTTGCTTTTGTAATTTACATTTCTCACATATACGTTTTTCTTCATCATCGTAACTCCTGAAATAACGTCTGATGATTAATTTTTTGTTTTCAATTATTTATGATGTCATTTAGATGTTGTAACAGTTATGTAATCAATGACATTTTAGAGTTATTTTGCCTCTTACCCATCAATTCTAGTAGATCTGATCTACTGTTGTTATATATTGTTAATATTTCCTCCTACCAATCAGTTCTAGTAGATCTGATCTACTGATGTTATATATTGTTAATGTTCCCTCTAACCCATCAGTTCTAGTAGATCAGATCTACTGTTGTTATATATTGTTAATGTTCCTTCCTACCCATCAGTTACAGTAGTTCTGATCTACTGATGTTATATATTAATATTTTTTCCTACCCATCAATGCTATTAGATCTTCCCTCCTACTGATTCCGGCCATGAGTGTGTTACACGAAGAACAGTCAACAAGTCTTGTTACTTAGAGTAAAGAGTAACCCGAGAGTTAACGGCAGAGTCTATTCACTGTTTGTTCACTCAAGTCTATTAGTTTATAATTAGGAACGGCTACACGGACATATTCCTTATATAGTGGTACGTGTTCTTTTTAAAATAGGATGTAGAGGGGTCTGCTATAGGTGTACATTTATCTTACCATATACATCACGACACAGAGAAAAATCATTTAATGTATGCGACACTTGGTGGCGACGTGTTTATAAGGTATAACTCACAGGGATGATGTAACTAAAGGATAGAACCCTTGCCGATGGCATGCTTATATGGTATAACTTCAGAGATGGCTTATGTAAAGGATAGAACCCTCACTGTTGACGTGTTAATATTGTATAACCTCAGTAATAATGTACGTAAAAAATAAAACCCTCATTAATGACTATTTATATACTATAATCCCCAATAGTAAAATAGCTAAAGGATAGATCCGTCAGTGATGACGTGTTTAATGTGGTTTTAAAAGGGTGTAAAAATTAGGAATCACCTATCAAAACATATCAGAGACCCATTCTCACAAAATATAGGAGGTTGATTCGCATTGTCATCTACAGAAATATATCACGAAATGGTTCTATGACGTATTTCAAGTACGTGTAATGTAGTTTTTAAGTTATAATCATTATTAAATTTACAGTTTCCTTATAACCACCTTGCACTTCACTGAAATGCTCACTAATAGTTGCACAAATCATTCGCATACTTATCAATATGCCTTAAGCCTAACTTTCCTCTGCACTCTCTGTTTATTACTTTGAAAATAGAATACTAAGCAAGAAATGAAACAGAAGTAAAAAAACGATACTCTAGTGTTATATAAGGCAACTTCTATTTGACTTTCATAGCCAAAACTTCGGGGTCCGAGTCCTTCTATAAGAAATTGTCAACCTGTTCAGTATTGATATAACTCTACATAAGAAGATTCTCCTCCTACGAGTAGTAATAGCTCCTTTTCATCACGATATATCGCTGCCTTCCTGTAGGTGATAAGTAGTACGTTACTACAGCTAATGATATTTCCTTCTCTGAAAGGGCTATTTTGCCTTCCTGTGAGAAAGAATTATTGTTTCCTTATATCATAGTATTGGTTGTTTTCTCGACGCTGGAATTAGTGGATACCAAAAACTCGGGAGATAAAAGGATTGTGCGAATTTTACAGACATTGTACAGTAGGTAATAACAAGATCAGTGTTCTTTCTATTGTAGGTGAAAAGTAATATTCCTAATATGTGATGAACCTGTAACATTAAAATCTTTGTTATACATTTCATAACGCCATCTTGGTTTGCATCTCATTGGCACAACTATAAGTTCGTTGGTTTATAACGCTAAAATTGAGATTTGATCCCTATGGTAAACACAATGGTGTTCATGTCTGTCGTTCAAACCCCAAGCTACAAACAAAATACTTTACAGCATCACGTCGACACTTAAATCTAGAAATAACACATAAAACGTAAGCTAATTTTTAGGAAAACTAGGCACACGCATTCTAACTGAATAATTTGTTTGTTCAATCCTCTTTTATTTAGGAATCTTAAAATAGAATGCGTCGGTAATAAAATAGTTTACATTAGGTATTTCAGTGTAAATATTTAAAGTATAACAACAAATCAGAGGACAATTCAGCAAAAATGAAAAATAATTATCCTTTAATAAAGCAACATATATATGGACCACATCAGGTGCCTTAGGCCTACTACTTTATCTCGCAGGCCAAGTTTCAACATCTTTTAACTTCCTGCCCTTCTTTCCTCTTCTTTAAACCGTCGGTTGACTTTGGACAATAAACGTGTCAATATGTATGTCTGCGTCTTTCGTGGAGTTGTGATTGAACATGAAAATTTCTGTGCTGTAGGGAAGGGGCAGTTTAAAAAGACGCAGGGAAGAGATAACGAGAAAACAACAAAAAAGTGAAAAAGAAAAAAGTGGCCTTTTTGAAGTAACATTGGTAGTCTTTCGGTGTATTTCAATAACGTATTGAACGTCACGTTTAGATGACAAACATTTGTGTCATTAAGTTATATTTATCGAGCAGGAAGTTAGTTGGTTTTTCTAAAACATAAATATTTGAGATAAACATAAAAATCTATTTTCCATTACTTCTTTCTACCGCTTTTCTTTGTTGCTACAATACAAAAACACAATGACTGTCTATCACGTCTTTAGCTTTGTTTGTTTGTTTTAGAACAAAGATACGTTTGAGAAATCTGTTGTGTCCATCCCGGAGACTTGAACCACTGTATACAGTCAGTATACTTGCCCATACTCCACGTATTTAGGTTAAAAATACAAACGTATTTTTTAATGTGAACAATAAAAAAAATTGCTTGCAATCTGTTGTTTGTTAATAACTTTATCATCTACTACGTGTGATATATTTCGATGGGTTTTTTTTCAAGTATTATATTATCCTTTTCTTTAAAACTGATGGAAAAGATCAAGAAAAAACAGTTATCAGATTCAAGGCAAGTAAATGTATAAAGTGTGTATTAATATTCTTTTAAAAACAACAAAGGAACAGTGAGTGTTGCATTACAGTCATATTACAAAATAGAGGAAAACAGAGATTTTTGAGACAATAAAAATTTTATTTATTATTATTTGCTGGGTTATGATATAACCATTTATTAAGGTTGCTTGAGTAAGTAATCTTGTCACTATTTAACTCTTGTTTGTGTGTTAATCGGTTTTGATTCTGAACAATAACATTAATTAGAATAAAAAACACACCATAAGATATAAAATCAAATTCACTAGATGAGTTACTAAAATTAACGAAATAAATTACTTTTTATTAAATATAAAAAATTTTAAATAAAAAAACAGCTTTCACTTCACTGGCTTTATTATTCTATCTTAATCGTGACATACAAAAGACAATGTTGTTGTTAGTGCTGCCATCTATTGTAAGCAATATGCTGTCGCCACCTTGTTGCAATATTGTGTACTCTATTGGGTTTTGATATTGATTTTACTCAAACGGAAAACTTAGTCGTTTTGTAGTGAAGTACACAGAGGAGCTAATATAATCTTTCTCTGCAGTAGCGTATTTAGGTAGGGGCTGGAGGGAATCAGCCCCAGGATCCATGGTCTTAATGGGAACCCATTGATAATTTTATTGTGTAAAACTATTTGGGATGTAGGGCCCAGATAACCTTAAATCCGACCCTGCTTCTCTGGACAGAATGTAGCTGAAGTTCGATTGTACTTCACTTATACTCTACATTAATTTGTTACTAAATTCAGTCTTTGGTTTCTCTGCAATATTTTACAGTTTGTTTACTTGCATTAAGCAGTAATTGGTCTGCACTATTTAGTGAGATAATCGAGTACATTTTCTTTGATATTGAAATTCTGAAGATGATCATACAACATATCCTGTACTAATAGAAATAAATGAGTCACTTTCACACAATTTTCGACTTGGTAAATTTATTTTTCTATTCCATAAACATCTTCGATATCATCTATGTACCTTTTTGTACTTTTTAATAATAAAGTGGTCATTTTCTTTCTCATTATCAATATCTTCAATTGAGTCCAAAATGTCATCATCTATATCGTCATCTTCATCATGTGCAATTTTGTCATTAATATTCACAATATAATCATTGTAAGTTGGCTGTAGTTCTTTAATTCTACCGTTTGTTACACACTTACTGGCTGTTTTTCTCCACTTTTCCTATCTACTTAGCAAAGGTTAATAATTCATTACCTTCCTGACTATTTTTCTCCATGTCTCCTATCCATCTATCAGAGATTAATAATTCATTACTGTCTTCGTTGTTTTTCTCCACGTCTCCTATCTACTTAGCAGAGCTTAATAAATTCATTACCTTCCTAGCTGTTTTTCTCCACGTCTCCTATCCATCTAGCAGAGCTTAATAATTCATTACCTTCTTGGCTGCTTTTCCCCATGTCTCCTATTTACTTAGCAGAGGATAATTTAATAATTCATTACCTTCCTGCCTATTTTTCTCCATGTCTCCTATCTACTTAGAAGAGGTTAATTTAATAATTCATTACCTTCCTGGCTGTTTTTATCCACGTCTCCTATCCATCTAGCAGAGATTAATAATTCATTACCTTCCTGGCTGCTTTTCTCCATGTCTCCTATCTACTTAGCAGAGGATAATTTAATAATTCATTATCTTCCTGGCTATTTTTCTCCATGTCTCCTATCTACTTAGAAGAGGTTAATTTAATAATTCATTACCTTCCTGGCTGTTTTTCTCCACGTCTCCTATCTACTTAGCAGATGTTAATATTTCATTACTTTCACAATTTCAACAAGAGAATTTTCAATGTTGAGGGTTTTTTTACAGTTGCAAAATAAAGTTTCTATATTTGAAATAAAGCTGCAATTTTTTGACAGTTGTTGAAACAGTAATTAACAATATTGATCCATTGATTTAGAGCACATAATGGTCCATTGAAGCTAAAAATAGGCTAAATCGTCACCTTTGTGGCCATTAATATTGTAATGTGACATTTGTTTTCTGACTAATGTGTGCTCACTCATTTTGCAGGCAAGAACCATATTTAATTATTTAAAAGAGCAAATATTTATTGCAAGATCGTATATATCGATATTAGTGATAACACTATACAACAAAATTTTTACTTTTTCTTGTTCCTGGGTAGAAAGTGTTATTTTCCAATTGCTTATACCTGAAGTAAATAGAAAATACCTATTTTTCTTTTCAAACTTTGCTTTTGTGACCTGGAAGCGTATAACGAAAACAAAATGGGAGCCTATATTTGAGCGCTGATACGTAAAAGTGATTTACATTACAGTCACAAATCTCGAAAAACTACTCACTTCTAAACATTTTTGTATAACTTCAGAATAAATATACGTAAATACTTATTCGTATGTTGTTTTATTCATGCCTTATGTAAATGAAAATGTGCAAATTTGACTGTTTTTACATAAAAAACATGTTAATTTCTAAATTTCATTATCCAGGTCACAAAAGCAAAGTTTGAAGGGAATAATAGCCATTTTCAGTACTTTTACAACACAAGTAATTATGAAATAATCCACATCCTCCAGGAACAAAATTTCTGTTACAGAGTAAAATAAACAAAAATAAAATTATTTGAAATAAATTCTTCCAAAATATTTTACCTTAATCTATCTGCAAACACATTGCTTGTTTGTTTGTTTTGAATTTTGCGCAAAGCTACTCGAGGGCTATATGAGCTAGTCGTCCATAATTTAGCAGTGTAAGACTAGAGGGAAGGCAGCTAGTCATCACCACCCACCGCCAACTCTTGGGCTTTTCTTTACCAACGAATAGTGGGATTAACCATCAAATTATAACGCCCCCACGGCTGAAAGGGCGAGCATGTTTGGTGCGACCGGGATTCGAACCCGTGACCCTCGGATTTCGAGTCAAACGCCTTAATGCGCTTGGCCATGCCGGGCCTGCAAATAGCATGCACAAATTAAAATACTGTCGTCTAGTGCGTATAACTCATATTAAAAGCTATTTTTTAATCTAAACAGAAGGACAAAACATATATCTGCTTTACCCACAACATGAAACAATCCCGCATTTTAGCGTTATAAATACATTTCTTTTCTAAACCATCGGAGGACAGCAGAAGAAAACAAAGATGAATTACCTGTATAGCTTTGTACACTGGTCTGTTCTTTTGGTGTTTAATGCAGCAGAACCACGCTATCTCTACCAAACAATTTTTCTTTTAACAGTTACCTCAAAAGCATATCCGCTGAAACCTCAGAAATCGGAGGGATACTTGTATTCAAGACTTACAGTATGGCCCCTAACGTCACTGGATCTCCACAATATCCTCCTGACTGAACTTTTCTGTTTAGTCTTCTTCTATGCAATCGAGATTTAATTACTTCAATAAACTCTTAGTTTGTTGGAATGGGAACATAGTAATTATTGTATTAATGTAATTCCATGGAAAAGCGAGCAAGACATAACAGTCTTGCATTATAGGACTTGATGGGGTGGACACAGTCACCCTGCAGTATTGCACATAAACAAAATAACGGGGTTATAGGTGAAGGTTTCTTCCAGTCAGTATTCACAGGAAGACAAAGCTTTGGCATATGAAGAAGAGGACACTATTGATGGCAAACAAATATCATTCTAAAGCAGTGGCGGCGCCAGGATATTTTCGTGGGGGGGGGGCTGAGGTAAACTGTGGTGGGGCTTTCCAAAATACCATCAATATGAAGTATAGGTGGTAAATTATAATAATGTAAATACCAAGGTAAATTACAGAAAGGTGTGCTATTTTGAACTGCGTTTTCAATGCAGTTTTCATTGGAAACTCATACTTAATGAAGAAGTTGAGTTTTACATATCTATGTATCTTTGATGTTAATTGTTAAGCAACAACGACGATTGTTTTTTCCATATTTTATTAATATATGTAGGTAACAATATCGGGGGCTTGGCTCATTTGGGGGGCTCAAGCTCCCCCTTGGCGTCGAAACTGCTCTGAAGTTCAACAAAACGAGTGGAACAGAGACTAAATGCATAACTGTGCTTTCGTTCTGTATGTGTAGGATGGGGTTGATCAACTCTTATAGTTAGGACTACAGGTCTTGCTCAGCACACTCTTAGATACCGTACCTTTTTCTTTCTTTCACTTACAAGTATGATCGTCAATACACAAACCCTGGCAGTTAACACATCAGGACTTACAAGTTTGCATGGAGCTATCATGGTCCCTACCACCATAATGGGAAAAGGTAGAATATACACATCTATGCTCTTCTGTGTCCAAATAATAGGGAATATAGGGCTAACCGAGATAATTCAATATTATACCTTATGATTATCAGAAAGTCTGAAAAACTGATAAGAATTTGAAGTAATTGGCTCATATTTTCTATTTTATCTTTCAGCTCTCACATTCATTTTTCAACTCTTGGCAGAATTTCTTCCCTTGGAATATTAAAAATATCCATAATAGTAACAATCCTCAAAGAGAAGTTCAGGGCGAGACATTGTTCTCAAGCTTTCATGTTTTAATAAGGAGTTTCTCAACTTATCTGTGACAGCTGCACGTTCTTCTAGATAAAGAAATGTAACGTTTTCTTTAGTGGTTTATCAGTTAAGAAAAGGATTTTCAGAAAATTGAGGTACGAGAGATTCTTTAAAAGTTTGTTATGAGAATAGCCTTTAACTTGGAGCCTTTCCAAAATACACGAGATAGTGTGTTTTAAAAGCCAGAATAAAAAGAATAAGAAAGATCGGTGCCCACTGACCCCGAAAGGGGATGTGCTACGTTGTTGAAAGCTGAACATTCTGAGGGAAGTGAAGCATGCGATATATATCATGGACTAGGCCTATTATATGACAGGTTATGGTTTCACAAAACAGAAAAAGTATATACCCTTCAGTTTTTTATAACTTTAACAAAGCATTTTGTTTGCACGAGTTACCATAATTATGGAACAGGCCAATTCTTCTACCGACTGGTATTTTAAAACTATTGATGACTGGAAGCTAACTTCTCGTTGACTAACTCGACCTAACAGCTTCTTTACTTCTGTACAAAGTCATAAGTGGTAAGTTTTAATACAAACGATTACTTACCGTTCCCATTGGACACCATTATTAATCTATCTTACAAGACGTACTTGGTTGTTAGTTGATGTCTATATAAAAAAGCCCATTTGCAATACATGTATAAGTAAAAAACAAAGAAAACGAATATCAAGCAAATCGCACTAATAAAGATACGAAAAATATAATGTTTAAAATAGTTATGCGGCGAGACAAAATAAAGCAAACACGTTTAGGATACCCAGCCGAATTTCTAGAACTTGAAAGCAGAATTATCTAATCATACAAAACCTGTCAATTTATTACAAATTAAAACCCTGACAAATTTAGTTTTCAAACATATTTTGGAAGATTATCTACCTTTTTTTCATGGTGAAAACTTATAAATCTGTAGCGCATGTACACACGTTGTTATATGTATAATCAACTTTCTAAATGTGCTACGTAAGTTTAAATAATTTTCTATATTGAAACTGTTTACAGAAAATATTAAGCACTTGCTGTAATAATTTACTAATCCTACCACAGTACATTGTAGATATTTGCTATAGAAACTTCATGATCTTGTCAAAATACATTACAGTCGTTTTGTACAACACTTTTCTAATCCTATCACAAATCATTGTAGATATTTACTATAACAACTTCCTTATCATACCACAATAAATCTCTCTCTCTCTCTCTGGTGTTTGGGTATATATATATTTATAAACAATAAATTTTTGGCACTAGGTGTAAGTTTTAAATTTCGCGCAAAGCTACACGAGGGCTATCTGCACTAGCCATCCCTAATTTAGCAGTGTAAGACCACAGGGAAGGCAGCTAGTCATTATAACCCACTACCAACACGGGGGCTACTCTTTTACCAACGAATAGCGGGATTGACCGTAACTTTATAACGCCCATACGGCTGAAAGGGGCGAGCATGTATGGCGTGATGAGGATTCGAACCCGCGACCCTCGGACTACGAATCGAGCCCTTTAGCCACCTAGCCATCTCGGACCGTGAGGTGAATGCAGCCCACAAGAATACAATCCAACAGCTGGGAAAAAAACGTGTTCTTACATCACGCCATTATTACATTACGTATCAAAAGTATGACCCTTTTCTGGTCCTGTAAATGAATTTAAAACGTCGAATTTTGGAGTTCTATATATAAACTTCTTTTTTTTTTCTGTTTGTTGTCAACATAAAGCTTTATTCACCTAAATAATTCTCTAAGTATTAGTTGAAATTATATAGCATGAATTCCATTTTCGTATAAATAAACCCTTTTAAAATAAAATTAACACTAACTCCTGGTTTGCCCAGTAGTAGGTGGCCATAAATTACGTGAGCCTACTATTCATGATGACGAAAAACCTACTTCAAGAAAAATGTATTCGTAAGACAGTTGGTATGGGTATTGTTTTCTTTATTTGGTTGAAAAGAAATAGACGTAATGTAATCAGAGCCATGTTAACAAATAACAAAAAAGAAAAACAATACATAAACATCTTAGCTTCCATTATATTTTCTGACCAATTATTTCTCAAAAGCTTTATGATTGGTCTACTTAAACTAGCAATTCATTTATAAAAATCACTACATTATACGTGACAATGATAACTGAGTTTGTCAAAACATTTTATTTTTTTTTTCTTATTTGTCGTTTTTCTCTGTAGCCATTTTATGAGTTTATTTATTCTCCTAACTGGGGATTCCTCATTTCTGTGCAATATTTGAAAGTTAAACGATGTTAATATGAAAATCAGGTGCACAATTACTTCAGCTGTAGATGCCATGTAAACTGAAACTTTACTTTGGTTTCAGCGTGTCACACTCAACCGTGTAGTCTTTTTTGTATATTACCTACTAATGATTGTACGGATGTTCTGATATTTTCCTGAAGTACATATGTCCATAAAACAAGTTACGATATTATCAAAGGAGACATATTCACATCAATTTTTGGCGATTATTTATTCTAAACAAAGGTTTATGGGTAATACATACAAAAGAACATTAAAGAGTATAGAAACATCAGTGAAGATCAAGAAAACATTTACTGAAACTTATGAGAGTTGAGAAAACTAAAGCTATGCTAGAGAATTGATTGATTGTTAAGACAAAGAGAGAATTAGGTAGTATGTACTAAACAGTGTATGTATTTTATAAAAACTAGATGTGTCAGTACACTTTTTGAAAACACTAATGAGAGGCAATCTTTTTTATCTGTTGGTAGAGTCTGTCCAAAAACAAAATTTTTGCTGGGATTGGTCATTATTAGCACAACAGCATTCATAATTTTCAAGAAAAATATGTGATTTTTGTACAAGTAAAACATTTCATAAACTTCAATACTTATAAACTTTACACAGTGAGCAAGAGTAAAGAATCCCTTTATCTAAAGGTTCTTTCTTCCAGTGAATGAAAAGAGAAAAGGACTCTTACTTGAGAGTTTCATCTTTCACATCAGGATGATACACAACTGTTTAACTCCTATTTTAGGAAAGGTTTACCATCTTTCACATCACAATGATACCCAACTGTTTAAATTTTTTTTTTTTTTTTTAGGAAAGGTTTACCATCTTTCACATCAAGACAATACATAATTATTTAATTCCTATTTTGGAAAAGTTTTGAGTTAGTGAATCTGATTATGTTTAAGCATCATTCAGGGGTTAATAAATGTTGGGGCACTAACACAGAAAACATGGAAATAATGGCTGCTCGTATTTCCGGTTGAAGCAGTTTCATTCTTAGTAATAAATACATTTGATTGGTAAATTTTTTGAGTTTTGCATGAGTAGAAAGACAAATTTCTCTCTATAACTTGTCATAAATATGGACTTTTGGAATCATTACTTATTGAAAAACTAGAACATATATTTTTATATCAAACTACATAAAGCTATATTAAATTTGTAGTTCAATATTATTTTTTATTCAAAAAATAATTTATTCTCCATGCTATAGATAACTACAGAAAAAAAATACTATTAAATTAGCCTATTTGACAGGTGGAAACCACATAGAAACTTCTTAGAAAGAATGAAACTTACAACTCTACTTTAAAAGTGACAAGTCCAAAAAGAAAGCTTAAAATACAATAAAGTAGAAAGCAAGTTGGTCATTAAGTTAGTTATTTTACTAATGTTTAGGCCTATTAAACATTACAAATAGCATATCACACAATATGAAATGTTGTTAATGAATTTTAAACAATGCTCCTGTATTCAAGCAAAAACTGAATATAACATCTAATAAAGAAGTTCTAAAATAATGCAATGTTGAATGTAATATTTTACTTGTAGATGAGAGAAGATATTTACTCTAGCAGGATAGCTTGTGTGCAATTAAAAACAAAATAGTTAATGAAACAGACACTTTCAAGAAGATGTTTAACTTCTTAGATTATCAGGGTTCTGTTCTATTTACTGTATACTGCCATCTCAAAGTTTTGCTAACACCATCTTTAGAAGACTAAAGCATTAATGCTTATGTTTTTTATAGACTTAAAGATTCAAAGGTTTAGAAAACAAAACTGATAAACAAATACTCTAACTAAATTTTTTTAAATATTAAGCACTTTCTGGACTCATTACATATTTTCATCAACTAGAAGTATGAAAAATATTGATGTTAAGATGCCTTTTTTGTTTCAGTGTTTTGAGCCTGTGGTCAGTTTTTAGCCAATCAAAAATGACCAACTCTTGACTACTTTATCATACAAAAAACAATACAGGTCTTGTCCAAAACAGAACTCAGTCAAACATAGCAAAGGTCATTTTACAGCCAAAACAGAATTTAAACAAACATACAAAAAGTCATTCCACAACCAAAACAAGACTCAATCAAACATAGCAGAAGTCAGTTCACAGGTAAAACAGGACTCAATCAAACAGCAACAATCATTTCACAGCCAAAACAAGAATCAATCAAACATAGGAAAAGTTAGTTCACTACCACAACAAAACTATCATACAAACCCATCATACAAGTTTTATCCCCAAGAATTTTATCAAATATAACACAGGTCATCTTATAACCACAACACAACTCTATCAAACCTAACACTTGCCAGCTCCAAAAAGCAACATAATCCTATCAAACATGCTACTATACAGTTCTTATTCACAATATAGCTTCAATTAAACATAACACTGATTAGTTAATAACAACTACAGAATATTATCACACATAAAACTAGTCACTTTATCATTACAATAGAGCTCTATTAAATATAACAATGGTCAGTTTGTAGCCACACAAGAACACTTAAATATCACACTCTGTACTTCTTATCCACAACACAATTCTACCAAACACATTCTAATTAATGTTGGCTAGTTCTTACTATCACATATAGCACTCTGAAGGTCTTATCCACAACAGAAATCTATCAAACACAACACCTGGTAATTTCATAACCACAAAAGGGCCCTATAAAATATAACAATAGTCAGTTCTGAATAACAACAGAATTCCATCAGATATAACACTACACAACTGTTAACCATAATAAAGCCTAACCAAAATATAATACTAGCCAGCTGTGTTAAGTGTGTTATCAGTCCCTTGCTTTATTTATATATGTTAATAATAACCATAGTGAAAAAAATATAACAGCAATGAGAAACATCAATTTTCCATCTTTACAAAATTCTTAAAAATGAACTTGAAACACATTGCACTTTTAGTACTTTCTAAATAAAATTTATTTTTTCAACAAAGCTATTTGTTATGTAAACAGACTAACAGTAATGTATAGCTTGACAAAGTTATAATATTTTCAAAGAAGTAGGAAAACAAGATCTCTTAACATGAATCCAGTAAATAAAACAGTTCCAGTCTAGCGCAACTGTAAGCCAGTTGTACTTAACTGAAAACCACTAAAATTATTGTTATTTTAGATCAAATATCATGTAAACATTTGTAGTCATTAATACAGAAAAGCTTCTATCAGCAGATGTCATGTAAACATTTGTAATCACTTAATACAGAAAAGCTTCTATCAGCCAGCCAGATGTCATGCACAGATTTGTTGTCACTTAATACAGAAAAGTTACTGTCAGCCAACCAGATGTCATGTAAACATTTGTAGTCACTTAATACAGAAAAGCTACTGTCAGCCAGCCAGATATCATGTTAACATGTGGTATTAATTAGAGAGCAGTAGAGATACTGTCACTACAAACTAGATGTTATACTGAAATATTAGTAACAGTTTAACTTCATATAGCTATTTCTGACACAGGTAAACATATTTACAGGACAAAATAAATTCCTATAGGTCATAAGAAATGCAAATGATAAATAATGTTTAAAATATTCTAAGAAATTTATAAAAAAAACATTTACATTAACCTAGAAATTGGTAAATTTGCTGCTACTACAGGCCGTATATTATATAAATATTTGGAGTTTAATGGAAAGCAGTAAAGTTAATGTTACTACAAACTAGATGTCATGTAAACATTTGCAGTTGATCAAAAGGTAGTAAAGTTACTGCTGTTACAGGTTAATGTCATGTAAACACTTGAAGTTAACTAGAAAGTAACAAGTCACAGCTACAGCAGGTAAAATATCATGTAAAAACATTGGGTTAATTAAAAAGTAGTTGTTACCACAGAACAGATGCCCTGTTAACATTTTAGGAAGTCATATGAAATATATGTATAGGACAGTCTAATTTTCCATACAATTTTATTAGGCTTAAAAAGTATCATGAAATATAAAAGATTAAGTTCTATAAAATCTTACTTATTGGGTCTATTAAGTAATTTATAAAACAAACTATAATACTACTGAACCTTACTCAGTTTTTGAAGTCATTTGAAATACACAGAACTAAAATCATACTGAATCTTTCTCAGTTTTTGAAATCATTTGAGATATACAGAACAAACTATGATCCTTCTAGATCTTACTCAGTTTTTGAAGTCATTTGAAATATACAGAACAAACTATGATCCTTCTGGATCTTACTCAGTTTTTGAAGTCATTTGAAATATACAGAACAAACTATGATCCTTCTGGATCTTACTCAGTTTTTGAAGTCACTTGAAATATACAGAACAAACTACAATCCTTCTGGATCTTACTCAGTTTTTGAAGTCACTTGAAATATACAGAACAAACTACAATCCTTCTGGATCTTACTCAGTTTTTGAAGTCATTTGAAATATACAGAACCAACTGTAATCCTACCTAATCTTACTCAGTTTTTGAAGTCATGGTAGATATAGAGAACTACAACTTTGCTGAATCTTAATCAATCTATGAAGTCATGGTAAATAATTATTACTACTGCTCTGTAAAGCCACTCATTTTCAATTAAGCACAGAGCTACACAGCAGTCTACCTGTGTTCTGCCAACAACTGGTATTAAAACCCAGTTTCTAACACTGTAAATCTGCATCATATCACTGGAGGGCACTCTAGTCGGTTATTATGTAAACTACTAAAAAAGTATACACCTGACATCAAGTACATACTGTCTAATAACAAATGGGAGAATATGAAAGCCTAATTTTAAACATACAGATATAGTGTACAAAAAACAATTGAAAACACAAAAAACAAATTAAATAGAAAAAAGGTTATAAAAAATAATAAAAATAGTAAACATTTTAATGCAACATGGCAATCCATACTCATAAAGTAGTTTTCTGATCATGATGAGAAACATGATACTATCTATGCCTATGGAAATAAAATTATAAAACTGTAATGCAGAACACTGATTAGAAAACCAAAACATTTACAAACACTTAGGTTGTCTAGTTACTGTTTTCTTTACTTAACCACTACTCACTAAGTATATTGATTTAGTTGTTATTACTGGAAATAACTGTCCTCAAACTTTATCAACAACTGTGTTCTTGTATTACCAAACTTCCAATAAGAAATAAGTTCAGTTATTTTTCTAGTAATACTAATTAATACCAGCATATGATATACAAATAATATGCTTTTATAAATCAACAGTTAAAATTGTATATTCAATATTTTTGCAGCATAAAAATGCTTCTTAAACGTCTTTTGTATTACAGCTAGAATGGCAGGATTTTCAATGAGAATACATACAAGTTGATGGAAGAAATCTTACATGATAGGTTTTACTTTGTTACTGTTTTCTAAAATCTGGAACAATAAATTCTTAGAATCAAACAAGGTCACAGATCTTCAGCTCATGTTCCCTCATACATCATCTTGGTAAGTATATAATTATGCACTACCAGTTTAACAGTGAATTTCAATTCATCAACTGACAAGAATTAAATCCAAGACATTTAAGTTCTTGACCATAGATAACTAATAATCTCAAGAGAGTTTATACTTGTGAGAAAAAATAAAATAAATTAATTTTTTTTATTTAACAGTTGAATATTCTCTTACCATAAAAATTAAGTATGTCAATATTGACATTTAAACTACATTTTTGAGCATTTAGATAACCTTTTCTTAGTGAAACTTGTATATCTTTATAGATGTTTGTTGATCTCGTTAGAAAACAGTATGCCTTAATTGAGTTCCTTATATCAGAGGTAGTGAAAGAACTAATATGAATGAATTTTCCAGAAAAAGACATACATACTTGGCAGTTTGTAATTCTGACAATGGTTACTTGTTTTTATTTTACTTTTCTTTCTTGGTTTTTGTTGGTTATTTTCATGCATATCCTGTGTTCTTAAAAGCTTAATATAAAAATGTGAAAACTTGAGTTAATATAATTAGAATTATGATCACAGAATTGAGAAGAAAACTTCATAAATACCCACCATTTTAGCTTTTGCTTTCTTAATGGATAAATACATTACATCTTAACCGTTAACTATGAGAATGGCAAAAACTGAACTGTTTGATGTTTACAAAGCTTTTCTTCTTAGTTTTTGTAACCATGTTTTTGCACAATCATTTCTAGCCTCTAAACTACACTAAAGTAATAGTACTTATAAAATATATCCACCAACAACTTAAATTATCATGTTTGTTTGTTTGTTTTGAATTTCATGCAAAGGTACACAAGGGCTATCTGTGTTACCCATTCCTAATTTAGCAGTGTAATGTAGCAGCAAGTCCTCACCATCCACTGCTAACACTTCAGCTACTTTTTTAGCAATGAATAGTGGGATGGAACATCACATTATAATACAACTACAGCTAAAAGGATGAGCATATGTGGTGGGACGGGAATTCAAACCAGTGAGCCTCAGATTGCAAGTGAAGCACCTTAACCACCCAGCCATGCCAGACCACCTTGAAGGAATGACATGGTGTAAACAGTTTTATCTTAAATTTAACAACTTACATGAGACTACTGACTTTTAAGATAGATAACAGAAAACACTCTCTGAAAATAGTACTCATACATGTGATTCATTATCTTCCATATCTATGTACAGTAAACATGTATAAAATGTTGTGATTGATGCAAATGAAATTAAAAAAAAAAGAGACTCAAGTCCACTATGAAATCTGATCAACCCAGGTTTTAGTATAACTTATAACATTTCAGTGACTATTCAGCTGTAAATATTCAGGGTAAATCAAAACTTCCTAGCTGCAGGAAGCCTTTCATTTGATTGATAACATTTCATATTAAAGTGAACATAATACCATGTTCCAAATGAAATATTTTATACAGCATACAACAAGAAAGTTTGTGGGTCAACTTACATGAATTGCACAAAAGAAAATTTTAATGCTTAATATTAAATTCAAATTTAGTGTGAAAGTATCTATAAAGTGATGCACTAAACAAGCATTATTGGATCTTTAATTACTGCAAAATATATTCTATAAAAGATAATAACATTGGGAAAATATTATATGAAATATTAGACAAAAAATTTATTTAAGGGGCTATTGTAGCTTTAGGAAATATAATTGATAATCGTCTTAACACAGAAGAAATGTAATAAACTTTAAAAATACTTTAAAAAAACATTTCTGCATTTGTTGAATAACATTTTCAGGTTTATTACGAGTCCACAAATAGCAATAAAAACCAAATAATAAGTAATTATAAGGCTTAATAATAATAATAATAATGTTTGTAAGAGCATTTTTTGTTTTTGTTAGCCAGTGTAAAGAATTTAAAAAAGTGCTAAAGTTAAAAATGTATTCTTCAAACAGAAATTTTCTTATTTACAGAGCATATTGAAAAATATTTTTTTATTTACAACTACGACTACTATAACTAATGAAAACAAGATTATCCAAGAGGAAAAAAAATCTTTCCACTGTTTATCACCTTAATTCTCAAAATTCCATGCAACAGTAACTTTTTCTAGCATATAATTGTATCAGCATCGTGTGTCTTTAGCATCACATCTCCTTAAATCAATTGAGAATTAGGTGTTGTGTTCATTAAAAGAAACAAACTAAGAATTATATAAGTAATAGAATATATGACAAGAAAATCAGTTACCACAGTTGTGCTATTAAAAGTTAATGAAATGAAAAAAATATCTATTTATGATATCTGAGAAGAAAGAAGTACAAGTAATAAACAAGGCTTAAGTTGCTATAACATGCAAGAAACTAAAACTGAAACATTTGAAAAAGTTTGAACAACTAAGTCACAAGATGACTACTTGCAAAAAGATAAAAAGAAAACATTATTATTTACCATCCAAATCAGTTAACAAGTGCAAGCCACTATAATCTGTAAGTTTCATGAATGAGCTATTTTTAAATGTCATTATTTGTTGGTCAAATCACCCAACCATTGTAACACATTGTAATTTGTTATCTGAATAAGTAAATTAGTTTGATTCACCATAATTTGTCAGATGTGTGGTTAATAAAACAACTAGTGTAATTCGTCATGATTTGTTAGTCTAATCAACCAACTAGTGTAACTCATCAAGATCTGTTGGTCTAATCAATCAGCCGCTGCAACTTATCATGGTTTGTTGGCTTAACCGACCAACAAATGTAATTCATTATGATTTGTTGATCTAATCCACAAACAAGTTTAATTCCTCATTATTTGTTGGTATAACCAACCAAATAGTATAATTCAACAGTGTTTGTTGGATCAATCAATCAGCTACCATAAACAATCTTGATTTAATTGTTCATCTAATCAGCGAACAAATGTAATTTGTCATGATTTTTGACCTAATCAATGAACCAGTACAACTCATTAGGATTTAAACAATCAGTTACTGTAATTTAATCAAACAACTAGTCTAATACATCATAATTTTTGGTCCAATCAACAAATTAATGTAGTACTTTATGGGATGTTGGTCTAATAACTTACCTGGTGTAACTCATTTGTATTTGTTAGTTTAATCAACTAACTAGTGTAATTCATCATGATTTGTTGGTCTGATCTACCAACAAGTGTAATTCAATGTGATTTGTTGGTGTAATTAAAGAACTAGTGTAATTCCTTATGATTGTTTGATCTAACCAATCATCAAGTGTAATTTATCATGAATTGTTAGCTAATCTAAATGTGTATATAATTAATCATGATCTGTTTGTCTAATTGACCCAACTAGTGCCAATCATCATGATTTTTTAGTTATTAGATTTGTTGGGCTAATCAACCAATTAATATAACTTATCTAAATTTGTAAGTTTAATTACTCAGCTACTGTAACACCGTAACTCATCATGATTTGATAATTTAATCTGCCAAAAAGATGTATTTCATCATGGTTTGTTCATCTAATAAATTAATGTAATTCATCATTAACAGTTGATCTCATCAATCATCTAGTGCAAGTTATCAGGATTTGTTAGTTTAATGAATCACCTACTGTATTTCATTAGGTTTGTTGTTTTAATCTACTAATAAATGTAATTCAACTACCATTAAACAAGTTTGCGCTAGAGCTAAGTATGGGACCACAAAAAATTGAGAACTCTTTAATAGCTGAAATATATATATATATATTGACAACATGCTGGATCAAACACATGAAATTTTTACATTTCCTCATTAGGCTGAAAAGTTACATGACACCAGCTATCATAAAATATGAAAAGTAGCCCTGGTAACTTTATACTTTCTCTATAGTGTTGATCAAGGCAAAAATGCAAATTTCATGAGAAAGTGATTCAGGACTTATTGCATGACTTAATTTGTTGGTCTGGTCAATCAACTGATGTAATTCAACAAGATTTGTTTATTTAATCAATCAACTAGCATAACTTGTCATTTCTTAGTTTAGTCAATCGACTAGCATAATTCATTTTGATTTGTTGGGATAATCAATTGACTCATTTAACTCATCAAATCTAATGAACCAACTAGTGTAACCAATCACAAGTTATTGGTCTAATTAGTCAACTGTGACTTATGATTGATCAATTTAATTAGTCAACTAGCACAAACATTATGATTTGTTACTCTAGTCAGTTGAATAGTGTAAGTCATCATGATTTGTTGGTGTAATCATTAAAGAGGTATGTATAAGCCTACGGAATATGAACAGTTAAGAGATAATCCATCATCTCTTATTATTTCATGTATGTGACAATTACTGACCACAAAAGATACATGAATTACAAGGGAATGTCTCATAATTTTTTCCAAAATACCTTAAATGAAGGACACTTCACTTAATCTCTACCCACCTCTTTAAATAGAGTAACTCATCATGATTTGATAGCCTAGTCACTTTGTAAGTGGAACTTATTTTTTCAAGTCTTAATATTTTCCCTAAATTTCAAGATAATCTTAATTATCCAGCTATTAAATATCTTCATGTTGACTTAGAGCTAAACCTAATAAATAATGCAGTAAAGGAAATTTGAACTGTGTATAATGATAATCATTTCAACAACAAATGAATTTTCCCATTGACTCACAAAACTTTTAAATTTTGCCTCAAACCATCTCCAGTACAAACTAATTGCCAAATTTTAAAAAACCATTAGCTAACTGGTTTAGTGAAATAAAAGTTGATTATTTATTCAACAGAAATAAGCAAGATGTTTGCAAAAAACTATTATACATTTCTCACAACTATTGAGCCAATAAAATATAGCTTGTGGTCTTCAATATCAATTATACTTCCATTATTTGCTGTTAACTGCTGTGTCAATGGTATTCACAGTCACACACAGAATAAAAGCCTACATGTGCAGGACTTTAGAAGGCCTTGTTTCCACAGCATATCTCTAGAACTCCGAATCATCTAAAAAGCATAAAGTATTAAAACTGTTTAAAAAGATAAAGATAAGTAGAAGCCAATGATTATTGTTTCTTCAGCAGAAAATATGTAAATATAAACAATAAATGTTAAATATTAAAACATTTTCACAATACCTAAACTTAGTATGATGGATAAGTAGTTAGATTGACAACATTAAAATGTTTGGGTAAAATTAAAAGAAAAATGTAGTAATGTTATTTCATAAAATCCATAAACAACTACATTGCATTAATAATCAAGTGCTAAATACAAGCTGAACTTATATAAAAAAAAAAACTTAGAAGCAAAGTTTGTACTACAATAATGCCAAAGCAACAACTCTGAAACACAAAAATAAAACCTACATAGTTAAAAGTATTAATTTTTCCTTTTTTGAAAATGTATTTCTGATAGGTAGTTAACTCCTCTCATAGAAATAGCTATTCATGTTCATGGCAACCCTCTATATTACAAAAGCATATTTTTGCATATGCCACAAGCTTTGAATACCCCACTCATTTAGAACCGACTGATTCCAATGCATTTCACTTGCAAATCATCATGCAACAACCCTCCACCAGTAAAAGTGCAACATTCTCTCTTGACCAATGTTACTCCACCTATTCAATTCTACTGAGCTATCACTTCAAGTTTTGACAAAAGATGGAAACACTGGTTTTCAGTGGTGAGGTAAATTGGAAAGTGTGAGATGTGGTAAGTACTTATCAGAAATGCATTTTCAGTAGAGAAAAATTATAACTTCCAATGTGGTACACTGAACAGGTGGAGGGACTAGTGCAAGACAAAAGAAGAAACATCCTTCAAAAAGACCAAAATGATTAAATGGATGTGCCCTTAGGTGTAATTTGTTCCTTCTCATTCACTTTCTCATTTTGCCCCATTTTATAATTTAGTCATTTCTCACCCTCATAGGGGCTTTTTCTTTATGCTTGTGGATGACAAAGGTGAATGTCATAAATAGTTATTTACATATCCCAATATTTCATCAATGGCCACAATATTTTCAGTTTGCTCACCACAGTGTGGTTTATTTGTTTCACATACTGCCTTTTGGGCTTATTTTGGCTTTGTACATTTTTTTTTCAGGTGGTTAAAGTGTTCATTTGTCACTTATATGCTGTTGAGTTATGCTTTTAATATTACATGGATGACTGGCAACTGTTACCACTTTCCTGAACAATATTCTACCTATAACATTCATTGACTGCTCATGGAGGCTGGTTACTCAAATTGGAGAAGTCATTTCTTCAGCCTACCTGATATCTTGTCCACTTGTGTTTTTCAACACCCATTTCAATTGGCTCAAGCTTCTCTTTGACTTCATTTGATGGAGAGTTCAGTTCTTTATGCTTTCACTGTTCCCCTATTACAGTACACAGGATTCTGTTACTTTGGGTTTTGTTTTTTTTCAGTGCCAAACTTTATCCTCTTAGGTCCTATATATATACGGGCTTTTCATGACCAATGGAATTTTGCATGGGATTCTTTAATCTCTCCTGTTTCCCTTCCTTCCAACATTATTGGCTTTCTGCATTGGTGGTTGAACAAGATTCGCATGTTGGTAGGCATCCCATTTTCTCCTCCTCATCCAGATTAACACATTTTAATAGATTCATTTTTTCAGGGCTGGAGAGTATATGTTGATCAACAAGAAGCTTTGGGATGTTAGTCTATGGCTGAGAAATCTTATAAATATCCTAGAGCTTGTTGGTGTAGTTTGTACTTTGGTTTACTTTTTATATTTGACTTGAAATTGTATGGTAATGACCCATTCTGACAATTATACAATGGTTGCTTGACTGAGTTACCAAGGGACATCAATTTAAATCCCCATGTTTCACACTTTGGATCTTTTTTGTACCTGTATGCTAGACATCCATATTATTAAGTGTCATGCTCCAGTAGCTTTAGATTTTCTGGAAGATTGGTTTTCCCCTCCAGATAAAGCTTATCTGACAGCGTGGTCTCTCAATTGTCATGTTTTCCAGTGGCTTTTACCCTTTTCAGGGTACTCTTCACATAGATGAATTTGACATATTTCTCAACAACTAGTTGTGAGTGTTTTAGTCTCCAGTCCATCATTCTCTTGCTCTGGCTTTAGATGCTTTCAGTCAGGATTGGACTAACAAACATATATGTCTATCCTGCAATTTGATTTCTTCACATGGTGATTTTTATCATCCATGCCACTCTGTTGGGTCATTCTGATTGCTCTTTACTGGCAAGCTCAATTGTATTTTTCATGGCTCCAAACTACTCCCCCATTAATCTTTATTCTGTAGCAGACAACCTCTGTTCGTGATCTTTCTCTTTCCACCTTCATCAATTAGTTTTTAATTTGATTGGCTTATTCTTCTTTATCACTTTCTTACCACATCTTGCTCTGGATATTTTCTCATCAAATACAAAACTTTACTTTTTCATTGGTTTTTCAGCTTCATCATCCTTTGGAGGAAATAGTTCAGTTGGGCATGTGGACTACCCCTCTTACATTCATCTCTAACTATTTGCATAGGATCATGGTGCCTTCCTCTATTTGGGTTGTAATCTTTCACCTGTAGCTATTCTCTAGACTTCAGTAATACTTTGACTGGGTAAATTATCTTTTATTACTCATTTCTTCCTTTTTGAGGGCAGTTTTTTATTAATCATTGTCTGGATCTCACTACATGGTGAATGGTACCTGACCAAATCTTCTTTAACCATTCAAATTCACACTGTAAGACCATGCCAACTTGCATGTTATAATTCCATGGCCATGCAATGCACACTTTGGAGATGGGGTGTTCCACAGAATCACTTGTAGGTTTATTCTCTTGATAGGTTTGTTTTGTAAGTTTTCCTATCCCAAACTGTACTCATCCATGAACTATGTACTAGGTTGGTAGAGCAGAATGGGATAGTTGCTCATGTCTGCCATGCCTTGTAGTGAATAGATTGGTATGTTCTGTTTTTTCAATTAGGTTTTATGCTCACCTGTTGCACTGTTTCAGGTGTGTTTGTTGGTTCATACTCTCCATTGAGTTTCCCCCCCTTTGGAGTTTGAGAATCTTTATTATTTACCAGTTTCAAGCTGGTGGAGTGGTGAACTATGGAGTCATTCTTCTGAATATATTCATGAAGGATAAATACTACAGGGAGTTTGGAAAGTCACTGTACACTTATATATTTATTGAGATGTGGAACAGGTGTATCTGGGAATTTTTCAGCAAATTGCTGTTGCACCACATCTGTGTATCTACCACCTTCTCAGAATACATATTCAATGAGCCATACACGTTCTTCAGTTGTTAAAACCATATTGGGATCAAAATCTGAAATACAATAACATATGATTACAAAACTTCACAGTGACTTTCCAAACATCCTGTATGTATAAAAGATTATAAAATCATCATTCAGTTGAGAGTAAGGCAGAGGTGTAGATGATATGATATTCTCCAATGTATAAATTGGGAGATAGCTATCACAATTCCAGTTCACTCCTTTGATTGGGATCCCTCATCATATACCCACATTGATATTGGTTCCCAATTGTTGGGTTTCTGATTTACAGGTCAACTAATAAACAAAAATCTTCACACATGTATTACAGATATCTTTGTTTCCTCCCTCATTTATACTCTTGCCACCCCAGTAGTGTTATGAATCACAAAAGAGGTATTTGCATGTTACTACAGATCTTCTCCATCCATTATCCCTCAATGCTTGTTATTCCAAGGATGTTACTGCATTTGGAGTGGTTCCTGTAAACTTCAAATTTGAGTGAGATGCTTGATGTGAATCATATCATTCATATTATGTGCCTCACTCACCGATCAGATGATAAGAGATTCTCTTGAGTAACATTAATTTGAGGTGAATATAATATGATCCCTCATTCTACCTTCACATGTATGCCAGTTCCCAGTGCCTGAGTTGTGGATATAGCTCATTTGCCATTTATGGACCACCATGCCCTAGCAACTCTACACCTAGGGGCACAAATTTGAATGATCTGAAAAGCATCAAACAGAAATTGTCTTAACATAAGTACTGTTAAAGGACAAGTGATAGAGTTCAGTAGAATAGATGATATCACATGCATAAAGAAACTACTGCACACTCTTATTTTTGCAGAGTTGTCACATTATGATTTGCATGTGATGCATTAGAACAATTCAATTCCAAATGAATAGGAGATTCTAGGCTTGTAGCACACACAAAAAAAATTTTGTATATGGAGGGTAGCACTAAAGGAGAGTACCTATTTCTGTGATGTACAAAATCCAGTAATATGAAATAAAGTCTGCACTGTTAGAAATGAAGTAGAAAACACAGGAGTATACAAATAAAACCTGTACTGTTAGAAATTATATAGAAAACATCAGAAGAAGGATAAAATGGGACAATCACCACCATGTGAATCTTGTTTAGTCACCAATGTAAAAAGCCAACATTCTTGCACAATCATGTAAATATGAATCTGTTTACAGTAGTATGAAATAAAGTCTGTACCGATAGAAATTGTGTAGAAAACATAGTAGTATGAAATAAAGTCTGTATTGGTGGAAATTATGTAGAAAAAAACTCATGAGCATAAAGTGAAGTCTTTATTGTTATAAGTGATGTAAATCACAGTAATATGAGAAAAATATGTACTATTAGAAATGACATAGAAAACCCAAAAATATGCAAATAATGTCTATACTACAAGAAAAACCCATGAGTATCAAATAATCTATAATACTAAAATGATATAGCAAATGCAGTAGCATGCAAAGAACATTTGTACTGTTAGGAATAATGTAGAAAATCCAGAATCACACTGTTTAAAATTATGTAAAAATCAAAGTAGTATGGAATAAACTCTGTTGTGTTTAAATAGTGTAGAAAACCATGCAGCATGAAATAAAGTCTGAAGTGCTAGAAAAAATACAGAAATTCCACGAGTCTGTACTGTTAGAAATAATGTAGAAAAAACAGGAGCATGAAATAGTCTGTGACATTGCAAGTGATGCAGAAACCTCAGCAGTATCAAATAAAGTCTGTTCTGTTAAAATAATTTAGAAAAACCAATAGTATGAAATAAACTCTTTATTGTTAAGAATAATGTGGAAAACACAGTAGTAAAGAATAAAGTTCATAGACAAATAGAAATGTGGTCCATAAATGTTTTGGGGGCTAGAAAGTAGAATCTGCATAGTGAGACTTTGAAAATGACTTCTTAGTAGTACTAAGTTTGTTTCTAGCAGAAAGTTGTAAAAGACATATTATGTAAGTATTAGTAAATTCTAACAGTCAGAAGTATAGTTTGGTATCTCCTAGCTAGAGTCAACAAGTTTGTCTGATTCAATTCTGCACTCTTGACTCCATTCCTTTCCTACTGTAACTTTGCACTGTTTATGTGACAGCTGGATGGAATGGATCCAAGTTGAAAGGTATGTGTATTCACCTTTGTTATGGGAATGTTAACATGGACAGCACAGCACATCATTTGGAAGTTATCTGATTCCTTTGTTTTCACTCAGGATTCTGGCTATTTAGCATGGAATTCTTGACTTCTGGTCACCTTTTTCCTCAACAGGGTGCCTTTCTTGTGTACTTAGTTCTCCGAGTCTTATTTAAACAGTCACGATAAAATAAATATGTTGAAGTGTCAAAGAAAACCTTAAGGATCCTGAGGCCTAACTGCAGTTGACTTTCAGGTTAAATAAGACCCTTCAGTGTGCATATTTTATTTAGTGCTGTGGTAAGTCATAGCAGGAACAGACATGAAAGCAAAAAGAGCACAGGTTATGTAACTCTACACTAGATATCTAACAGATCACAGGAAGTGTCATTCTCTGATACCAAAGTTATTGAAAGTCTCTTGTTGGTGTTTATTAAGTTTAAATTGTGAACCCTATATAGTTAGTTGCAATCAGCACTTTTTCAACTCAGCTGATGAGAGATGAAATTTTTTTGCAAAGTGATGTATATCAGATATATTGTTTAAATGTAACATATTCTGAATATCCCATTTATTCCATGTATCTGCCAGGTTCACACAACACATGATTTCCTTCTAATTGCCTATCTTCTTTTCTCATTATGAAGAGACAATCCTTGTCTTTCCATACATCATGCACAAAGATCAACAGCTCTGTGGTCATTTAGATGGTATCAAGATGACACAGATAGAGCTGGTCAATGTGCATAAATCCAACATTACCCATGTCCCCTATAATAAATCCTTTAATGTAAAAAATAAAATAAAAGTCCTCGAACATCATAATAAAACATGTCCTCATTGTAAATAACTAAAAACCCTGGGTCATTATAATATCTTTAAAAAGTCACAAACAACACAAAAGTGCTAGAAAAGCTTTAATGTCAGAAATGTGCTGAAAAAGGAAAAAAATAATTAGCAACAGTAACTAAGATGTTCAGGTTTTCGTATCTTAAACATCCTTAATAAATTTTATGTTGTGCACAGTAATAAAGAGTAAAATAAGGTTGAATATCCAAGTTTCATTTGTTATGAATTTTAAACAAAGCTATTCAAGAACTTCTTGCACTAGCCATCCATAATTTAGCAGTAATAGACTAGAAGGAAGGTAACTAGACTACAACATGGACTTTAATTTCTTGGGTTGCATTCTTTTACCAATCAATACTGTGGATTGACCATCACCTAAAAATCCCCCATTGCTGAAAGGTTAAGGTTATTTGGTAATTGGATCTACCACCATATTAAATTGAAGTTTTACAAACAGATTTCACAACTTGTTTTTATGTTATTCCCTACCAGTGAAATCTACATATTTCATTTTATAACAGTTCAATACAGGGATCAGAATGGTCTTAAAGGAAAAAAACTGATAATGTTTTCAAGTTCCAGAGAGTCCCATAAGGATGAGATTTTAGTTTCTCTTAGTTGTTGGGTTATATTCTGTACCTTTGAAGTATAATTTTAATAGCAATTTTTAACCCAAAAAATGGCTTATGAGATCTTTACAAAAACCACACAGGGTCTTTCTCACAGTGCACACTTTCATAAGTGCCCGTTAATCATGTAAGCTACAATATCCTACACCAGGAACTCCACTTATGTGTTGATACTCCTTTCCAACTAGATCCATCTGAATTTCTCTTCAGCTCTTTATTTATCTCATCAATAAAATTTGTTCATTCCATTATTTTTTATGTTCTTGGATATTTAAAGCATCACATTAGTCCAAACATTTTCTATCAAACAATTACCTTAAAAAATGTAAAATTGCAAATTAATAGTGAAAAACACTTTCTGTACTTCTCTCTGATTTGCTCATTTCTCCCCAACTAAGACATTTTTGTCCAATTAAGGAACAGTTTATAAAATGTTGATGTAAATTCCACTTTCACATGTTTATCATTAGATACAATGGGTAAGAAGTAATGCAAGATGATGAACCTAGCACCTGACCATTCCAACTTTGACCCTGACCCCTTACTTCCTGCTGATCTCTATAATGAGCCAAATGAAAAAACAAACATGGAAGTTCACAAAATAATTCATGGTCGTATAAAGAACTGATAAAAAGTAGATTAACTAATTTATTTTCAATGTGAAATAGGTTGTTGAAGCAGTGAGTAACAGTAATGTTTTGTTCACATTTTTCTGTTCGATTCATATGATTGGAAAAATATAGTGAACAGCAAAATCATACGAACTTCACCTGTAATTTCATGGTTAAATACAATTAAGGCTGTTAAGCTTATCATAATATTCAAGATAAAACTAGAGAAGAAAAAATAATTTCATCCTACTACAAGATACCATACAAACATATCCTAAAGGATAATGGAAGAAATAGTGAAACTAAACTAACTAATTCAACCTCACTTGAATATTTATGTAAAACATCAAAATAAAATGTGAGTGTTCAAAATGTCTGATTTGCATATTGTTTTGATACATTGTAACTGTTATTTAGACTAATATTAGTAATTACCTTGTATTGTTAAACTTACCTTCAGAGCAGCAACAGACAACTCCGATGTCTGTTAAGATACATCTTGCTGGCTGTAAAAACTGAAACTTGTAGGTGAAAAAACAGAAAACGTCATTCTGAAGTAGCAGTAAACTGTTTTACTTTTCTCTAGATAACAGCTAGAAAAATCTTTATACCAGCATTTAGGTTTAATACGGTAGCATAATTTAATGAACAATGCTGGATGAAATACTTCTACTATTGTCTAGAAATAACAATCGCATTATGTTCTACCAATGAGACAGAGCTAATTGAGATGATGATTTGTACTTTGCACTTGAGTAGATGAAACAGTGTAATACAATGAATATAAAGGAAGACTTGACACTGACCAAATACTGACCTATTTGGAATATCAATAGTTGTGATTTGTACTGGGTATATAGAATGATAATAGTTCATATTCTGCAGGATACCTGTGTCACAAAAGATGAGAGAACTGTGAAATCAGGAAACACCAGTCAGTATTTCTCCATAGAATAAACAAACTCACAAGGGTTGTCACAAAGATAACTTGTGACTACATTCATCACAAGAGGATATAGAAGGCACTCAATGCTTATCACACCACCATTATTCTACTGTTGGTCAGTTAAGGCCTTTTCATAGAAGTTTACTTATACCACAACAATTAATAAATCTAGTATAATTGCAATAAACACTGGCTTACTCAGGAACCATGTTTTCATGCAACATAAAGTTTCACATTTAACAGTACTTTTCACATCTGGTGTGGCCCTCAGTGCTATAACTTAGTATCTTCTTCACATTCACTAAAACAGTTGCTGGATAATGCATCAGAAGAGTTATTTTTATTTCTGTATGGATGGCTTGTACCCAGTACATTAAATCCATGATTTGTCATGTTGGCACATTCTGATCTCACTTTGCTATAATCATCAATCTGAATCTCTATACCACAGTCTCCTAACCCTGTACTTTTCTTCCTTTCAGCCTGCAGGATTTCATGATCTATCTCTTCTTCAGTCACCTCTCTTGCCTCAGAATGTTCACACTGTGCAGCACGCACACAAAATTTGCCTAAACTCTGTTCATGAAGGATCTGAAATTGTTTTGATAAAAGAAAAAGAGAGAGAGAGAGACTGAGCAAAATAACCTTAATCAGAAGCAAAATTTAAAACACAAGTTATTAAAAGAATGCAGTTAACAAGGGGCAGAAATAAAATGCACAGATTATGTATATTAATACAAAAATTTCCAATTATTGACCACAAATTAAATGAGCATTTAACATGGTAAAAATAATCACAATTTAAAAACAAAAATATAATTATTCCTAGAAACAATCACCACCACTCAAGCACGCATAAAATAATTATCACAATAATGCCAAAATATAAATAAGTTAAAATTCTAGTTCTAAAAGTTTAACAACTTCGGTAACTTAAATACACTTTTTCACACTTTTTTGTTGTTAAAAACATTTTCTTTACAACTGGCATTGCAAGAACACTTAAAATTTGAACAATTTAATTTTTAAACTTTACCTTGATAGAGAATCTAGCAATATAGAAACAAATTTACAAACTTTTATTGCAGCAACTTATGCTAACATAATAATGAATTAATAAACAACAGTTTACAAGCACAAGTGATGTTGAAGGTAGACATACTCCTGTTTCAATAGAACAAGGGTTTGTCTTCTATTCTGTTAGAACAAGTAGTACATCCCAAACAATAAAACCATTTCATTACACTTAGAAATTTTTGTCTGTAAATTTACTATTACTATTGAAAGCATTAAACTATACTATCTATAATCAAATAGGCAACAAGTATACATAACAGGAAAATAATTAGTTTATTTAGAATAGTACAATATTATTAACAATAAGGAATGATAAACTTGGGTTTAATGAAATTACATCGTTAAATTACACTGTATACAATTCAAATCCAAAAAATGAAAGGTCAATTCTAACAATAATTTCCTAATACCCTGCTTTTTTATACAGACATTTTCAGTGTATTTTCTTAAACCTAATATTCTAAGTTAATACAGTGTTAGTTCTTAAAAAGGTAATCTGATGGTTGTGGGTTCAAATCCCCATCCCACCAAACATGCTCGCCCTTTCAGCTGTGGGAGTGTTCTATAGTAATGGTCAATCCCAATATTCATTTGTAAAAGAGTAGTGCAAGAGTTGGTGATGGGAGGTAATGATCAGCTGCTTTTTCTCTAGTCTTACACTGCTAAATTAGGGATGGCAAGTGCAGATAGTCCTCATGTAGCTTTGTGTGAAATTAAAAAACAAACAAACAGTTCTTTAAAATAATTTTATACCACCTTGCCTTAGAACTATGTTTGTTTCTTAGTCAATGTTTTACAATTTGCTCTAGTTGAAACAGGTACTTAATTCTGAAATATGAAGTTTTTTCTTGTTGAGCATTTCTGATGTCTGTCTATCTGTTTGTTTATTTTCCCATTTTCCCACATGCTATACCAGTTACTGTGTTTGCATCAGGAGAACTCGTACAAGTTCTGTTTTCCAGCCATAGTCCACCTTTCATAGTTATAATTGTGATGGAACCACATATCTCCTGATTGGACAGAGATGAGTGGTAATGTATTTCAAGATTTAAGCACTTGTTTTAATTTCATTTTAGTTCTAAAAATGTAAAATTCAAAACAGGTAAACTTACTTCTGACAAAAAAACAAACAAGAAAACAGGATACTTTCAATGAGATGGAGAAGGAAGCTGGAGGGAGCCATAAGGACCAGTTGTTCAACCAATCTGAGGGACTGAGGTGAGAAGGTAATGACCAAGACCATAACTGAGAATGTGATCAAACAGAACTGAAGAAAATACAAATTTGGAACAGATTCAATGAACTGAATTCACAGGAAAAATGTGTGGAGCAGATTGGCTTCACCAAAGATTATACCAAATGATGTCATTCAAAAAATGCATTTTCATAGTACAGTACCTGTTTGCCCTCACCACTCTTTAAATAAGACATAAAAAAGTGAAGTTAGGCAGTATGTTTTTATTTACCTGAGAAACCACCACATTCTCAAGTGGTGGCAGATTGCAATACATTGTTTTGTATTTGTGTAGAAGATTCTCACAGGAGTAAACCAGTAACAAACAGAGATTGGGCATGCTTCCGAGGCTAAAGTCTCACACATCTACATCTAAAAAAATGCAAGTAGCACACAAGATTTACCCAGTCAGTAGGTACTTGGGAGAACTGAGAAAGCCCAGGCAAACTTGAGCATGAGCTTGACAACTGGAGAATAATATAGACCAAAGGACTGGCTTGACAATTTCAATGGAAACAATAAACAGATTAAAAGCAATAAAAATAAAACAGTGTTCACCAACAAGACTGGAGCTAAGGTATGAAAAAGGCCATTGAAGAATGGAAACAAAATTGATTGACAACTTCCAGGGCATTAAAAGATGGAAGATGAAGCAGTTCTAGAACCAGATGTGGAAAAAGTTGATAAGCTATGATCACAAAACAAATATATAGGGAAGGAAAAAAATTTGTTGAGAAGTTGAAGATAAAAAGACTGCTTAATGCACAAACTCCTGAAGGTAGCCCAATAAGACTGAAAGACAATCAGGGAAAAACCGTTAACAAGGATGGATTAATAACTGAGCCACCCAAATAAAGAATAAGGCTTCCCAGGCAAAAAGATGAACAACAGTCAGCCACTAAGCCTTAGACACTGGAAATCATTGTGATAAAAAAAAAAGACATCCTAAAATGGCTATAGTATTTCCATGATGTAATGGGACTAACTCCCATTGAAAAATTAGATGTAACAACAGAAACCATTGTTCAGCTGTCCAAAGTGTAGCAATACTGAGAATCCTGAAATATGAGTAACTGATCTTAGCAAGTACTTAAGGAAGAAGGTGAAAAAAAAGAGTAGGTACAAAGAAATGATTATCTCAAGGCACTGATCATCACATCATCAGCCTTCTAGAAAGCCATGGAAAAACCAAAGGATGGATATCCACTTCATGGAGAGAAACCATTGAATTAAAGAAAGAAATGAACAAATTGAGAATAAGATAAAAAAGCAGTAAAGTTGCAGAAAAGGATGGAAAAAGGAGTGCTGCCATAACTGTAGATGTACTTTACCACTGTGAAAGTGTTTACATGAACTAAAACTGAATGGTAGTGTAGAAAGAGCAGAAATTCAAAATAAGCATGCAAAACGGCCCAATATTTTAACATACCAAAGTGAGACGTTACTTCCTGAAGAATTCAGAAACAAACCTTTGACTAATTCCCTGACATGGAGTCTAAGCCAACAGTAGAGTATCTATTAAAATACGAAGGTATTTATGACAAGGAAGAAAAGAAGACTCAACTGTCACAAACGTCAGTTTAACAAATCTGCACAAAACCTGAAACAAATGGAAAAATAGGCATTGGAGTGAACCTCTGAGTCATAAATAGCATTACTTCATTACAGTAGAAAGACATAAATGTATATATTCAAGACTTGTAAGCTTGCAGCACCATAGGAGACAGTAGAAGTGTACTCTGAGCTTGTTGATCCAAAACTCCATATTTATAGCAAATACTGTGTTAATTCTAAAATACAAATTGGAGATACAGACGATGCACCTAAGAGATGTATTTTGCTGGATTGTCAACTGAGTGTGCATAAGAGACTGAACAGAGATCAGATACTCACAAAAAATACACTGAGCTAAAAGTAAGGCCAGTGATGTAACATCTATTCCCTTATTGCAAAAAGAAGAAATAGAAAATAAAAGGATGGCTGATAAACATGGGTATAAAAATAATCATCCTGAATAACCATCAATGGCCTCCATAAAGAAACTTTCCTGACAACCTTATGTTTTCTATTTGAAACTGAGATTTCTATATTAAAATAGAAGTTGGAACAGGTTTCTAATCACGATATCTTCAGAACCACAAAGAGATAAGAGCAAATATCTGGATAATCACATTAATTATTTTTATTACACTTGTCTAACAGGAGTTTGAGACTTACCAATCGAGAATTTATAAAAAACTATAATGTAAGGAAGAATAAATGATGTTATTACCAGACTGAAGGACCAATAAAACCCTATGATCTCAGAGCCAAGAGTTACATAGATGAACCAGAAATCTCAGATATCCCCCCCAGTAGTTTAAAGGGGAGATTTGTTCAGAACAAAAGAAAGTCATTGAGTTGTTTGGGAAGGCCCACCTTGACTATTACTACTTTGGCCATTTTGTAGGGTCAAGTGGAGTGAGCAATAGTAGCTAATGTCAACATAATATTTTAGGAAAGTATGAGACTCATTGGTACATCTTGATTGTTCCACACTCTAAACTATATTAACTTAAAAACAGCCTTTATCATTCATATACTTACCAAGCCTTTTATTACACCCATTTAAACTTGTTACCTCTACAACATCTTAAACTAACCAATTCCAAAGGGCAACCACCCTGTTAGAAAAATGAAACTGTTTTAGTTGAAGGTTACTCCTGCTCTGCCAAATTTACAGTGCTATCCTCACTGTTAAATATGAAATAAGATGACACATCAACACTATCAATTCCCCATATAATCTTAAACACCTCAATCATCCTCCATAACTCTTCATTTTGAAGAGAAAACATTTTCAGAGATTTCAACTGTCTCCTCATATGACAATCCTTCCATCCAAGGAACCATTCTAATAACCCTTTCTAACAATTTGATGCATCTCCTAAGGGTAAGGAGACCCAGAATTAACACAATATTCCAACTGTAGCCTAACCATTGACTTGTACAATGAAATTATAACCTCTTTCGACTTGTATTCAGTATTTCTGTAGGTACAACTTAAAATCCTATTTGCTTTACCACTAGGAACAGCACATTGCTTAGATGACTTTAAAGACTGATCAACTATTATACCAAGATCCCTTTCTTTCATAACACTGTTAAGGTCATTCCCATCCTAATTATATTTATCAATCAAATTATGATAACTCACATGCAATATCTTGCATTTATTGTAATTGAAACCCGCCTGCTATTTATTTGTTCTACTCATTAAATGATCTATATCCTTTTGTAAATTAGCACCATCCTCCATACAGCTAGCAACACCCAAGATCTAAATATCATTTGCAAATTTAAGTAATTTATTGACTGTTCCTTCATCTACGTGATCGATATAAATCAAAAAGTGCAAAGGTCCTAACACTGAGCCCAGAGATCCCCAGTTGTGACATCAATCCAGTTTGACTGATCTCCATTTGTAACAACCCCCTGCTTTCTTCCATCCAGCCACTCTTCAATCCAGTTTGTTAAATTATCCTCCACAAGGATACAGACAATTTTTTTACTTGCCTTCTATATTGCACCTTGTCAAATGCTTTCTAAAAATTCAAATATATCTACATAATCAGTTACCTTTTCAAAAAGAGTTGTGGGTTTTCTTATAGCAAAGCCATATAAGACTATCTGCTGAGCCTACCGAGGGGAATTGAACCCCTGATTTTGGCATTGTAAATCCGGACCTTTCCAAAGAACATCAGAAGATTTGTTAAATGACTTTGCAAAACACCTTTCTTTTAATAGATTTTTCAAACCTTTTCCTACATTTGATGTAAGACAAATGGGTTTATAATTACTGGAACAATTTTTATCACTTCTCTTGAAAAGAGGAGTTACATCAGCTAACTTTCAATCTTCTCATATTTGCCCACTATTCATGAACAGACAAAAATAGTGGTAAATGGCTCACATATCCAATATTTAACCTCCTACAGAACCTTTGAGGAAATATTATCTGGCCCAAGATACTTGTTATTGTTTTAAATTTCCCAATTTTTTCTTAATGAGCTCAAAATTAATGCAATCATCTTGTTTGTTCTTATTTCCATTTACCATCTGTTCAAAATGTGGAATATTGCTTAAATTTTTATTAATAAAAAACACTGAAGAAAAAGAAAAATTTAATAACCCAGCCATCTTATTATCATCAGACACTAGCTTTCCTTTACCATCTCTTAAGGGTCATTACTCCATTACACTTTGTTTACCCTTAATATATTTAAAGAAGTCCTTACTGTTAAGTTTTAAATTTTCATCCAATCTTTTCTCACACATCCTTTTGATGTCCTAATTTCCTGTTTCACAAACTTTCTTGATATTCTATAACCTTCTAAATCTTCCATCATATTCAAAAGTATCAGTAATGATCTATAAACTGAATCTTCCGACATGACATTAATATCTTCAGGTGTAACAGAAATTAGTTTAATATTTAAAATAAAACATATCTTTGAAAAAATATTAAAATTACACACACAGAAACTTCTTATAAAAGATATATCACTAATAAATCATTAGCCTGAGCTGCATAAAGTTAATAATTGGAGCTCAGTTTCATAATTCATATGAGATAAGGGGAATTTCAAGAGATGGCAGAGGCTCCCTGGAGCTCAAGGATTTGAGATGCTCTGAAAAGCATTCCGAGTTATTTACCTACCAGAATCACAAGTTTTAGTTGTAATGTAGCATAACTGAAGTGAGAAGGTGAATTAAGTGAGTGAATACGATGGAAAAGGAGTAATAAATTTAGTTTTACATTTAAGCTAAATGAAAGTTAACACAAAATCTCTTGTGCAAAGATAGCACGAGTAGATGGTGATAATCAGTTTTAACAAATTGGTACTGTGACAGAAAATTAAATCACAACTTATACTAAATAAGTTATGCATATGCACTCACTGTATCCTGAATATGATTCCTCACCAAAGGAATTTCTGATATTTTGAAAATTCTGGAAAAAGTCTGCAATCGTGTCTTATTTCTATTATTTGATGTTGTTATATGGTATGTTGACAAAGAAAAGTAACTCAAATGTAGAAGAATTACATGTTGCAAAGTAGACTTGTATAAATGACATGAACTGATAAGACTGATTTAACTTATGAATGTACTTGGACATTCTCCAGCAGAAATGTGTTCATACAAATTTCTAATAATAAGAGCATTTTTACAAAAGGAATAGTGCTCCAGTTTGCTCTACCCTTACTCAGTTCAAGCTCTGTAAAAACATTTGTAACTGTAGTAAACACTAATTTCTAAATTCATATAATTTTACACAAAAAATCTTGATTATGGCAAGAAAAAAAGAGCTTATTAATGTGTCTTCTACAATAAGTCATAAGAAAGGAGGAAGAGCAGAGAATTATGAGTGCAGTAATGCATGCTTTGAATTACATTGAGGACATTCAGAAGTTTAAACACATTTATTGATAACATGAGAGCATTTCAAAAATTAAAGTTTTTTTTTATATTTAAGATGTATGTCAGTGTGTTTTGTATCTGATGTTTTAAAGTAGCTTGTTTTAACATCATGTTTCTCAAGTATCATGCCTTATGCAGTTTCTTTTATATCATGGTGATTCTTAAATCTGATACTTTTTTTTATGTTTTTAATGAGGTGTGGAACTTTCTCTTACGGTTCAAACAAAAATAAGGTTTTAAAAAACATATTTGAATTTAAATTTAAATGTTGTTTCAAGTTTTTACAATGAGCAAAATAAAGATCTTGGAATTCTTAGACATAAATTTTAAAAAAAGTATAATGTTTTCAAAAATAAACATCCAAGAATAAAACTAAATGCAATAAAAAAATCACATAAAACTAAAATTACATTATAACCATTTAAATAATTTTGGTGAATATTAAACCCACAAAAAGTTAACATACAATCATAAAGCTACCTACTCGACCAATAAGATTTTCTGCACTATCATATAACTGTTGAGTTCTTCTTAGTGGGGAATCATAATACTGATGACCTAATATACAAAATGTAAAATACACATTTATTGTACATGATGCATAAACATCAATAATTTCATTGTAGTAGTACTTTCCAATTTACGTATCCACAATACAGCAAGTCATTTCAGCAACAAACATTTGACGCATGTGTATGATAACAAACTTTAATTCTTGAATATTTTGAAACTTGTATATTCCATCTTTGACCTGCTATATTAAACATGGTAAAATATTACGAATAAAAATTTCTTAAGTTCCAATGTCTTCTAAATAGAAATTAAAATACAGAGTAAAATAGATGAAATTAATTTTTTAAATAAAGAAGAATAGGTTAATGCAGCAAGTGTAATAATGTTACGTTTGCTTTTACAAAATTATACGAGTTATTCAAAACAGACTTAGTTGTAGTAAAGCTGTGTTATTATTCCAAGTTGAGAGTTTATCAACAATAGATACATCTGAACCCTTTCCAATGATTCAATATCTGTCCTCAGGGAAGGATAAAAAGACTGAATACAATAATCAAAATGTCACCTAACCAGTGGCCTGTACATTGAAATTACAACCTCTTTTGATTTATATTCAATATTTCTGTAGATACAACTTAAAATATATCTTTTTTCTAACACTAGCAACAGCACACTGCTTCAGTGGCTTTAGAGACTAATTGAATATTACACCACAACCCCTTTCTTTCATAAGATTGTTAATGTTATTCCAATTCAAATTATGATAACCAACATGCATTTTCTTGCATTTATTATAAGTAAAACATATCTATGTTTTATTTGCCAAACTCACCAAATGATCTAAAAATTTCTGTAAATCAGCAGAATCTTCTTCAGATCCAGCGACACCCAACACCTTGATAACATCTAAAAACTTAAGTAATTTAGTAACCATTTTTTCCCCTATGTCATTGAAATAAATAAAAAAAGACAAAGGTCTGAATACTGAGCCCTGAGGTATCCCACTTGTAACATTACTTTAGTTTGACTGAAACCCATTTATAACAACCCTCTGTTTACATTCATTCAGCCACTCTTCTATCCAAGGTACTAACTTATCCCCAACACTGTAGAAATAATTTTTTAAAATCTTTCTAGGTGGCACCTTGTCGATTGTTTTTTTTTTTAAATCCAGATACACTAAATCTTCACTCTACCCTCATCTACATAAATGGTTAACATGGTTTCACTAAGAGAAAATCCTGCCTTACAAATCACTTGACCTTCTTTCAAAAGATTGCTGATAATTGGCCTTGAAAATAATTTTCTATTAAAGTTTCCAAACTTTCTCCCACAACTGATGTAAGACTAAGGGGTCTGTAATTACAGGGGCACATTTTATTACCTCTTTGAAAAGAGAAGTTACATTATATAACTTCCAATCCTATGGATTCTTGTCTACAATGAAAGAAATAACAACACATCAATGCATGTATTATACAACTAAAACAAACAATCTTGTCCAACACAAGAGTAATAACAGCAAATCAATACATGTATTATACAACTAAAACAAACAGCCTCGTCAAACATAAGAGTTACAAGAGGACACAAATGCATTTGTTAAACAACTAAAACACACAGCCATGTCTAAAACAAGAATAATAAAAGCACATCAATACATATATTATACAACTAAAACAAATAGCCTTGTCCAACATAAGAATAATAAGAGGACATCAATGCATGTGTTATACAACTAAAACAAACATCCTCGTCCAACATAAGAGTAATAAAAGGACATCAATGCATGTTTTATACAGCTAAAACAAACAGCCTTGTCTAACATAAGAATAATAAGAGCACATCAGTACATATATTACACAACTAAAGCAAAGAACCTTGTCCAACGTAAGAAAAATAAGAGCACATCAATGTATGCATTATATAACTAAAACAAAGAACCTTGTCTCACATAAGAATAATAAGAGCACATCAATGCATGTATAATACAATTAAAACAAAGAGCCTTGTCCAACATGACAGTCACAAGGGCACATTAATGCATGTATTATATAACTACAACAAAGATCTTTGTGGAACATGAGAGTAATAACAATACATCAATGTATGTATTATACAAATAAAAGAAAGAACCTTGTGAAATACAAGAGTAAATAGAATATTTGTTAATACACAGTTTTTATCACAGAAACCAAATATCTTCAAGGAACAATAAAGAAAGTTATGTTTAACTTATGCATTAAATTAGTAGAATGAATTTGGTAGGAACACTCATAGCTAACAGTACTTCTATTTGCATGAAAATAATTTTAACAATAATATATTTACAAGGCCCAATACTTTAAAAACAGACTGCCACACCTGGAAGAAAAATACAGTGCATTGTTTGAAAATCATATATCACAACTGTAATTAATGCAATTTTCATAGTGAAATAAAAATTGATTCAAATGTATCGTGTTTCCAAGTTATACGCAATAGGCACCAGTAGTGACTTTAAGAATAATTTTAAAATTTAGTTTTAATAGTACAACAACTGTAACTTTGTAAAATAATTTCAAGCTATAGTATTCTGGTGTGGCTGAAAATGCTGAAACCTATGGCCATGCTCAGAATACATGAATGTGTACTGAAAACAATTTGATCCATACACATTTACATGTTTGTGTAATTATTCCTTTCATCAGTGAAAAGCAAGAGTATAGATGCATGTTGATTAACACTTACCACGGTAAGAAGCTTGGTGAACTGGTAAAATACTGGAAGATTTTCTGCTACTTCTGCAAATTGCCTTATGACTGGTACCTGGCGTTATTCCTACAACAGCCATTGCTGGTAATTGAGCTAGCCTTAGTGAAGTAGCAATGTGACTAAGTGAGTGCTGATGAGGTTGGTTATAAGATTCCTGCTGTTGATAACAAGATCTATCAACAAAAAAAGGACTCTCATTTCTGTACTGCTTCCACACCCATGGCAAACGAAAATTCCTTTTCCCACTCCTACTTACAAATTTTCGAGGTGGAGGAGTGGGAGGCTGAGGTCCTTCTTGGTCTTTGGAATCTCCTACAGAAAGACTAAATACCACAATAATATACTGCTTAGTATCAAGCTATGTTGCTGCTAAGCACCTGTGACAAATTACAAAAATATATCAGCAAATTAGAGAAAAAGCATATTAATTGAAATAATCTGCCTATATCCAAGAAGTACTATAACATCTTCAAGTGAGCCAGATTAGTTTAATTCTAAATAAACTTGAGGATCAAAGAACACTTGAAATATAAGTTTGGTATCTAATGAATATCGTTTCTAAGACATGAAATAAATCTTTGATACAGCAGTTTTAATAATATTGTTTAAAACTGAACCAAATGAAAACAAGATTTCAAATACATTGTGCATTAGTTAAATAAACCATGCAACAAATGTGGGATTATTTAATTTTCTTGTGGATAACACAGAGATAATGATGCAGTAAAAAGTGATGAAACAAAAGTACCTGAATTTGTTGTGCAACAAAGACAAGACTGGACTTTGGTCGATACTAACTATTTCCTGGTTAGGAAAACTAGATGGAGGAAGAACACTTTCAAAACTTGAACTGCTATTCATAAAAGAGGTGCTGGGAGCATGCTGTTGATACAGTTCTCTAAGCTGAAAGATGTCACTTCCAAAATTTTCACTCACTGAGCTGGCATTGTATTTTGTTAACCCCTCAGATGGAATGGTTAGATGAAGAGGTAAAGTTGACCCAGATGAACTTAGTAATGAAGAAACTACTCCATAGTTGTATAGTTCTACATCATCTATTGAGAAAGAGCTGGAAAGAAGAATGTTATAATATGAAACTAAAACCAGTATAAAAAAACATAATCACAAAACAGCAATAAAATAATTAAATGCATTATTGAAAAATAATGCTGAAATACAATGTTTGAATTTCAACATTGAGACATTTAGCAGTTTTAGGAGCCTATGATAGAAAAGCCAATAGAGACAAAGACTCACACCATGGTGGAAGATACTGCACATGGGTTATATCCATAACTGTGTGGGACTGCCAGTAGTACACAGTATTTATGAAAAATAGCTCAAACACCAAAACAAACATATAGACATTTTGCATCCACTTTTGCATTTGGTTTTGACTGGTATACCTCAGTCTGGTGGATTCATATATTTGAAAAAACACACCTTTCACCTTGTAATTTCTTAATGTTTTTCTATTGAAAAATACAGTTTTGAAGCCTGGAAATACTGGTTGTAGGTATAATGGGTGAGGCATAAGATATCATTCATGTGGTACAATCTTGTAACTGTTACACAACTTGTAAAATTGAGAAAGTTCCTCAGGAAGGAGAATGAAAGCATTGGCAAGGGTTAATAGTCAAAGATAAATATGGTGTGACAGATCCAAATAAAGTTGACAAAGTAGAATAAAAAAAATTCAAACCTTCATTTCTTCATATTGGTCCTACAAGTTTTGTTTGTGTGTCAACCAGAAAGTAGGGTAGGGATGCAGCTGGGTTAGAGATTATAATGTGGGTGTTGCACCTCACTTGTTGGGATGACAATAACAGTACAACCATAGATAATTGGTTGAATGAAAACCTTCTGATGTTGGGGATCAGGGACTCCTAGAGTTCCTCAGACATGTTCTATGTGTGAAGATGGGCGTCAGTACACATTAAGCCTGTTAACAAGTTGTTTGATAAGATGCATTTGTCAACTTGTTCAAGGACATAGCAAAGTTTTATGACCTTTATTCAAAAAAATCAATTAGATCTTATACAGTTTTTACATTTGAACTCAAGCTTTCAGCATTCATGTTCAAGCTCCAGTCATTTCCAGCTCCAAACTTTGCCCTGACATGAACAGCATGTTTCATTCCTCCATTTCAGCTCCTATTCCAGCATTCTTGTGTTAGTTACAGAGTGTTCTTTACCTGAGACTATAGTAAATAAATGGACTCTACATTGACTTTTGAATTTTCTTTACCCCTCCAAGATGCTTAGAACATTCTCTTTACAGTAAAAGTGTTAAGTCACTGCACACATTGAGGATGTGAGCCAATGTCCACTGTTGGTATGCATGCTAATCTTTTTTATTTCTTAAATAAAAATTATATTTATTTGTTCTAAGCATGACCAGCTTAGTCATTTATATGCTATAAAGAACACTTAGCCAAATTATCTGTATCACACAATCATGGTAAATTTCTTTAGTGAACTCTGTGGAATATTCTGTCATCTGATATCTGTCATGAAGACTACTCCATTCACAAGCAGGCTACTAAATATTAGTATGTTGCTTCTCTAACAGGACATATCCAATACCACAAAATAAGAAAATGATTTTATTTAAAGTGGAATTTGTATTATATACAAAAAAATTAACTGATTTATATGAAAGTCAAATGTTATTTTTTTTTAATCAGAATATAGTGAATCTTTCAGGATTTCTAAAATATTGGGTTTGTTGATCGACCCCTCCCAACCCTTCTCTCTATCAGGGCAGTGTAGTGGATACTACTTTGGAACTTCTCTAATTCAGTCATATGTGTCATGACAAAGGCTGCGCTATATGGCTTTGGTGACTTCTAATTAAACCATTATTTTATCTAAGAAGATTAACCAACATTGCTTTAGAAAATAAAATTTTACTGTGTATAACATCTTAAAAAATGACATACATAGCACAACTTTTATGAACTAACCTTGATAAATCTGGTCCATAAATAGAGTTATGATATCTGTCTTGTGGTAATTTGATATGATTAACAGTGTATAATTTCGTCTGTATATAGTGGGAGAATGGTGAGTGAATGGGAGATAATCCAGCTCGAGGCTGACAATGGCCAACATGAAGCGACTGAATTTCTTTAGGATATCTTGCATGTTCAGTGGTCCAAATACTTCCAAATAATGGATGATATCTCTGCAATGAATACAGATACCTGCTTAGAATTATTAGCTCTAAATAAATAGGTCCTATTCATTAACATAAATATAACCAAAGATTGATTAAAAAAATTACAGGTGTCTTTATTCTTCTATAACTTTGACACAGTTTTCAAAAGTTTATTTTAAAAATAATGGAAAGCTACACAAGGGCTATCTGCATTAGCCATTCCTTGTTCAGAAGTGTAAGATTAGAGGGAAGGCAGCTATTTATCACCACCCACCATCAACTCTTACTCTACTCTTTTATCAATGAATAGTAAAATTGATCACTACATTATAACACCCCCACAGCTGAAATGGTGAGCATGTTTGGTGTAATAGTAATTCAAAATTGCGAACCTCAGATGACAATTTTAGCACCCTAACTACCTGGCCATGCCAGGCTTTTCTACTAGCTAAGCTTGTTTCTACAATCTCAAGCATATGCTCTACTTTATAAAATTTGTTTTCTAGCACTGCTTTTGATTTAGCAATACAAGTGAAATTAGAAGAAACAAACATATTTTCATGAAATGTAATTCAACACACACTCTTCACTTCAAAAGAGTAAGAAGTGAATGATTCCAAATTAAATATATTAATGGTAGAAATGAGGTATTCTAAGTTGATAGATAGCATTTTTCACTTTAATTAATAATATTGCAGTGGAGACTGGACATTAGAAATCGTTATAACAATCGTATCCACAAATACCAGATGAAAAAACTTATTTTCACTAAGAACTAAATGTCAATCATCATAATTATGACAGAAACTGTATGTTGTAAAGAATAACATGGTCAAAACATCGTAAGATTAATCTAAAATATGGAACCATTGTATTAACATGTTAAAAAGTAAAACTCGTAAGTGTTAGACTCACTCTATGTGTGGGTTCTTTATCTACACCATCAAAAAATCCATCAGCATCTAAACTCCCTGAAATTGTTCGCCGGATCTCAGGCCCAAGGTCATGAAATTTTCGAAGTCCAGCCTGTATACACAAAATAATATTTCATAATTATCTGCATAAAAAAACAATGATTTTGATAATAAAATATGTGATATTCTAATTACTGGAATATATATATGCAACTAAAGAGGCTGGTTGATAACATGTTTAAAGTAAAAAAAAACAGACTGCTGGATGGATGAAGTCCTCAAAATTCATTTTATTTTATACTTACATTATTTATTATCTAAAAAACAAAAAGATATCTTTACAGAAAGAATACTGATAAATATTCTAATATATTAATAATAAAGCTATAATAAGTTAACATTGAAACAACATGCATACATACATATATATTAGGCTCAAAATGGGGTCAAGAACATCAAAAAACTAGTTTTTATTACAGATTAATATAACTGAATTATTGCTAAATCCTTATTTTGTTATGAAATCCTGGAATCATGATGTGACAAAACTGTGTCTTTCTGGTAACTAGCATTCTGAATGTAATGAAAATGCTTAAAGGAATAAAAGATTTATTTATAAACATTTTCAGCATAATAAACAGATCTTCTTAAAACACAATAGGATACTGTGCATTCATCTAAATTAAGAATCACTTCTCATATCAAAACATTACCCCCCTCCCAACTGTTTTGTATATATTTTACTTCCATTTACTGGTCACTCCTCATATCTAGCCAACAGCTTTTAAATTCTTCAAACTTGAGTTGAAACCTTTCTTTATATGGCTACATTAGTCTTGGATTTTGACACTGTAATAATAAAACAGAAATACCCACAATTCATATGTACATCAATTTGGTTTCATTTGCTTTGAATATCATGCAACTACTTGCACAAACCTAAATTAATCATCACTAATTTAGTACTGATAGGCTATAAAGAAGGCTGTTCATCAACATTACCAACTGTCAACTCTTTTAACAACATACAATGGGGTTGACCATTACATCAGAATACCCAAACAGCTGAAAGGGCAACCATCATCAGTGGTGGGGATTCTAACTAGCCACTTGAAGATTGTGAATTCAGTGCCATAACCACGAGGCCATGTCAGATCAGATATACGTTGGCCACTATACTTTAGAGAACAGGCAGATACCTACAGTAAAGCTTGTGGTAACTGGATATTAATAGTTATTGTTATAACTAATTTGTTTGTTTATTATTATCATTTATTTAGTCATTATACCTGGATACCAACTATGGATTATTATTACTATACTTTACTTTCTTAAGTTCTTTTTTGTTCATTGTTATTATAATACTTAACTAAAATTGCTAGTAAGTTACAAGTATTTCATGAATGGAATTCCGTATAATTTCCACCCCCCAGTGGCTCAGCAGTATGCCTGCAGACTTACAACATTAAAAACCAGGTTTCAATACCCATGGTGAACAGAGCACAGATAGCCCATATAATTTCCATATTTTTCAGAAATAGATGCTTGTTTACTTATACAGCTAACATATAGTTTATCAACTATTACTACCTTGATACTAGACAAGCAAGAATGCCTGTACTTTGTAAATGTGTGTACCCTGCAGTATACACAGTAAAGAGGTAAGCATTTCTTATGTGCTAAAGAAATGCAAATTAAAGAAACTGCATACAACACAAAAATATAAAACAGTAACACATTGTTTTGATTTATCACTAAAGTTTAGCACAAGTGTGAAAAGAACAAGTGATTAAAAACTAAATAATAATAAAAATAACAATAAACATTTTTAATATTGTTTTATCTATTTACTTTACCTGGTCCTTGAAACACTTTACAACAACCTCTTTCCTTTTATCTTAGTTAACAGTAACGAACTACAGTTCAACAACCTGATAAAAAGCAGCTACCTTTCATTAATTTAACCCTTTCTAGCAGCCACCTCTGCTAAACAACCAAACTGACCTCATTCATTGGCTGATTGTTTAAAGGATATTATACTGTATATAATTAACACTTTTAGCAGCCAATTCTGCTAAACAGTCAAAATGACTTCATTCATTGGTTGATTGTTTAAAAGATATTATAGTGTATATAATTAACCCTTTCCAGCAGCCACTTCTGTTAAGCAATCAAAATTATTCCATCCCTTATCTCACTGCTTAAAAGATGTTCTATTGTACTTACTCTGTTCACCAGCCTTCTCTGCTAAATGGTTGCAATTATTTCATCTCTTGGCCAGCTGTTCAAGAGATGCTATACTGTATTTAATTTATGTTTAAAAAATTTGATTCCTTATAAGTGAAGAAATAGAATCCTGTTACATCTTCACCTCTACAAATAAGCTGAATAACTGAAACTTGTCTTACTGATTAAAGAAAACAATAGTACTGATATGACTTCATGTTACAACATTATTGAATTCAGACTGAGTCAATGTCTGGCCTGTAAAATTGGTAATGTAGAATGTGATGACAGATTATATATTCAAACTCTAAATCCATATTGAAATGTTTGTATTTAGCTTGATTTATGTTTAACTGAACTGATTGATTTTGAAAGAGTTGAGCTTATGGGTTCTTCAAATCACTTTTGAAAGCTCCTGATCCTTACAGTTAAAGTCATAGCACTCAATGGATCATGTTCAGATGTTTCTTCCTTCCTCTTTCTGAATCGTCTAAAGTAGTCTTGAATCAAAAATGTTGCATAGAACTTGCCCACTGTTACATCATCATCAGCTAAGTGAGGGAAAATAAAATGGTTTCAGTGTTACTTTTAGGCTTATAAATGTCAATGAAAATTTATTTATCAATGAAGTTTGATAAATAACCTCCAAACTATATATTGTAATGATACTTTTTGAAAAGTGTAATACGTGAAAAAAAAATACAAAAACAAACCTCCAGAAGGTGGAATTATTTGATCAAGAAGCTTTGAGCTTGTACGTTTCCAAATCCTCCTAATTATAGCCCTCAGTTCTGTATTGGCATCATCAATGTTACCTAGGCAATAGAATAAGAAAAGTGTTAACTGAACAGCAAATATTTATTATAAATTCAATGTAGAAACATCCATGATGTTTGAAAATAAATGTAGATTCAACAAATGGATTTAACATGAAGATACAAAACCCTATAACTCAAGCACTTCTGAAAGATGCACCTTTCTTTTTTAAGGAAAAAACTGGGGTATTCCTAGTTTGTCCCTGAAAAAGAAAGGTCCACCTTTGAAATTATTAGATTATAGGGTTTTGTATTTTTGAATTAAATGTACAAGAAATGTTTAATTCTTAAACTAATATAAAGCATAACTAAAAACAGAATAACTAGTTAACTTTTAAGTTAGTGTACTGTGTTATATATTGTTAAATGTCAATAATGTATTCATAAAACTAGATCTAACCTTCAGTTTTTATGTGTAAAGAAGTCCTCACCAAAGCAAACAGTGTTGCATTAAACATCACAGTCCCATCGGTGTTTAACGGCATGTTCATAGACACGAGCCTCTGATAATTATCAACAGAGACTGTTAAATAACAGTAAAAGTACCAAAGTATAGAAATACTCAGAATTAAATTGCTGAATACTGTATACAAACACTTAAGATAACACGTTATTTTTCACCATATAATAAAACTAAAATATATATGTAGCAAGACAAACAGAAGTGGTTTCAAAACAAGATTCAATTAATTAATGCAACAGCTATATACAAGCACTAATTCTGGAAAATAAAAACTTTTGATTTCAGACCACAAGAATCTATTATCAAATCCACCAATTAATAAAAACTAATTATTGTGTAGGTTCTTTATAAAGACCACAATACTTTATAATAAGAATGAAACAACCAAACCAAACAGTTTTCTTTCACCAAACACACTCCCTGATAACTACACAACTTCCGAGACACAAACTTTACAACACTTTCTATGATGGTTTGCAAAGATGTATTGAAATATATTATGGAGTCCTGAAACATTTTGCAACAATGTACAATATGAGTTTGTGATATATGAGCTGTACTTATCTTATAGAATACTACATAAGAACAAGGTTTATCAAACTTTAAAGGTTATGAAAATTTAACAGAAATCTAAAAACAACTGACAACAAAGTATTATAAAGTTATGTGGTTTATATACCATACTTACCTTACAAGCTACTCTATGAGGACAAAGTTTACCAAACCCTAAAGGTGGTGAAATTTTTCTTAACAAGGTCACAAGATCCAAATGTTTTATTTTCCCCCTACAAATCATGAAAATATGTTAAATTTACATTTTCTACCCATGAAAAACAACAACATACAGTTTAGAGAACAGCAAATGAAAAGTTTGAAACAAAGTGATTGTTATAACACTTGTTAGTAAAGCACTAAAAGTGTTGAATTTATCTAAAATATACAAAATTGGAATATTTAATACTCTTGGCTATGGTAAAGTTCCACAACAATAATTTTAATATTAGTGAAGAACAATGAAATTCTAAATAGTGTAACAATTGAGCCTTGTTAATTAAGTGTAAAAAAGTCTGTAAAAAAGTTATTTTTTAACAGAAACTACATCATAAAAGATTACCCACTAACCTTGCATCTGGATCATATTCTGACCAAAGTCGTACAAACTCATCTAGGTGATGTGGACCAAGAATGGACCAATCACGTGTTAAGTAATCAAAATTATCCATAATTACAGCTACAAAAAGGTTTATAACCTACAGAATAAGATGGAAAAATAAATATAAGCACTAAATATAGTAGCTAACACTCTTTTAGGATTCAGAATCTTAATGCAACACAAAATTTGTTACTGTATTTATCTACAGGAGGTTGAGTAAGTTATATTAAAAATCAAAATGATTTTGGAGCCTCATTATATAGTCCATGCCACTACATCTAATGATCATGCCCCTTAACACTTTCCCTGCATTCTAAGACTTATGCCCAAAGTACAACACTCACTACTTCTCACTGCTAGGTTTCTGTATAATCCATCTAGTATATAAGGACAATCTGAAAAGTTCAGTTGCACATAAATCCATTTGTGCAGTGTCCAATAACTTAGTCATTATGACTTTGTATGAAATAACATTGGTATTGGTTTCATTCTGCAGCTGCTTGAGGTATGCAGAAGTTGAAAGAGAGGTATGACTGGCCCTATATATGTTGACTCATACAACTGATGCAGATACTTCTTGATTATATTGCATAACCTTGATTGAGACACACCAATGTGCTAAGGTCACTGACCTTTGTGTTGCAAGGGTTTTCTCACTTTGCCTATCAAAGCTGTGATAAAAATTGTTACAGCTTTATCTCTCTCTCTCTCTCTCTGGATGGTCCTGGTTCTCCAAGTTGACAGATGTTCCTTTTCTTTCCAATGTCATCAAATACACAGGAAATCTTTGTATTGACAATTCAAATCCTTGAATTCAACACATCTTTATGCTTTGAATACATAAATAACTTACACCAGAATGGACCATTATACATCCTCCTTAAAACAATATTTGGTGGCATAACACAAAGTACAAAATAGTATACAATGCCCAAACGTAGTACTCATACATTCTGTTTCATCAAAATATTAAACTGGTTATGGTTGCCATATAACTTGCTGATTTGCTTTTTCAAAATCATTTTAACCCTATTTTCACCCATAGGGTCAGGATGTGTATATCAAGATATTTTACAGAGCATCATTCAACATGGTATTTTATGCACTTGAAGTAAGTTATCAACCATTAGTTTTCTCCTACACTACTGATTTTGCAGAAGTTCAGTAAGAATACATATTGATCAAGTTGTCAGACTCGGTACACATGGATTTCTGCACAATCAGATTGTTGAAATAAGTACAGAAAAACTGTGATCCTTGAATGCTAAAGTGATTATGGAAAGCATGCAGAAAGAAGTGTGGTGCTTTGGACATAATAGCCTTGGAAATGGTGCCTTTTATATTGAAAATTATACTGCAGGGTTACTGTCAAGATACATGGTCATCAGACAGAACATAATAGAATTAGTTTTAGCTTTTAACAAAACTCATCATTTTCAAAACAAAGGTACTGCATAATGTCTACTTGTACAATACCATAAGACTTAGATGATTTTTACATTTTCAGAATCTAATCTTTCTTTGTAAGTAATCATTCCCTAAAAAAGGTGAAAGTAGAGTAAGCTATTGGAAAATTAAACACATTTTCCCACTTTCTGAACCAAAAGAAACAATAAAATCATGCACTCAACATGGTTTAATATTTGGATTTTATGGAGCTGTAAGCCATTGTTGTGTGTGTTGTAGATCATTCCAGTGTATATTATAGCTAAGTCATCGCTTTTGTGTGTGTGTAGGTAATCCTTTCATAAGATGTAGATTGTTGTTTTTTTTATTGTAAGTCACTGCTTCATACACCATATTCTACAATTTTGTATGTTGTAACAAAGTATACTGTTTATTGTGACATGCATTTTTAATTTACAAAGTTTCACACTATCTAATCTTTGCCATTGCACACAATTCATTAAACTAATCTTTCATACTAAATATTTGGCTTTGTTCTGTAGTAAAACAAGAAATTGCCAATACTAAAGATATGATTTTCCCAAATACCTATTAATTTAGTTTTAAAATTAACTGCAACTATCAAACTTTACTTTTAGCAAGATGCACACTTACTAGAAAAGAACACAGAATGTAAAAAGAGATGAAATAAGGCAGTGCAAAATCATTTCCACAGTTTTCCAAAGGAGTACTGGATTGTTTGTCACATTTCACATCTGGTTTATTAGAACAGTCCATCATAATTTCTTGCCATGACTCTCCTGTAGCACACCTGAAAAATTAATATGGTATTTTTATTTATTCAAAATGACAATTGAGACTCACTTGTGATTAGGCCTATAAATCTGTACTGATATTTTTATTCTTTCCATTTGAAACAATTTGTTATGTTTGTTTGTGTTTTACGAATGTCACGCAAAACTACAAGAGAGTTATCTGTGCTAGCCATCACTAACATAACAGTGAAAAATTACATGAAAGAGAGCTGGTGATCATCACCCGGTGTCAACTCTTGGGCTGCTCTTTTACCAACGAATAGTAAGATCGACCATCACATTATATGCTCCAACAGCTGAAAGGATGAACATGTTTGATGAGACAGAGATTTGAACTTGTGATCCATAAATTACTAGTCTAGTGCCCAAACCACCTGGCTATGCCAGACGATTTGAAACAGAACTGAGAAAAGCTACATAAATATGATAAACAACACAGGTGTAGAACGTTAATTAAAAGTTGGGGAGGTCAAGATTTATTTCACCAAGCAAAGTGAGGGAATGTATGCTACAGGCACTCCCCATCCGGACCAGGGTCCAATGTTCATATTAGGGCCTTTGCTCTTGATTAAGTTTTAGGCACACTACTGTTTTTCCTGAGAGTAATTTTCCTAATGTTTATACATTTTTACTTAGACAGATGAAAATGCAGGGTGACCAAGCCCCCATCACTACCTTTGCCACTGAACAAGTAATAATGATTTGAACTTATTATTATTAAAATTATTATGTGATATTGCTATTAACAAGTGCTGAACAAAACTGGAATTCCCAGTTCCATTACTTTTACACTTGCACACATATTACTTTCTTAATACAATAACTGTTTGTGGCAGGACAGAAAAATGAATATAGACATTACTTATTAAACCTTCATAACTACAGCCTCTTTAATGAAACATCTAAACAAATAATAGAGATGGTATTAAAATAAACATTTTTCTAATCATAAATAAAGTAAAAAGCATAAACTAATTAATATGAATTAATTAACCGAACACTTTGTTAATTAATTTTAGTTAATTTGTTTTTTTTTACTTTTTTATTTTTGTGTGTAAAAAAACTATTTTAGTATCATTTGTATGTAGCATAAATTACTTAACAACTTAAAAAAATAATAACAATATTCCTTTTTGTTAATTGTGTATTAAATAAATTTTGAGTTATTTTTTAAGCTCTAAGTGCAATAACTTCTCTTGGATACATTTCCCTCACTAATAGCTCCATAACCTTTGCTAAGTCTCCCACTATATAATTTATGTCACAAGTGTTATGGTTCACTTTATGAAGATTATTCATACTGGAAAAGAACAAAAACAAATGTGTGATATTATTTTAATACTTTCCACTGTCAAAAGTTTCCCTTGTTCAAATCTAAGTGTTTGAATGAACACTCTGTCAGAAACCTCAAATAACATCACAGCAAAATGTTAAATATTCAAGATCGTTCAGTATAAAATTTGTTATTTACTTTATTTACTAATTTCATATTTAGTGAGCATTTAGTTTTAATAATCAGTGTTTTAAAAGTTAATTATTTTAAAAAGTAATGTTTGACAAGTTTTGTTATACAACTCTGTACAAATCTTACATTGTTAAGTATGTTCTATGGTGTAAAAAGCTTTCATAATATTTTTGACATTATCTTCCTTGTTATGTGTAATGTTGTTGCTTCTAGAGAACTAGATATTTCTGTCATTTGATATAAATATGTACAGATAGAGAAGTCAGTAAAAAGTTACATTAGTGAAAGTGAAATCAAATCCACTGGCAACAAGTCATAAAATATGACCCTTATAAAACTAACACAAAAAATATCTAAATCCATCCAAAAGTTTTAGGTTAATTTTTATAAAAACTGACGAAATATTATTATGCTCAATTGACCACTATATTTGTCAACTGTAAATGAAAAGGTTTATTATCAACTAATTTCAAAATAAACATCTGACAAGACTTATAGGATAAAAAGTTAATTCAAATGCCTTGATGAGTTCATAAAAACAAAAAGATATATTCAAAATAATAAGAAACAAACTATAAGAACCAAAATAGAAATTACAAAAAATACTTTTGGATTACCTGAAGAGAACTAATACAGCTTGAGGAAATGTTTGAAAATTGTTGTTTCTGGTAATGGCAGTCTCAGAATTCAGGGCAATCTTCCCAAACACCTTTCAACATATCAATAGATGAAATATAACAGAAATGTATAAAATATCTAATAATGATTCTGCAACCACAGACTTCTTTCTAACTGAACATTTTATTTCCTGTTCTAATCTCTATCTGATTTCTCTTTAATTTCTAATCTCTAATTTATTTGTAATGGTTTATGGAGTATTTATTTTTTAGTATTTCAAATATATAACTCATGCTGCAGAAGTGTAGAAAGCAAATTAAAAGTGGGAGACAAGTTTTATTTGAGTAAGTGAAGCAAGAGAATATGCACTGCAGGTGATCTTATTATAGCTGAGATCCAAGATTTGTCTCAAAGCTTTGGAAGCTCTTGGGTTCTAGATTAAAATATATGCATTTATTGCTTTTTCTGCAAATATTTTTTCTAATTTTGATGCAGTTTTCTGAGGCAGATTTAAAAAGTAAGAATGAGTCCTCCACTCCTTACATCACTGTTTTGAGTGTTTGTATTCTTACACTCATTGCTTGGATAAGAAAGCAGTCTTAGTAATTCCTGTAGCAACAAGTAGCTTCCCATGTATGCATGTACGTATCAGAATAAGAACTACTAAATATAAAACTAGCCTCAAAGTACTAACAGGTAAATTTTATCTTTTAATCCTAATCAGAAGACAAAGCTATAGGTCCAATGTAGTAATAAATTTTGATAAAATAATTTATATTCACTGTAGGTGAAAGGAAAAAATTATTTAAAATTATATCTGATAGATGGTAAATATTTATTTTTGAAACAGCTTCCTAAGTTTAATATCTATCAGATTTTTCTTCTTGTGTACTCATACCTACAATATTCTGCAAAAATGTCTATGTGAACAACGTTAACATCTATCTAGTTCACATAAATAATGTATTCAGGTTAAGAAATAAAATTTTACAGTAATAGTTATCATTTTGATTTGTATCATAATATAAAAACACAAGAGTGGGATATGTTTAAAAAATATATATGAAAATGATAAAAATGCAAACCAATTTATTCAAGACATGAATAAAGTGTGGACTACCTGCATCCCAATCACAGCATAGATAAAGAAGACCATCACGATGAGAAGTGCAACATAAGGCAATGCCTAGGGTGAGATACAAACAACAAACTCATAAACACACAACATTTATCAAGTGTTTTTTTTAATATTAAGTTATTCTAAATACAAGAAGTATCTCAGGAATATATTAAAAAAAAACAATACAAGGTTGGTTTGTTTTGAATTTTGTGTTAAACTATAGAAAGGTTATCTGTGCTGGCCTTCCCTAATTTAGCAGTGATAGACTAGATGGAAGGCAGCTAGTCAACACTACCTACTGCCAACTCTCAGGCTACACTCTTACCAGAAAACAGTAGGATTACTGACTGGCACATTATAATAGACCCACAGTTGAAAAGGCAAGCATGTTTGGTCCTTTACCTTTCAACAAGAAAAAGACCAAAACCTTGAGTTCTTTCCAATAGTTGACTATTTTTTCAAGAGAATAATGGATAACCTATTTAAAAATGCTTGAGTATTGAATCTTTTTTTTTTCTCATTTCATTGCACTTTTGGCCATCTCGTGTGCTAACGCTTTTAATTAACAGAAGTAACTCAGTAATCAGTTGCAACATTAAAATACAGTAATATGGTTTAAAATATGGAATTATTTGAAAAAGGAAGCAAAGTTACCTGAAATGATTTTATAAATGTCCAGAGAAGAGTACGAATTCCTTCACCTCTGCTCAGTAACTTGATCAACCTCATCACTCGGAATAAACGAAAGAAATTAATACTGATAATGTTGGAGCCAGGCTGTTGGGAAACACAATACTTTGATTAAAATAATAATTCTTCATCTCACACACTGTTGGTCAAACTAACAAAAAAAACCCACCTAATAGGACTTAAATAATTACCTATAAGTAATTTATTCTTGGTAACAATAACAAACGTTCTGTAGAAAAAGTACAACAGTGTACAACACTATAGGTAATAGCATCAGGTTGATACTGTATTTCTGTACTGCATATCTTCTATCTATGCCTTTGGGAAATATTTAGATTTTACAAAGAAAATTAATAGAAGAATAAATTATAATAAATTCCAATCCTGTACTTAACTTCACCATAAAAATTGCTATTCCTCTTCAATGTTTCCCTTAATATACAACGTTTTTTTTTTTATGCATGCCACAAGCCTCCCTCTCCCCTATTGCAATTTCAAGATTCCAACATGTCTCTCCTGCAAATAATCATGTTCCACATCTTCAACAGTTGGAGCATAACATGCTCACTTGATGCATGTGATGCCCTCTACACTTCTCTTGTTTGTTTGTTTTGGAATTTCGCACAAAGCGACTCGAGGGCTATCTGTGCTCTACACTTCTCTACTGAACTATTATTTCTTGTTTGAAAACATTTGAGTTTGAGTGTGCTCAATGCTTCATGTTCAACTTCATTTTCCTCATGAAGTGGTTATGTTTTTTTACTTAATATGCTTTCATTCAACCCAGTTCCTACATTTTTATAGATCAATTAATTCATGTCAGTTTATTTCTGTGCAATGAATTCCAAAAATTAACATTACCACTTCAAAGGTTACATTATTATTTTCTCTCTGGCCTCAGGTGTGATCAACCTGAGGGCGTTTTTCTATATCAAGAGACTGAATGTTACGTGAGACAACCTTTGTCCAAAGACAGCATTCACTCTCCTCTTGAGCTAGATAAGCTTTTACAGGCTTACAAAGACTTTGATAATTTTTCTTCTTCCAGAATTTGCCATTCATTCCCAACTTGAAGAGTCTCCTAAGCTTAATTCGGTCTTTATGGATTTTGTGTCTTAGGTTTGTGATGCTTTATCCTTTTACCTACTTCTTATTCACTTAATCCTTCCTTATTGTATGAATTATCACTCCAGCCCTTTATTGGCTATTTCCCACCTCCACAGATATTCGAGTTCATGCCAATTAATTTGCCCCACAATTAAGTGTAGGGATTAGCATTTTGCATCATCTGAAGAATTCTGATCATTTTGCCTTTTTTACCATTGTGCAGACTATCCATTTTTAGATCAGCAGTTTTATATTCTTGTTTCCTATTTGAAGGGCAGTTCCCAAATCACATTTCAGTCTTACCCATGTCCAATATACTTGCCTACATCTTACCTTTATCAACTTCTCACAGTATCTTTCTTCCATACACCTCCCATATGAGGCTCTCCCCAGAAATATTGAAATTTGTTTTACTGATACCCTTGTCTTTTACACTTCCACTTTAGCCTGCATAGCATCTTCAACTTTGGCACAACAAATATAGTTCCTTTGCTGTTAGAACCTTACAGATCATTATTGATTTAGGACCATTTACTCTCAACATATTTCTGTAAATTATTTATGGTTCCATTCATGAGATGCTACAAACTTGATGTGGTCCTGAAAATTATCAAGCCTTGAGTAACATAAATCCTCCCATAATCCACCTTTACGAATCTTGTAGCACATTTGATTTTGGCATGACATATACCAATATCATTTCAATGTTCTCCTTATCCTCAATTTGTCCATTCTGTGGTGGTCTCAATTTTGGGCCCTTCCTTTTAGACTTGGCTTGGTACCTTACATGTTTTGTCAAATAGTCCAAGATTTTGCATGTCATTTCATATACTTCAATTATTACATGGGTGATTGGCCTCTTCTGGCTCATTGCAAACAGCAATCACCCAACCACACTTAGCAGTTATTTTGTGATGGACTGAGTGGGCAGGTTGATCAAATTAGAGAAGTCTTTCCTCAGACCCACTCAGTACCTTGTACATTTGGAGGGTCATTTTCAACAAAAACATCAGTCAAGCAATGCTTTCTCCTTTACAAGTTTATTCAATAAAACTTTTGTTTCAACACTCCTCTCTCTTGGCTCAGTCACTTACTGCTTGCAAGGTTCTATTACTTTTGGGGATGTGAACTTCCATGACATTACTGGTCCTCTTGTTCATGCCCATATGAGGTCATTGCAGTGGATGCTTCATGAATGATCCAATTGGATCATTCCAATTTCTTGCACCCCTTTCAATCAACTTTAGTTACATGTTCACATACAAAGTCTTTACACCTGGCTTTTGTCTAGTCCTTGGTAAGACAATCAAATTTCACACAGTGAGTCATTTCCTTGTTAGCTAGTTTCATCTCTTTATCTCTTAAAATGTATTAATGAAAGAAAAAGGTATTCCACTTTTAATCCACCACCAGGGGTTTCCTGCTGACAAACCTCATGTGGCTCATGAAGTGGAATTTCTCATCTGGCTCTTCAACTGTCTTCATTCTCCTCACTTTCTGAATATCAGGTGGTCTCATCCCATACCTTTATAATTATCCTGATACCACAGGGTTTTTACTTCTCCTGTTATTACCATGCTCATTTATTCCTGGACATCCTGCCCTTCTGGATTGGGACATAAATTTAGTTCCAAATTCCCTTACATCACCTCTGTTTGAACTACTTTCCTTGTGTTTCACGTTTTATTTTTCCCTCAAAACATATTTCCTTCTTCTGTTAGTCTTTGGACACTGAAGCTCAGATTTGTTTGCCAATGACATTTCACATTACTATTTATCTGGATCATTCCTTTCTCCTGAAGACTGCAGCAGCACAGAAGGGTGGCTCCTCCTTTGCTTCTATATCTCTTCCTTCTACTGTCTCTAGTCAGGAATCTTCACTATCACATAGCTTGCACTGCTACTTTCTGGGGTACACTTTCCCAACTCTTTATCTCTTGATAATCCTCCTCTCTTCATGATTTTTTTCACCTTCTTCCTTTAACAATTGGATCCACCTTTCAGTTCAACTGGCCTATTCTTCCCTCCCTTCTTACTCCCTGACCTTGTTTCAGGTGTCCTCACTTCAGATATAACATCTCACTTTTTCTATTGCTTCTCATCTTAATCATTCAATGGAAGAAATCTGACATGTAGACCACTCCAGTACGTTCATGTCCCATTACCTCCATCATATTGCAGCTTCTTCTTTATTGTGGTTTCGTCTACCACCAGTGTCTATCCTTCAGAGTTCAGTGCAACTCTAACTTGTAAAATTTTATTTATATTTTCATTTTTATGGGTCATTTATCTACTTTTTATCACATGGACCCCATTGTGTAATAAGTTGTGTATGATCACATATTCTTCATCTAAAAATCCACACTGTCCAGCCATGTTGACTTGTGTTTTATCTTCCATGGCTTCACATGTTCATTGTGGAGATGAAGTGTTCCACAAGATCACTTGGTGATGAATAATCTCACAACATTTTGCTTCATAAACATGCCTGTACCAAACTGCATGGTCTATGTGGTTATAGCAGAAGGGGATTGCTGTTATATCTGGAGTGAATAACTTTGCATGGTATGCTTTTCAAAACTAGGTTTTGTGGTCCCGCATTGTATTGTCTCCTGTGATGACGGTTTTCTTGACTCTTTATCACATGTAGATGATGTAATAACCAATAAAACAAAGTGAGATATTAGAATGCAGTTCACCCCTTTGATTGGGAGACTTCATCCAACCCTCACATTGATGTTAACACCATGTGAATAGAATTTGGATTAGAATGAACCAATCAACATAAGTCCATGGATTCATGTTGTCTATTTTCCTTCCTCAATTCATTTTAAGTCACAATGGTGGTATATAGGATTGTTATGGTTCTGTCCTTGACCATTTCTCATTCTCTTCTAACAGGGACGCTATTGCCATTTGGATTGTCACAGCCTGTTGAGGAAGTTGATTCCATGTGATGGACATCCTTTTAATATTAGATGTTAAGTTCCTAGATCAACAGCTAAGAGATAATCCTTTTGTCATACCCAGCAACTGGAGTGGTTCTTAATCTCTTGTTCTTGGGTTTGAGGTGAAGACTATGATCCTCATTTTACTCTCATGAAGATGTCATTATCCTGCAAGGAGGTTTTGGATGTAGTTGAGTTACCACAAATAGGTCACCATGTCCTAGCCACTCTAAACCCAGGGGAACATCCTTGTTTATCCAACTTTCTCCCTGTGGGACTGATTTGCAGCATTTTTCTCTGGTTAGGATCACTTTTCTGCCACATTCTTTTCCATTCAGATGTATTCCACTCATTTCTACCCTTATATCTCACACAACCTACAAATTGGCATGGAATATATTGGGGGTCAAAAGTGATGTGGTTCCCTTGTCATAATCTTTAAATCTGAATCTTTCATTTTCAGGGATATCTTTTGAATACTCTTGGGAAATACTTCTGTCATTCCCTTACATCTATCCATCTTCCTTCTTCACGTGAGAATTTAGCTAATCTTGTGAGCAAAGGAAATACTGCATCAGAAGTTATAATTTTGCTACATTGAATATGCATTTCTTTGACTCCCACTTCCCACTTTTCTCAAACATCTTCTACCAAACTCCAAAGTGCTAGTTTAGTATTGGGAGTCTCTTGCATCACATGAACATGTCATTTTCCTATTGGTAAGGATATGATGCATAATTATTTCTGTGATAAATGTATTGGAATTTTGCAATTCCAATAGGGGGGAGTGGAAGACTTGTGGCATGCATAAAGAAAAACGACTGCAAATAGAAGATAGCACTGAACAGGAATTGCTAATGATCTGAGTGAGATGAGGTAAATACCTACTGGAAATACTATTTCAGTATATGTAAAGTATAACTTTTACAACAATCAAATAACAATACACAATAAAAAACATAATTTTTATAATATAAAAATAATTCCAACCATGTAGTTGAAAAATGCCTCCACTGAACATGTTATAGCATTTATAAGTTCTTTTTTCTTGAATGTTTGCAGTATTATGTAACCTTAACTACACAATCTGCCCTTGATTTATATAAAATATATAAATTATGCTCTAATTTCTCTGATCATAACCTTACTACATGAAAGTGTTTCATTATATAATTTAAACACAAGAAACAGTATTTTACCATATTTGTATTAACTGTAGTATTACATCCTAAACATATTATTTCTTGGTACTCAGTTGTATTTTAGCATATTCCTATTAGTTTGTAGTGCTCTTTTATTTTCTTAATATTTTACTATAATGTTATTACTTCGTATGAATATACAACATTCAGTACTTTACCATAAACTATATACAGTGTAGTATTTTATGATAAATCCATTATTTCACTGGACTCCACCACATTCCCCTTATTTTGTGTTCTGTTGCTTTTAGTATTTTGTCATTAACATATTATTTTTGTCTATTTTATGTTATTAACCTATTATTTTGTATCATTCTATCATATTACTTCAGTTTTGTATTTTTAATGTGATTTACCAAAATGTTTTTTTTATTTCCTACATGTTATTTCTTAATACTCTATCATATTTGTGTTATTTCCTGTAGTTCTACTTGTCTTAATAAGTAGTTTTTACTGGAAGAGATAAAACTGCAGAACCATCTAAATATAAACAAAGAACAAACTTACATTAACTTCAGAGTAAACAATGTCAATAAAACTTCCTAGTACTATAATAAAATCAAACACATTCCAGGCATCTCCAAAGTAGTTCTGAAAGATAAGATATGTCATCAACTATAGATTCAACCAATGGAATAAACAAACTGATACATGTGTTTTCTGAAACCTTTAATAAATGCACCTAACTATAAATTATATCAAGTTTTTAAGCCAAGAATGTAGATAAATTAATAAACCATGCATGTATGATATGTGGTTTTCATGGCTGGTACATTGTTTGTCTATACTGCATGTAGTAAACTCTAACTTTCCATCAAGAAAGCTAATTAAAGTTCTAACAGAATAAACCAAAACAAGATCAAACATAAATAATTTATTAAAACAGAACAGAAATAAAAAACAAAATTTTCAAACAACAACAAATTTTATCACAAAACAGTTGGTAAATCTGTATATGGTCAGAATTTGGTATAAGCATTAATGAATAATAAAACATAAATCTCAATTTAATTAATTTCAATAATTAAAAGAACCAGAAAGAAATAAACAGAAGAAAAAATATTGTGTTCTAAAAGAAAACTATTTTAAGGTAAATAACAATATTGAGAAATAATTAGTAGTTCATTCTAACTGTGGTTAGACAACGAGGTTGCATTTCATGTGACTAACTAATTTACGTAATATTTCACAACATTACTGGTAGAGAATGCTGAGGTTGATATAATATGTAGATACTCAAAAATTAACATGCACTAGCTAGAAGGTGAAGTAGCACTTTAATACAACTAAAATTCAGAGTTGAACTAAATGCCAGAAAAAGTAATAATTGAAAGGCAAAACTATAACAAAATAAAAGTAGAATTCACTAGTTTGGTTTGTTTTGAATTTTGTGCAAAGCTAAATCTGGGCTATCTGTGCTAGCCCTAATTTAGCAGTGTAAGACAAGAAGGAAGGCAGCAAGTCATCATCACCCCCTGTCAATTCTTGGACTTTTCTTTTACCAATAAACAGTGGCATTGACCATCACATTATACTGCCTCCATGGCTGAAAGGGAAAGCATGTTCAGTCAGATGGAAATTCGAAGCCATGACCCTCAGGTTACAAGTCGAGTGCCTTAACCACCTACTCATGCTGGGCCAGAATTTACTATCTCACAAAGTTATTATACTTTACAATATATTGACTGTTGTTATTGTATATTTGTGTTACTAACTCCACCACATGTGTGAGTGAGAAGATATTTATCATTCATGAGGAACAGAAGCACGTTCAATAAATCAGTTTTCATTTGTCAGTTGGATGAGAGAATTGTACAAATTTCCTGGTATCACATGTCTTATGACAGAATATAATTTTCCAAGTATCTTCAAGAATTTGCACTATTTAGAATGCATAATTACTCATGAATGTATTAATAAATGTATGTTAAAATAGATAAAAACTCATAAATATATCTGTAAACGTGTATGTGTGTGTGTGTGTGTGTGTGTGTATATATATGTATATATATAATGCATTTACAAGCTGTGTGGAATCAGCTGCCCATAGCTTATGTATTTATAGGTTTTGTAAGGAATACCTTATTTCATTTTTTCTGGGTGCTTTCTTTAAATTCAGTTGGTTATAGTATTCATAAGATATTTTCAATTACTATTATATTAGATGAATATAATTTTATTATGAATGCTGGTGAATTTAGGAGTAACCTACACTTTTAATTTGGCTAACCCTTACAACATATCATTAAGATTACAGTTAAAACATCGTTAACAAAGAAGGTACCCCACAGATGATTCAATACAATCTGAAATATTCTATCAGCAAGGAGTGAAATATTATCATTTCTTCATTGTCAATAATACACTAACATTTAGGATTTGAAACCAACATCTTTAATATAACAAACCACTATTTTATGTCCATTAAGGATATATTAATGTAATCAAAAAGTTGGCAGCAACAAGTTTGACATAAGGAAACCTCACAGAAGCATTAATCTCATTTTGAAACATCAGAGTTTTTAAAAACACAATAAAAAGCTTAAAATATCCAATAATTATCACTAGTTTTACCTTAAAGTTGAAGGCTATAAGTTTGAGGAGAAACTCAAGAGCAAATACCGTGGTGAAGACCATATTCAGTATGTCTAAAGCTGCAGTATATGAAAGAGGCTGGTTGTGATACTACAAATAGCAAGAAAACAAGAGTCAGTAAACTACGGTATAAATAATAGCTGCTAAGTTAACATTAAACATCAGTTTAATGGTGCATCTGGTTGTATATAACTTCAAAACAAAATATTAAACAATTTATACAGAAAAAATATAGTCTAACCAGGTAAAAACACTTACAGATAACTCATTGAAAACATTTAAATTACCAGATAAATAAAGCAGTAATTCTCAAACTTCAGTAATTCAAGAGCCTCTCTAAATTTAAAACAATTTTTGTGTGCCCCCTCCCAAAAGAAAACAGTTTTTCTTTTTAAACAAAAAAGATCCCATTTACAAGAAAAGCTGTATTCCAAAATTAAATGTTTTAATTTTTACAAATCTCATTTTACAAAACATATTTTTATTCAATAAATCCTTTTTTTTATATTTTTATCCAACTCTGCACAAGACTTATGGACCCCAACTTAAGAAATATTAAGCTAAAGTATCTCTTCACTTCATGTTAAAATTGAGGAAGAAGAGATATGATGCAAGTCATTAGCTACACTAGTACTGACACAGGTAAAATGTTTATCAAAATCACATCAACTTAATTCATATCCTCCTATTATTGTTTTCACTTACCTTCATAGCCAAAACAATACTGTTCACTAAAATACAGATAAAAATGGCATATTCAAAGTACTGTGATGTCACAAACCACCAAACTTTATACTGAAAATGCTGTTTAGGAATGTATCGTCTCACTGGTTTAGCCTTTAAGGAAAACTCTATGCAGTTTCTCTAAAGAAAAAAAATACAAAAGTATATTTAAACCAGCATTAACCCTAAATATATTTAGGATGATTTAGGGTGTTATCTAATAAATAAAGAAAAAGGTTACAGCAAGTATTACCATTTTATTTATTTGGGGCAGATTTTGATTAACTTTTGGACATAAACATTAAGTGGTTTTATCCATTTTAGTGGCAATAGTTGAAAATGCCTTCTCACAGATTGACCTACATTTTATAATAAGCTAAGTCTTAAAATAGATGGATCGTAACTCCTTGAGAAAAAACATTTTACATTGTTATCTTACATGTGAGCTTGGTAGGTAAATATGAATACTGTTTAAACAATAAAAACAACCATGACATCAGTATGTATTTACCCACAGTGAAGCCATTTGGTACAAAATATTTACTTAAAAATTACCACTCCCAAACAATGCACAGAAACATGTGCTTTTTGTTTTACATGTTAAAATCAGAAGGCTTTTTTCTGAGAAATATCTAAAACAAATAAAGTTAACACTTGTTGGTAATGTAAAATCAATAATCAGGCAGTGATAATTTTTGCAAGTTAAATATCTACAGATCAAAAAGGTAAAAGAAATCAAGATTCAAACTTCAACTAGATCAGCTGACACTTAAATACCTGGTTTTTATCTAGTTCACAGTTTTTAAATTCCTGCTCTCCCTCATTCTGAAAGGTAACGATGACAAAACCTACGAAGATGTTTACCATAAAAAATGCAATGATAATGATGTATACAATGAAGAAAACAGCTACAATAGGACGATTGTTATGGGCAGGCCCCCTATCTTCTACGTTTGAATTGATGGCTGTGTACAATAAGCTGGAAAACAAAAGTAGAACTTTGATAGCATATTTTCCAATAATATTTTCTCTAATTAAAAATAGCAACAGTTTAAAATAATCAAAAGATAAATCATTAATATTTTAAATTACTAACAAAATCAAATTTTTACCGTTTATCTGATGCATGTTATTAGCGTTTTAGAAAAGCATGATACTAGAAGTCTTACATTCCAAATATAAAAAGATACAGCTAAACATACAGCCATTTAATATAATGTGCTCAAATTTATTGAATTGAGTTTGCTTGAATTTCACACAAAGCTACATGAGAGCTACCTGTGTAAGCCATCTCTAACTTTGCAGTGGAAGATGAGAGAAAAGGCAGATAGCTAATCATCACTAACTCTTTCATTACTCTTTTGCCCATGAATAATGGAACTGATCCTCACATTATAACACCTACAAAGTTCAAAGGGCAAGCATGTTTGGTTAGCCAGGGATTCAAATCTGCAACCTGCAGATTCCAAGTTGAGCACCCTAATTATTTGACTATATTTATTCATTACACAGAGGAATGGGTCTTTCTTTCTTTTTATGATTTTTTTTTATTTATTCATGACTGTATAACTATAACCTTTTGTGAAATACATAATTCAGAGTATTTGATGAATAAATTAGTGGACCAAAACTAACAATTTTACATTACTTACAAAATCATAAGAAAGTTAAATGTCAAAGTTACAATCCTACCAAAAGTAGTGTCTACAGCAGATTTTGAAACAATACTAACCCTGCAACGAATAATGACAATATCTGGGACAAACAGTAAAGTTATAATGCTCCAAAATGTAAAGACAATATCACATTTAGGTCATTGCTATGCACAACACAAGTACTGCATAGTATGATGCAAAAATCACTCACTGTTATGGCTTTTCTAAGTTACGTTTTATTTCATAAACTGTTTCTTCTTCTCATTTTAAAGTAATTGGTTGGGATGTTAAAATACTTGAAATAACACATGTACTTTTGTGTTATTCTGTTATGATACCAATGGTACACATCCTAAGCCTTAAAAGTAGGAGTTGTGGTATATGTGGCTTTTGCACATGTAAGTAAAAATACTAGAATTAAATCTCAGTTGTCTATTTGTATCTCAGAACAACTGGTATGGGCATTAACACTTTTACTGATGAGCAGAGAACAATGTGTCGACCTTCCTAGTACATCTTTTGTTAACCTGAAGATTACCTCAAAAGGTTGATACATTGTTATCTGCTCAACAGTGAAAGTGTAAATGCCCATGCCAGCTGTTCTGAGATGTATTTTTATTTCAAGTGGATTTTTTATTATCAAGAATTACTTCACCACAGCTGTCCATTTGTGAGAAAAGCTTAAGTAAATGTCAACAGTAATCAGACCATAGGTAATCCATAGTAGGTTACAAAGTTATATTTCCTAGCAAATGAATTAGAAAATATTTTAAAGAGGCTAATTTACAATCTTTAAATTAAGCAAAACAAAAATAAACAAAAAAACCCACTAAGAACCAACAACACATTAAAATTATATCTATAAAATTTTGAAAATTGTAGCTTTAAAGCTTACTTACCCAGGCCAACCTTCAAATGTTGAGACTGTACATAATGTGAGCATGCCTTTAGCAATATCATCAAAATTAAACGGATTGTTGTTCCAACTTCTTTCCTGTACTACTGGTTTCGATATGTCTCCATTTATATAATGAATGAAAATTCCTCTGAAATTAATTTGTAAACATAACTACATGTTACCTGCAAAACGTTTTGTTTCTCTCTTCCTTTGTCATTATCATCTGTAGGTACCATTAACTAAGCACAAACATATAACGGAGCAATAACTAGTCATTGAAACTTCTTATTAATATCACTTGATATATTTTGTAAGTTGTGTAGATCACCCAATTGAACTGTTTTTAGGCTGACTGAGATTTATATGTTTAAGTGAAACAGCTTATACTAGATTAGGTAAGTAACTGTACCCTTACAAACTTGCCTTTCAAAACCCCATATCCCTCCTAAGGAACTGAGCACACAGGGGCGTAGATCCTGAAGGTATGGAGGAGATACACCCCCCTTCATTTTAGGTGGGAAGTATGGTGCATACAATTATCCCCCTGACAATTTGGTCTGTTGAATTGTTTTATTGCATCACAGGCCTATAAATTGGGTGTTTGTTCTTGTGATTCTCTCATTCTTACCAATCAAATTACATAATTAGGCCCACATGTAGGATTTTTCAATAGCCAAAATGTACATCTTTAATATAGGCGTGCTTCTAAATTTTTCAATGTAAGCAATTGTCTGTAAGTATAAGTCAGTAGGCCTAAGTATACATGTAAGGCTTGCAAACACTATCACAGAATCTACCTATGTCTTGTACATAGTATAAGATTAAGTAAATTTTCATCACAACAGATTGAAAAAAGCATGAAATTCGAAAATATTACTCCCAAGCGTAAACTTGTGTGATCTAGATCTGGCAGGCCATTTGTAGCTTGTAGTTACATCAATCTTATGTGTATATTGTGCTGTTTACCAACACCATTTGTTCTTATGCATGTCTAGCCGGTTTTATCATTGAATGCCTTACTCTCCTTAGCTGCCAAAGTCACTGATAATAGTATATGTTTAGTGTACAGTTAACGACAGGTTCAAACTCCTTGGATCCAGATGCGCCCTACATCACCCCCCACCGCTCCCTTTAGTCTGCGCCTCGAGTTTACAACAGGGCTCATTAGACCTGTGTTTGTGGCCCTTATTAATCCATAAAATTTCAGATTATCACTGCCCTCATAAAAAAGTGCTGGTGCTGTATGGCAAAAGAACAATATATTCTCTTATCATAGGCAGTAAAAATATTGTATTTTCTTGTATAATTAGAACACAAAAGGAGCGATTTCAACAGTTTAAAGCCTCTACTCGAATTGCATTGCTAGTTTTTGTTTAGGTGTTTTTATTTAATAGACGAGCTTATAGACATTATATCACAACATATTTGCCTTTTGATGAGCTTTAACATGAATATAATATATTTTTGATTGTTTAAGTATTTTTGAGAAACTTGCAATTACTTGTGTTGTAACTAGCACGCATTATTGTCCCAGCAATGCCCAGGCGGTCAGTTGGCTCGGTAGACACTGTGAGGTTTGCGTGTTTGACTTAAATACATTGTACAGTTCAGTCCAACTTCCATTCTGTTCTATCTTTGTTTGTTGTACGTTAAAGTTTTTCAATAAAGACTGTATTTTAGCCTTTTGAGTCATCTGGGAAACAAATTCCAGTAATGACAAGCAAGCGTCTGAAACTTTCCGATATAAGACAGTTCTGCAAGCCAGTTACTAGTACTACAAGTGACAGTGCAGATGCAGATAATCCAACAACCTCAAGCAAAGGAGTAGAAACTTGTCATACAGAGGAAATACCATGTTCATCAGAGGACGAGTCTGAAAATGCTTGTACAACTATTGCACATCATGAACCACCAGATAGTTGTGAAACAAGTTTGTGCAGTTATGAAAAATGTGACACTCCACAGAAACAGTGTGGAAAGCCATATCATCCAGATGCACAACTAATACCACAACAGAATGCAAAATCTCAAAATATCAACTTCTATAGCAAGTGGTTTGATGAGTTCCCATGGCTGCACTTTGACAATCAGACTCAAAAACATCATATGCTTTCATTGTGCCATGGCAGAAAATAGAAGCCTTTTTACAAGGAGATTGGAGAGGCTAGTGGAATATACCTTCATATCCATCAGTTTTTGCAACTGGAAAAAGGCAAAACAGAAATTCAAAGAACACCAATCCTCCTCTCAGCACAGATTCACTATATCTCCAGAAGGTTCACTTGATATAACTCCAGTGACTGTCCAGCTGCATGACGGAAAAAAGAAGCAGCAGGAAGAATGCAAAAGAAGTCTAGCCAAAATATTGAGAAGTTTACGTTTCTTACTGCTTCAAGGTTTAGCATTACGTGGACATACTGATTCAGAGGGGAACTTCCTGCAGTTAATGAAACTCCTGGAAGAGGAAGATCCTGTGTTGACAGCCTACTTGTCAAAGAAAACCACATTCACATCACCCCAGGCTCAGAAATAATGGAGAGGTTCAGCCATCAAATACTGAGGAACATAGCACACAAATTGCAGCAAAGTAAAATATTTGCATTAATGATTGATGGCACTCAAGATGTTACAGGTGCTGAACAGGAAGCAATATATGTACGATACTTAGATCAGAATCTTAATGTCCATGAGCCATTTCTTGGTTTGTACAGTGTTTCCAATACAATTGGTGAAACAAATTCCGCAACTGTACTTGATGTACTGATTAGACTCAATTTACCACTGTCAGGATTAAGAGCACAAACTTGTGATGGAGCTGCTAACATGAGTGGTGCCTACAGTGGATGCCAGGCAAAAATAAAAGAGAAGCAATCATCAGCTTTGTTTTTTCACTGTGGAGCACACAAGGCTAATTTAGTAATGCAACGTGCAGTTGAAGCTTGTGAATGTGTTCGAGTTTCTATCCAGTGGGTACATGAACTTGGTGTCTTGCTTCAGAGGCCAGGCAAATACAAGACAATCTTTGAAAAATATTGTCTTGTCAGAGAGCCACAATGGTCCAGTTAAATACATCCACCAACTGTGTCCAACACACTGGTTGTGTCGCCTATCTGCAATTACATGTGCTTATGATCACTACAGTGACATTGTTGATTCTTTGTCTGAATGAATAAATGAAAAATCAGATGTAGCAGTGAAAGCACAAGGTCTGCTGGACAGATTTGACAAAGGAAAGACAGTTTTAGGATTTCTGATGGCTCAGCATCCATTAGCTGCAATAGAGGATCTAAAGTGTGCATTCCAAGCAAAATCAGCAACGCTATCTGGCATGATTGAAGCATTTGCAATGATAGTTGAGCAACTGCAGGTATTGCAAACAGAGAAAAATCACAACAAGATATTTGATGAAGCTGAGAAAAAGGTAACTTCCCAAGATCTGGTGCCTATTGAACTTCCACACATTTACAGACCCCCCAGAATAATCACAGGTAATGACTCAGCACACCATTCTGCAAAAGCTAGAAATTACTACAGAAGCCAATATTTTGAATTTGTGGACACAGTCATAGAACATCTGATCACTAGATTCAATGCAGACAACAATAACTTGAGGCAATATCTGGCACTTGAGAACATGATCACATCTGGCAAGATTGATAACTCGGTTATAAACTTCTATCCAAAAATCTCTGCACAACAGCTCGAGTTTCAGTTGCCCATGTTCAAAGGAACAACAAAAGCAGTATCTCTAAAAGGTGCAAAGGATGCTTATTGGAAAATACATGAAACAAGCCAGCAGATGTTTAGTGAAGTGTTTCTTCTCATGAAAATTTTACTTGTATGTCCAGTATCCAGCTGCAAATGTGAACGCAGCTTTTGTGCATTAAGACAGTTGATGACGTGGTTAAGGTCAACATGTCTCAGTACTGCCTCAACCATGTGGCAGTTTGTCACACTCACAAAGATGAGGTTGACAAAACAAATATAGAGGAGCTTATGAAATAATTTATAAACAGATCACAAAGGAGGTCTACGTTTGGGAACATGTAGACTAAAGGACTAAATGAATCTTACTTCAATGAAAAGTATGAATAATTATGTGCTACATTGTATTGATGTGTAATTTTCAAGAATGCACAAAGACATTTTAATTATTTTTTATCAAACAACATGAACAGTTCTTAAGTAGATATAAACTTATCAAGGGTAATTACTAATTTTATTAATATTTGAAAACATAATTCATGCAATGAAAGTTATTAGTAACCTTGCCAAGTATAATGGCCATCTTTTATACTGTGCAGTGTGCAGGAATAAATTCATGTGGCAATTAATTTGTGACACATTTGTCTTTATTTTATTAACATTTTGAAAACTGATCACAACACCTCACTTATACAAACCTACATGGAAACCTTGAAGTATCGTGGCAACAAGATTACTCTGTGACTGCATGTTTACAGCTTTCAGGTTTATGTAATCAAAGATTACCAATTTGCAAAATGAACAGTCCATATAAGTGGTTGCAAAAATCATCTCCCCCATCGGGTGTAAAAAATCTATGCCCTGTGAGCAGATGTGTAACATAAGAGATGCATCAATCTGATAAGATATACCACAGAATGTAAAGAATAAAATAAATTCCTCTAGAATCTTATTAGGTTTAAAAAAGTTTTAAGAAATGTATGAAAATAACTTTCTATGAATTCAAGTAAAATACATTACAAACTAACTTCCTATAGAACCTTATTATGTGTTACAAACTAACTTCCTACAGATCCTTATTATGTGTTACAAACTAACTTCCTACAGATCCTTATTACGTTCAAGATGTTTTACAAAATGCATAAGGCAAACGAAATTCCTATAAAGTCTTACCAAATATAAAAAACTAAATCTTAGATGTTCTAAACAAGTTTAATAAGTCAATCTGGTGAAATAAGCATTAATGATTTGTTTATGGGAAATCAGTATTTTATTTGAAGACAAAAAGATACCAGATCCCTGCTGACAGTTTTGAAGGATAACAATTGAAATATTACCAAGGTTACCAATTTAGGAGGAAGCAAAATAGTTGATGATATCAGTAAAATATCAATTCTTATATCAACTCAGGCCATCTTAAATCTAATGGTTATGTTCCCATTTTTAAATTGAAAGAAAACAAGTTCTAAATCTCAGATTTAAAGAAATCTGGCATAAATTAATCATTAGGATATGGGAAATTCTCTAAGTTAGCATACATTTTGTAAAACAACTAAACACCTTATAGAATGTAAGATATACACGACTGTTTCAGTTTAAATCGAAAGTTGTTATTTTAAAAGTTCACAGAGTTTAAGTTAACTATATTTAGAAGCAATAGTTTATCAAAAGTTTGTTTATGTAACTGTTTATAAATTATATGTTGTGTAGTTTAATAGTAATGAACTGTTGATTGTTATATAATTGCATCATGTAACTAGATTCTTCTGACTTTTTTTTCATTGATTTTAGTGGAGCTTTATAATATTTAGTAGTGTGTGAAATTTTCTAGACCTCTCTGTCTGGATATTAGTACACATCAAAAATGTAGTTTGAAAGATAGATCGAAACTACATAATTATCAATTTAGCCATAAAGAGAGTATAGCAGATTTTTAAAGTGAAATTATCACAAATGGTATTGTAATAACAAAGCAGGAATGAATAAGTAATCTTGTCATTGTGTTCTAAAGTTCACAGGTATTATGTCCAAACAAAATAATTATTTTCTCTCACTTTATTACAAGTCATCGTATAGATCTATTTATAGGTTTTTAAAATAACTACTACATTATGTAGGTTGTCAAACATAAATCCAGGGGCTCCAAAGAGTCTGCAAAGAGTTTTGGATAGGTCCTACGGAATGTTTTGTTTTTGATATTTTGCACAAAGCTACTTGAGGGCTATCTGTGCTAGCCATCCCTAATTTAGCAGTGTAAGACTAGAAGGAAGGCAGCTAGTCATCACCACCCACTGCCAACTCTTTGGCTACTCTTTTACCAACGAATAGTGGGATTGACCATCACATTATAATGCCCCCACAGCTGGGAGAGTGAGCATGTTTAGCACGACTCAAGCACAAACCTACAACCCTCAGATTACAAAGCGCACGCCTTAACGCGCTAGACTGTGCCAGGTCCTACAGAACAAAGTACATTTTATGTACTATTTAAAATGTATAGCATAGTTTACTTGTTTTGTAAACGAACAAAACAGCTTAAAAATTATTATAATTTACAATCTTAGGCCTGTTAAAAGGGTTGTTTGTGTCTGTACAGTACATTCCAAAATTCACTGTGATTTTATGCTCATATTACGTTGCTAAAATTTATGTTCTAACAATCCATCCAATCTAATAAGAACCAATACTGTACATACTTTAAAGTCCAATATTACATATTCTGAGCTTAACCAAATAAATTTACCTGCACTCCTCCTCTGATATTTTGGAAGGATCAGTACATGAGAAAAATTTCCCCTAGGAGAAATAGTCAGAATTATAAAATGATTCTGTCTTCACACATTAAAAAGATTAACTATAACGAGTCACAAGCAAAAATATAAATGTATTATTTTATATAACAATGACACCTTTTACTGGAACCTATAATTTAATATTTATCTTTTTGCTTTAAAGTTCACGATGTTTCAAAACACTGAGAAACAGTGATTGCAATAGTCAATTTTTGAAAGTTAAAGCACCATCTGGATCTAAAAAAACTAAAATGAAATTTCAAAACACGATTGTTTACATTCATTATAAGGAATTACAAGAACATAACATTTACGTCCTTGTAATGTTAGGTTCTGTAGCTAGTTTTCACTCACAACCAGACAATATACTAAAAACACAATGAGTTTATTTCTAAAACTGGAACATTTAAAATGATAATGACATTAAGGAAGTAAGTAGAAAATCTTTTACTTAATCTAGTGGGTTAATTTCTAATTGTCAAGTAGAAAAACTGTGAGATACAAGTGAGTTTACAATGAACTGTGATAATTTCAGAAATTTGTTACTCACAATCTCAGATATCAAAGTGCTCCCACAAAAAATCTTGGTTAATTGGGCAGACCTTACAATTATAATTAACTTTGATATTACTGTTGTTTGTAATAATTAGTAAAAAATTAAAAATAAAACACTGAAGCATAGCCTATCTAAAGAATCACTTACGGAATATAAAAACATCAAAGAAAAATAAACATAAAATGGTTTAAAAAGTTTATCAAACTAGTAGAAGCTCTTATGGCTTCCACACTAATAGTCATTCTGTTGGATACTCATTTTTGTATAAATAAATAAAAATTAAAAACAAAACCTTACACAAACATTCTCAGTTTTCTCTCAGAATATCATGACAACACAGCTTTACCAGATCTTTTTCATGAATAAAATACTGATGTTAACTTTAGAAAGCATACAGAATTTCAATGGAAAAGCAGAGTTATAATAAAGTAATATGACATACGATACTGTAGAGGAAGTTTATAATAATAGATAATATTTAGTAAGAATTTAATTTGATCACTACAGCCTGATTTAACAACTCATCAATTATATAAATTAATTAGCATAAACCAGCTCTAAGAGTGAAAACATGCTAATTTTTTATTTTATTTTTTTATTTAAGCATCAACCACAAATACTTTCAGTTATAAATTCCTTTAATTCAAAAAACTAATCATGACCAGATAAATACTCTCAAATAATATAACACTTGCTCACTTGAAATAAGTAAATGGTTAAATCATCAGTTTCTCAAACTTGGTGGAGTTTGATATGCATCTTCAATTTAATTTTCTCTTTAAGTAAATCTTTACTCACACGTATTCACACCAAAAAGTGGTTCACATTCCCACTCATATATAACATGCATAGCTGGCTCTTTGAATCTGAACTATACAGCATTATAATAGTGAATTTTAGAAACAATTTCAGAAAAACATTACTGTTAGTGGAGGGCATAGTGGAAAAATCATGAACACTGGTATAGATTTCTTATGCCCTGCAATTTTTTCACTGGAATATAGAGTTTATTTTATGATGTAACATCAGCCTGAATACCACATTTTTGTTACTTAAGTATTTATCACAAAATAAACAAAAGACTTGATGATATTACTGATAGGGTGATATTTCTGTTTGTTTTTCTTATAGCAAAGCCACAAAGGGCTATCTGCTCAGCCCACCGAGGGGAATCGAACCCCTGATTTAAGCGTTGTAAATCCGGAGACATACCGCTGTACTAGCGGGGGGCTGATATTTCTGTCTATAAATGTGGTTTATTATACTGTTCTAGCCACTATTACTTGGATAAATGAGATATATGAATGTTCTAACAAAATAACGTTTTACAGCTATATGTTAAAAAGTATCACACAGTGAACAAGAATATGCATAAGTCATTGCAACAAATCTAACTAACGTTCTTTGCATGAGCCATTTCTATGTTCTTACTTTATTATCTTTCAGTTTTATTGTAAATGTGAATGATGAAAAACCTGATGGTAAATTTTCAAAATAACCAAGCAGTGTAAACTTCTTAAAGTGGGAAAAGCACTCAAACACTCCAACTCCTCTAGACATGTTTAAGTAGACTGAAAAATATGTATAATATATTAGAAAAAGTTCGAAGTGCCCAATTGATTCAACAAGAAAGAATGTCATGTCAAAACACAAACTAAGAATATTCTTGGTCCTCATGTTGTTGGAGCAACACCACATACAGAAATCAGTCCAGACCAACAAGCAGCAAAGTGATCCTGTGTAACAATAAAAACTCCTCATACAAAATATGCAGAAACAGTTTTAACAATATTAAGCTGAGTGGAGTGCTGAAGAATAAATCAAAGTATAAGGAGTCAAAAGAAATGCTTCAAACATCACTAAACATATTTGACATATGTCTCCTGAAGTAATAAAATGTATTTCCTCTGTGAAACAGCAAGATCTCCATGTGAATTAACATATAAAAAAAATCTTACAGGCTATGTATACATGTTCCACACATTCTATGGTTTACTTCATTTTTTTATTTTGTATAAAGCAACATAAGGGCTATCAGTGCTAGCCATCCCTAATTTAGCAGTGTAAAACAAGAGGGAAGGCAGCTAGCTAGTCATCATCACTACCATCAACTCTTGGGCTACTCTTTGACCAATGAATAGTGGAATTAGCCATCACATATAATGCCTCCACAACTGAAAGGGCAAGCATATTTGTTGCAACAGGAATTTGAACCAACGACCCTCAGATTACGAGTCAAGTGCCCTAACCACCTGGCTGTGCTGGGTATACTATGGTTTACAGCAACAACAACAAAAATAAAGGACATGATATTCTAACAAATTTTAGGAGTACTTTGAACAAGTATTTGCTGATGCCTGAAACAAGAATACTGACACAATACTGCATTACAGGGGCAGCACAAGCAGTTTGCAAAAATAAATTTATACCAGACTGTCAAGCAATGTCCTTTGCTTGTACTTGTAAGAATAAATATTGAGGGACCTAACATTAAAAATCAAACACTTAATGTAGTAAATAAGCTAACCTACTCTGCTGTTTATCTGGTGAAATTCACTTTTGTTAAATATCAAAGACAAATCTTGGACTTGCAGTGTGTTTAATGGCAGAAATAAAGAAATTGCTCTACCACTTTATGCAGACATTACGGTTTGTGGCTTGAACTATAAGAAAGGTCTTTGTAACAGTTTGTTTAACTTCTCATTTAGTTCTATAGCTAACTTTCAATTTTTCCATTGCTGTGTAAGACCAGTTTCAGGAATATGGTTTGTTCACATAATATGTGGGTGGGATATTCACAAGAGCCGACCAAAATCCAACTCAGCAACTGATACTAAGTCTTTGATGAACAGGTAGCTAAGATTCAGTATCCTGATGAGAATGAAGGAAGCAAAGATTTGGGAGCATGTAGCATCAAGAATTCCTCCACAGTAAAGTCTCTTCATTCCACCTTAATATTGTTCTGAAATAAAGAAATCTCCCAGTGCCATCAGAGATGGTACAGTTGAGCAGCAACAGAAGTATCATACCAAGCAAATCAACAGAAAAGTTCTTGCAGCAATAGCATGTATTTTCTTGTTCTTGTTTCCATATGCTGCTCACTCAAAATTAATGATTCACAACTTAGGATGTTGTCAGTAGACCAGACCTGAACCTCAAAATTGGTCCAAATCCTCTTACTCATCTTGGCCATCCCCTGTGCATTTGCCAGCATATTTCATGCACCTGTACAACTAACTACGATGAAGATAAGGAAAGCTACTTTATTTAATGGTATACATACTAAAAGGGCAGCAAAGAAACCAGTGGGCCACTGGTTAAAGTAAGTGAATAAAGTTATGATGCTATGAATGCATAAGTAGCAATACATGGAAATGTAGTCTCCAGGCATTACCCTCTGTATACTTCAATATGGAGAGAATCAACAAGACAGATATACTTTTTAAAGTCATTACAAATGTGCAAAGTGGCTATAATTGATTCATCACTCTAGAGCTAGAGTTGATTGTGTTGTTCTCTGTACAACTGTTCTGGCAAGCCAACTGCATGGAAAAATTAATACAGCATTTTGTAGTAGATAGTATAAATTATAAAAGGAGTTCAGTTGAAGTAACTGGTATGAGTATGGTTAAATTGCATATATTTGTAGTGTTATTGAAAGACCACTCAAAAACACAGAATGATAATGACACGAAGAAGTATTCTGTTTTAAAATAAAGATAAGTGTATGAAGGGTATACATATAAGTTAGAGAGCATTGTCACCAATAATTACCTTGGAAGTAATACATGAAGTAAAAAAATATAGACTATGGTGGTGTGATGAAACAAGAGGTGCATCAACATTGCAAAATTTTGCTATGAACACTATTCTCCAACACAGCTCATCCTCCACACATGTTAAATAACTTTTAATATACTGCTGATTGCAATGAAAAACTAATGTAACCCAATATTTAAACGAGAGATGCAAAGACAAAAGAAATGAGTTTAAAACCAACTCTTTAGAGCATCACAAATAGTGAAGAAAAACCCTCATGGCAAACAGTCGCTCCATACTGATCAAAGAAAAAGGTGTATTGGACACAGTAGGATTCACTGTGTAAATAAGATAGCTTGTTATATTGAAAATTGGAAAATAGCAATGAACAGAAATAATGCTACATTTGATACTTCCACAATCTCTGTTCTCTGAAGCATTCCACCATTCACATTACATTATTGACACTTAGGCATTAAGAAGACATTGTAAAGATTAAGATAAAACTCCTATTGAATTATATCTAGTTGATCTTCCACTTGTTACTTATTATTTATGGAATGACAGTACATGAAGCTACAGGAAACACTACATCATCACTCTTGTTTGTAAAACCACAAAAGTGTCACTGAAACCTCTGTACTCACATCCTAAGCACAGTCATTTTGATGAGTCTTACCCAGAATGAAGAATACCACTGATGTCATACATAACTTTATCCAGGAACAACTTAAATCAATTAGTGATTAAACATTTCTACCGATCACGATGATACTGCTGCTAATAAGACTGGATTCTACTTACGTATTATGGTATTGGTGTATGATCCCAACCTCAAGAAAGGACAAACTCCAAAATTAAGCAGTTGTAAAAAATAAATGATATTATTTACAGAATTTATAAAATTGGTCCAATCTAAAAACCAATCCACTGTGATCGCATGTGAAAGTATATTGGTAAAAGAAAAGCCAACTAGGTAACTTCAGAGAAGAATCTGCAAGTACAACGGCAATCTGTTGATAAATCCAAGATTCTTGCCAAGACTACATTCTGAGAATCAACAAGGATGGAACCATCAGTGTATTTACTTAATAATTTACCTGTAATGAACTCCTCCAGTCACAGGATAGCCAGTGACAATAACAGTGAAAGTTCCATCCCATTTCATCTGCATACCATGGGTCATGGAAGAGAAAAACACAGTAAAACTTCAAGAATTGACAATTTTATATGCAAAAACGGCTTGTTTGGGTTCAGAAAATATTTTAAATAGCATGCCGTTTTTGCATATAAAATTCTCAACACGTGGGTTTCTCAACATCACTGATTCAAGAATTGACAATTTAGTGCACTATTAGAACTGTTCAAGTGACTTCACAATCCAGATAGGGGGAAGTGTTGTAAGCTGTATGTTTGAGGTTTTAAGTTTTAATTCTTTGTTAAAAGAGGCTACCAATATAATAATGATAATGGTTTTAAAAAAAATTAATAGTATTTATAGAATATCTAGAATGTTAATGATTGAAAGACAATGCAAAATATCTAATAACAATGATAAAATACCAAAACAAGTAAAGAACTGAATCAATTTCAGTTCATTCACAGACTGAAATGTTAGTGAAGTATTCAGACAAGTTTCCTTTCTTAGCACTGATTATCCATGAAGCAGTACAAATACATTTATTTCTATATTAATCATAGTACTATTAGTGAGTAAATTTCTTTTGGCAGTGAAAATTTCATTTATGAACTTATGTCCACAACTGTGTACAACTTAACCTTACAAATGATGGTAGCCTATAGTCAACATTAAGAAAGAAATAAACTAATTTGTTATTGTTGCATGGTTTAGACTTCCCATCATTTTCCACCAATAACTTAAAAGAATTTGCCCAATGAAAGAGCAACATTACAATAATAAATTTTGTTTCATTGCAGTGCACACACACTTGTTGGACTAGTATATTAAATTTGCTACATTACTTACTTAGTTTATTTCAATTCTTCTCTGTAGATTTAGACTGGTTTGATCAGAATTATTGATGAATTCATAAAAAGTTAACATGATGAATTGTGGTTCTTTGAAGCAAAGGAATTTGATGATTTCAAGCATTTTACAGTGGGGAAAGTTTGTCTAAACTGTTCATTCTCACTGCCTTTCAGCAATAGGTTTAATCATAATATTTTGATTATACTAAAAAAAAACATTTTTCAAAATGGCTATTAAATGGGGGTTGGATTTTTTAACACAAACATAAATAGTAAATATAATCAGAACCTGGAATTTCTCAATCCTGTTAAATTTCATAAATAACATATTATTATAATACCAAATATATCAATTAAGAAAATAAAACAATAAACCCTGAAAATGAAAGCTCATATTAATATTATGAAAATAGCAATTTAAAAAAAAATTAAATTTTTATGACAATTAAAAAACACAGAAGTACATCATGGTTTAATGTTCTAAATGATACAGATGTTATGTTTGTGAATTTAAAATATACATACAGCTGCACAGTATAATTTTTTTCTCTGTCTGATGTTCACTGAAAGAATCAAACTTGAAATTTTAGTTTTATAAGCAGCTATGTAGTGAAGTTAAAACATGTAGGCAGAGCATACTTGTATTATTTTTAAACAATAACACAGCAGATATTACACTCTAACACTTCCTTATTTAGCACTGCTTCACTAGTTTTAAGCTCTCAACTTTGTCACTCAGCCACTGGAAAACGTTTATTTTTTATAAATATGTGCATGTATTTTTCTTTTCACTTTAACTTAAAAAAACTAAAACAAGTAAATCACACATTTTTACTCAATTTCTTTTCATTTTATTATACATTTAGCAATTTATATAATTTATACCATGAATTTTCTACTTCTTATATTGATAACATTCCAAGTCACACACATAATAAAATGTTTCTAAAATTAACACCATACATTGTTATAGTAAAAAGAGACAAAGTTGATAAAACAGAAATGTCAACTGTAATAGCTCAAGTACCAAACTAAACTAAAGTAACTAACTAAACTAACGTGGCAGGGGTTCAGTTTAGAGAGAGAGAAGTCAGAAGAGTTCTCTCTCCAACTGGGGTGTTCAGGAACGTTGTGGTTCCTCTTCGTCCCCTTTCGTGGATTGTTATTAAGATCAAGTGGTAGTTTTTTTTTTTTTATTTAAATAAATTAATTATTATTATTATTCTTGACTATCTGGGTGGAGGATGTCTCTTCTAAATGTTGTCTTGGATGGAGGCAAAGGCAGCAGCAGAAAGGAAGCCCGGGACCTGTCCCGAAAGGAAGAGGTTGAGCAGATGTGAACATGAATATTATTCAAATTCAGATCAAAATAAAACAATTCAAAGGGCATGATACAGGGTCTGGCAAAAGAGTTGCCTGGGCTGGGATCTATAAATCCAATGCCTGAAGATTTTGATGTAGGGGAAACAGGAGTGCCCCGAGAAAACCCACTTTCACAGGACAGGCGCTGAAAGTTTTGCCTGTCGTGTGCCCTGTATCTGAAAAAAAAAAAAAGGAATTTGTGTTAGTGACATGGATTTTATTTGTTTAGATTCTTTGTTAAGTAGATTGTGATTCTTGAAATATGTTGTACGGTGAAATGTATTTTGTTGGTGCACTTGATAATTTGTGTAGTGATCCCGTTAGTTTGTTTCTATTTTCTGCTTTTAGATAATATTTCAGAGAAAGTTCTGTTATTCTATCTCTTATAGTTGGTAAATTACTAATTTGGTGTAGATAGTTTGTTGGCGTAAACGATGGTAGGCTAAATGCGGATTTTAATATTCTGTTTTGCTGCACTTGGATTTTCGAGAGTGTGTTATTTGACATATTGTATGTTACTTGACATCCGTACTCTATTAGTGGACGGATGTAAGCCTTGTATATTTGTATAGTTGTGTTCGGTGTGCATTTCGAATGTTTGCCAGTTATGGTCTTTAGATATGAAATCCTTTTTCTGATTGATGAGTGTATATTGTTTATATGTTTTTTCCATGTTAGTTTTGTGTTGAAAGTGACGCCAAGGAATGTGATGTTTTTAGCTCAAGTACTACACTTCATGCAAGGATTTTATATATATGAGAGCTAGATTGAACTCTTAACCTAAAGATGACACATCTGATTCACTAAGACATAATAAACAAGCCCATCATTCAGTAACTAGTTTCCTCAAACTAGCTACTGCAAGTCTTGACCTTACAAAAGTAAGCACTAACATGGAAAACTGGAAAAGACTTATTGTTTTGGGAGAATGGATAAGCTACCTTTTACTGTTTCAACAGTAACTTCAAATTAGCAGTTACCAAACATTCATCTCTTCTTATGATTCTTGTGGATGAAATTCAACTAAGAATTGAGAGTCTTACGGCTGATGGTTTGAAGCCAGCAAAATAGGGCCTATCCATTTTCTTAGCTCTATAAGTTATTTGCACTGAACTAATAAAATATGGGTTATTCTGTCAATGAACTTGTAACCTGCATGAATTACATTAGCAAAACATGGGTTATTCATTTCTCTAGATATATAAGCTAGTTGCACTAAACTAGCACAATATGAGTTATCCTTTCCTTAGAACTGCAAGCTAGTTGCAATGAACTAGTAAAATAAGGGTTACTTTTCCTTCGATCTGCAAGGTAGGTGTACTGAACTAGTTTGTTTTTTGTTTGTTTGTTTTGGAATTTCGCACAAAGCTACTCAAGGGCTATCTGTGCTAGCCGTCCCTAATTTAGCAGTGTAAGACTAGAAGGAAGGCAACTAGTCATCACCACCCACCGCCAACTCTTGGGCAACTCTTTTACCAACGAATAGTGGGATTGACCGTAACATTATACACCCCCACGGCTGGGAGGGCGAGCATGTTTAGCGTGACGCGGGCGCGAACCCGCGACCCTTGGATTACAAGTCGCACGCCTTATGCGCTCGGGCATGCCAGACCACTGAACTAGTAATATATGGGTTATCTTTTCTCTAGAACTGTAAACTGCTTTCACTAAACTAGCAAAATATGTGCTTATCCATTATCCTAAATCTGTGAACTAGTTTCAGTTTTGAAAATGTTGTTAACATTCTATCATGCAGCTGTAGTATGACTGTTTTCATGACAAATACATATTTGTTTCTTTTAACATAGAAATCACTACCTTACTGTAATCCAACAGTTTCATTGACCTCACTATAATTTTTAACCCACATATAGTTATTAAATCATTGTAAACTAGCAATCTAGTTAATTCCACAATACATTTATGCTTAATTAGTGAAATAAAAATGTATACCTTATTTTCCAGAAACAATGTATTCAGTATTACTGCAGGGGTTTTTTGTTTTTTTTATCAAAATACTGGATTTCTCAAACAAACTTAAAACTTGCTATGTAGTAGCATTGAAAAAGTAGAATAAAAATCTTTATTATATTCAAGTAATATAAGAAGAGAATAATATACCCCTTAAACAGGAATTAAGTTATATGCTGATTATGATACAAGCTAAACAGAGAAAGAAGTATATACAACTTCAGCCTGATAAAGCTGTTATTATAGAAGCAGAAAGAGGCTGAAGTGAGATATATATATATATTAGGAACTTAGCACTTGTGTTCTTCAAATTCTGCAACAAAATACTAACACAGAGCTCTACCAAACATAAAAGACATCTTGAAGGATTCTTCAAGTGTAGAGAGAAAAGGCATAGAAAATGCATTCAAGCTCAGCACAGAACACAAACATGATGTAACAAAAAAGGGTCACCACTGCTATTTAGTGGGTTACCTTGAAAAGCTGTACTCCAATCACAGCAAACATGAACTGAAGAAGATAAGTCACCAACATGATGTTGCATATTGTTTTGACGGCAACAATGATGCACTTCACTATGTACTAGAGATAAAATAAGAAACAATTAATAAATCAGAAAATTTAATGAATTAGTTGTAAGGAAGAAAATTTGTTAAAGAGAGCCTGTCCTTATGGTCTTGAGCACAGTGTGTAGTTATGACACATTTAGAATGTAAAACAAAAATCAGCTTTTCCATGGCAAATTTTTCTTTCTTTTTTTTTCTTTTTCCTGCAGGCTTTCTTTAACTTTCTTGTTAACTCACCAGCCACAATTTTGGCTACATCATAAACTGAAGACAGTAGCAGCCTACCTGAAAAACTTGTACTCCAATGACAGCAAATATGAAGTTTAGAAGAAAGGTCACCAACATGAGGTTGCCTATAGTTTTTACTGCTACTATGACGCACTGGACAACATGCTAAACAATATAAATAAAAGTTACAACACACCATTTAATATCACAAACCAAGAAAAGAGAAAAAGAAAAAATGTCACAAGTACAACAAATAAAAGTTCCACATTAATCTGTAAGTGAAATTATAGTAAAAGGTAGGCCAAACTAAAAAAGCTACTGTTTAAACAATTGTATTTAAGACAACCAATAGTCATAGCAGAAAATAATGTCTTTAAGTAAGATAATGAACTTATGTAGTATATTTTATTACTGTCTCTCAATGCAAAACGTCTCAAACAATTGCTACAAAACAATATTGCATATTCTACAAAAAATCAGCAGGTAAAACAGATTTTTTTTGTTTCATCAAAAGCCATACAAAGGTACATAAACACACATACTTTCATTTATCTTTTAAAAGGTGTCTTATGAAAATACTGTACTGTTAAAATTCGTAACATTATAGTAATTACAACACATTCAAAAACATTTAAGTCATCATAACAATAAATCAGTGCCAATAAAATATGCTACTATTTACATAAATACATATAGCTTTGTCACTGTAGAACGTGTACCACACTTCTCACTAGTATGTCAACAAAAACCTTTAGATTAGAAACTTAATGTATGATAGAAAAATTAATTATTAAATCAAAATACATATTCCAATAAAATTCTACTTCTTTCATTGAGTGAACTTATCTTCAAAGTTAGAATGATGTAATGAAATGATAAGTGTGTACATAAGATTAAGAATAGGACATAGTTTGACTGGGAGTATTTCACATCTTCACATTACCCTCCATTACATCATTCACTTTTTGCCCTTTAGGAAAACAGGCCCAACTCTCAAACAGTTTGATATATTTGTTTTAATGTAAGCTACATAAAAAAATCACATTTTAAAAAAAATTTAGGGAATTCTGTATAAAGATTACATTTTTAAATACAGTTATGAGAATAATCATATGTTAAAGTACAATACCACAAAAAAAGACCAAACTTTGTTAACATGACAAAACAGCTTCACAGAATAAGAAGGTATCAAGTTTCAAAAAAATGAAATACTTAATATTTGATAATGTGTGTTTTAATATAGCAATGCCACAATGGGCTATCTGCTGTGGCCACTGAGGGGAATCAAACCCCTGATTTTAACATTATAAATCCATAGACTTATTGCTGTACCAGCAGGGGACAATAGCTGTCAGAAACAAAAGTATTACTAGACTAAGTAAACATGCATTTTAATATATTGCAAAACTGAAACTATAATTAAGAATATTGATTTACTTTATGAAAGCAGTATTTTATTAATTACTTAACTCCTAAATACTATATTAAATACACTACTAATTATCAAAACAATTACTTAAACCACGAGAGTAGAAGAAATAAAGTTAAAATGATTTTAACTGAAAAGAAAATTTATTTAAGAATAAAAATTCAGAATCACAGTATGAAGAACTAGGTAATGCACAGCTAATGTCATCATAGTTTGGAGACCTGGACTGGTATTGTCATCATGGTTTGGAGACCTAGACCATTAATGTCATCATAGTCTGGTGATCTGGACTTTATTAATGTCATCATGGTTTGGAGACACAGACATTATTAGTGTCATTATAATTTGAAGACCCAGATACTGTTAACTTTATCATTGCTAGAATACCTAGACACTACTAATGCCAATAGAGTATGGAACTGACAATGATAATATCTAATAGTTTGGAGACCTAAACACTATTACTGTCATCTTGATTCAAAAACCTAGACACAGTTAATGTTAGCATAAAGAACATTTTCCATTGATACCATCACAAAACTAAGTACATGACTGAAAATTACAAGTTTTCCTCTGCTTTTATACATTTGACATGTCATTTAGAACAGATAGATAAATACGACAAGACAAAGATATGAAAGTTTATAGCTTTCTCCCTGAAATGTCATGATATAAGTTAATTACAGTTGTCATTAATTACATAATAACAGTATTCTCTAGGCATTTTACTAATGGTAATTAACCAGTTAACATGTAACACAAATTACATATCACACAGTAAATAACTGACCTCTCAGCCCATCTACCATCACGAAGTTACCAATGTATCAGCAAGTTACAAATTTATTTTTAAAATTACATTTGTTTCTTGACATATTTCTCATAGAATAATGTATGATAATTTGGAATTTTATTGCTGGGAAAATTTAAATTGATGTAGAGCTTGCTTTAAACATTGAAATGAAGTAAAAGAACCATTATAATTTGTGGATATGTGTTTAACTATATTATTTGTAGGATATTGTGTACGTACAAATATGTTTCATTTTTTCACAAAGGGAAACAACCAATAATTGCATATTTCTCACTAGTCAACAAACAACAACTAAAAATAGTGTGTGTACTATTTTGTTGCACATAGAAACACTATACCTCAGTGCAATAATGTATAAATAGTGTAATTAATCCATGGTGTTACTAAGTGTTACAAGTATTTAAGTTTCACACAGTTTCTTATATGTAGGGATTTGGGTTTAATAAAGTACTTCTACCTGTTTCTAAAGCAGTTCATTAGAGACAAAATTCAACTCTGTTTACACGACTTAAAAATACCAGTGAAACTCTCTCTTACAATTAATTAGACTACAAGAGCTAAGAATAAAACACATATGTACATAACTTTTTAAGCATGTTATAACAGTAGCTACATATTTTCCAACATCATATAAAGGACGGATTGTAAAATTTGTACATAAGTCTACACGTACAAAAACAGATGTGGGCATCCTCTCTCTTATATAGCTCTATGTTTTAACACCACTGAAATATTAAAATATTTACTGGTTATGGTGATAGTAAAACATGTACATTCAGATATCTAATAAGACAAAAGTACAAAACCCTATAACCTGAGTGTTTTACAGAAGTGTACCACCTTTCTTCATCAGGGTTAAAACTGAAATTAATGTGAGAAACTACATGTAAGAAAAGGTGGAATAATGTCACAGTGCATCATCATAACGATCAAGGAGAATTCTGAAGAACTTTCAATGTATTATCATAAGTGTGACTCTTTTTCCATTGAGCAATAAAAGAAGGAACTAGAAATATATATGTAAAAACGACTTCATGTCAATCATGAAGAGTGTCAGGAGTGTGTATTATGTCTAAAAGTTTTGGCTCCAGAGTGCATGCTTCCAAGTAAACTAAAACACCACTTAAAGACCAATCATCCTAATATAGCTAGTACATCTCATGATTATTTTACCAGAAAGTTAAAAGAATTGAAAAAACAAAAACAAACATGTTTGAAACAAGCATCAATACCAAGCAATTCTTTACTAGCATCCTACAAGGTGTCATATAGAGTTGCAAATTGTAAAAAGCTTCATACCATTGCAGAAGAACTGATTTTACCACCTGGTTGGTGAATCTGCAGGAAGACTGCTTTTAAAAGTGCCTTTATCCAACAATACTGTCAGTCATAGAATCCAACACTTGATCGAAGACCTCAACGATCAACTAATAGGAAAAATGGAATGGAAGATATTCAGGTTACAGCTAGATGAGATGATGGATAGTAACAAGAATGCTCATTTGATTTGCTACACATGGTTTGTGGATGGTGACACAATTGTGGAAGACCTTCTCTTCTGCAAAAGTATCACTGCAGGTACAAAGGCTCAAGACTTATTTGAGATTCTTGATATTTTTATGCATGAAAACAACTTAGACTGGACTAAGTATGTTGGCATCTGTACTGATGTAGGTCGCTCTTATTTCCAGCTGTTATGGAGGATTGCAGGCATTCATATGAAGCAGAGGTCTTGATGCACTGTGGACCCACTGCATAACCACAGAGAAGCCATTGCATCAAAGCATCTGAGTCCTCCACTGAACCTAGACCTGGAAAGTGTGTTGAAAGTGGTAAACTTTATAAAAACTCGGCCATAGAAGGTGAGCTTTTTCAAAAAACAGTATGAAGATATGGGATCTGAGCACACATCTCTGTTGTACTACTGTAGCTCATAATGGTTCTCCCATGGGAAGATACTGTCCCATGTGTTCGAATTGCAACAGATAATGTTTCAGCCTTCAGAAAAAAGTTACTACTATGGAGAAGAAAAATGAATGAAAATGGTGGTAAAGACCGTTTCCTTCTGTTACAGCAGTTTGTTACATCAATAAAGTTGATTTGATCTATTAACTAAAACCTGTTTTTGAGGAGCACCTAACAAAGCTCAGTGACTGGTTTGAAAATTACTTTCCAGAAGATATGGAGAAGTTTGCATGGATCCAAGATCCATTCGGAGTTAAGCCTCATCCAAATTTACCTGTACAGAAGAATAAAATCTTATTGAGCTGGCTTGTGACAAGACTTTAAAAATAAAATTTGGCAGCATGGAACTAACATAGTTTTGGATATCAGTAAAAGATGAATATCCACTGTTAAGTGCTAAAGCTCAGTGAATCCTAATTCCATTTGCGACATCACATACCTTTGAATATGGGTTTTCTGTGGTTGCTGTGATAAGAAGCAAGTACCATGCAAAATTCAATGTAGAACAGGAAATGAGGATGACAGTGTTCAATCTGATTCCAAAGTTTGAGAAGACGTGTGTGCCTAATAAACACGCACATCCCATAAGTAATTGTGGTTATTTAAAAATGAAATACGAATATTTTTTTAATTTTCATATATTATTCTTTCAAACGGCTACTAAGCTGTTAGGACATAAATACTTATTAAATATTAAGTTGTTTGGACTTCACTACTTATTAAATGGAACTGTTAGGTTTTACTTTTTGCATAAGGGCACCATGAAAAAAGTGCTGAGACACTAAAGGTGTGGTGAACCAAGAAAGTTTGGGACACACTGGTTTAATAAGTCCCCTGTTGGTACAGTGGTAAATTTATGAATTTATAATGCTAAATTCAGAAATTTAGATTTCCTCAGTGGACACAGTGGACAGCCCAATGTGGGTTTGATATGAGGAAAACACAAATTTACTGTTTAAAAATAGTTTTTCACTGAGTGTTGTTAGCTTATTCAATTTGTACAATAGTTTGTGTATTGTTATAGCTTCTCTATCACATAATTTGTTTCAAGTCCTTGATGCGTTTTCTGTAATTTGTATTATCACAACATTTTTTTCTTTCATTCAAATATCTTGACATCAAGATGTAAAATTTCATCGTATCAATGGATGGTGCCATTGAGGAAATTAATTTGGGTAGGAAAGTGATGAAAGGTAAACTTGATTGCTTTGGGAAAAGTGTCAGCAAATGAAATATAGTCTTTAAGTGACTCTAAATTGGCTATACAAATGAAAAATATGCCATCTATGTGACATTTCCAAGTGTGAAGTTTTACATGAATTTCCTTTAAAGGAAGGATTTTAGTAGAGCCCAAAACCTACAATAAAACAAATCATTACTATTAAACTTGACAATAACACTACTCAATTCGACATTTACAAATCCACAGTATTACTAATAGCTACAAGTAAACTCGAAAATAACATAAATAACAAATATTAAATGGCAATAATAGTAGTAAAGTTGATGGTAACAGATCCACAATAACACCAGTAACTACCAGTAACATTAGTAAGATCTACAATAAAACTAGTTACTACCAGTAAACTCAACAGTAACACCAAATAATCCCAGTAAAATGTATCTACAATGTAAATTTCTAGTTTAACAAAATTATTAAGTATTAAAACTAATTATCTGTAATTATCCCTTGAACTTTTACAAACCTACTAACCTTTAAACCTTTGGCACGATTGATAGCTCTGAGTGGTCGTAGTACTCTTAGCACCCGAAGGATTTTGACGACAGAAATTGCATCATTACTTGAAGGGAAAAAAACAGCAGCAAATCATGATACAGAATTGAAAGTTAATGTACATAAAATCTAGTAGCAAAATACATACCTTATGGAGGGAAATTCTTTATATTTTAACTCCTTCTAATTTTAATCCACACACATAAACAAAAACATGTATTCAATAACACTGTTTTCCTTTCATTTTGCTGAGCATTTACCAGTCATTACAAATTACCAGTGCTTTCCAAGTTTACCGAGTCCTTACATTTCACTACATATTTTTAAACTTTCGACTTGCACAGTTTATAATGTTTGTTGTTCACTATTAAACACAAAGTTATACAATAAGCTACCTGAACTGTGCCCACTCTGAGAATAAAAAACAACTTATTTTAAGCCAAAGAAGCCCACAGATTTATCTCTAAGCAACAAGAGGGCTGTATTTATAAGGAAATATTATTTTGCACTGTATGGGAGCCACAACATGTTTGAGGTTTTGCAGTATATGAGAGCTATCACATGTCTGAAGCTTTTACATGGCATGAAAGTTACCACACATTTGAGGGATTTTACACCATATGAAACCTACCATGTATGAGGTTTTACAGCAAAAAGGAACAACCACACATTGAGGTTTTTATGGCATATGACAGCTGCAATATGTCTGAGGTTTTATAACATATAGAAGCAACCAAATGTTTAAGGTTTTTACAGCATATGACAGCTATAAAATGTCCGAGAGTTTTATAGCATAGGAGAGCTACCACATATTTGAGGTTCTTACAATGTGTAAGAATTCCTCCATATTTAGAGTTTTTATCCAGTGTATGGGAGTTACCATAAGTACTTAGGGCATGACTACTACGAGTTGGAAACTTCTATCATATCACACCTGTCCTTTGAAAGTAAGTTTGTTTTTTGTAGAACTTCTGTTTTCCTCCACAACAAATTTCCAGGAGTGCCAGGTTATCCTGTTTACAGGGCATTCGTAGAAATATACCATTGTTACAAGCCTTGGTCTTCTCTTTGCTTTACAATCCACCAGACATCTGTCCAATCTCTCTGCCAGTAAATATCAACTATCTATAAAATTACCTTTAACCTCACAACCTTATCAAAATTCTACCTTTATGTGAGCAAGATGAAGGGAGAAAATAAATCCTTAAACACCTCAGTTGTTCCAAGATGACTCAGTTATTAAACTCTACATTTCAGAAGAACATTTCTTCTTAACACAATACTACCTTCTTAGTTAATATCATTAATACTTGTTAGCTTCAGTTGTTTTTTTTCATTTTGACAATTTTGCTAAATTTTAAATTAATTCTGAAAAAAATATTTCACTATAGGATAATGATTTTGGTAAATTTGTTTATTTCTAGAAGAGTTCTAATTTTAGCAAAAGTTGGTATTTTTAAACGTTCAAATCTGAGGAAGCTAAATGAATGTGAAGCCTAATATATCATTTGATTCATCACTTATCACAGAGTTAAACCAGTTCTGGAGATGTCAACCACCGTCAGGAGCCATGGACTAAGTCAAATAAAAAAAACAAGACAAAGGTTTTTACAATGGTAGACTGTATATTATATGTATGTTGTTTTAAAGTCTGATCTTATATAATGGTGAATGGTATATCATGTATATGGCATCTTCAACACTAAGATTCTTACAGTGGCCACCCAGTGGCACAGTCATATGTTTGCAGACATTTACTATTAGAAACTGGGTTTTGATACCCATGGTGAGCAAAGCACAGATAGCCCTTCGTGTAGCTTTGTGCTTAAATACAAAATAAATAAACTTTAGCAATATGGCAATGGACTGTATATTATATAAATGTTGTTTTAAAGCCTAGGCATTTTATAGTTGTAGGCTCTAAGGAGTTCTTGTGGAAATTAACGGATGGAAGATTTGAACTCTGAATCAAGAATATATTTGTAGCTGAAAGCCACTGCATTCTTCTTGAGAAGATAAGTATTGTTTCAATATTTTAAAGTACAGAGATGTTATCTAAGTGCATTTTACTTAGTTGAGAAGGAGTTGAACAGATTTAGGTTCTTTTACTGAAGATAAAACAAAGCAGAAAGTTACAACATTAGGCTTAATACTCAATCTTTGGCACTGTTTTTTTAGTTTTTAAGTAACTACTAGAATAGTATTCAGCTATAGAATAATAAAGATATTGAATAATAGATTGAAATAAAGTATTTTCAACAGTTTCAGATAATTGAGAAAGAAACATCTTCATGTAATACATCTTTATTTTTCTAATATGGCAATTTTTTTTTTTAAATGGGTTGCTTCAGATTTAAGAGATCTAATTGGTTTAATTGAGTTGAATGGAAGACTTGATAAGTATTTGAATTATAAGGGCTGACTCTGAGTGTTTTACTTTTATTTAAGAGTTAAGTATACAGAATGGGACAGTTTAGATGGACCAGCAGGTTCTTGGTTGTCCTAAAGTTTTATACAAGTTTCATTTTATTCAAGACAATTTAAAACACCATAAATAAGAAAGCATCTTTAACAGCAATGATATGAATGTTCAGCACACTTACTCAATACCAAGAGAGAGTAAAGACACACAGACCACAAAGACATCTAACATGTTGGAGGCGCTGCGGCAATAGGAAGCTTTGTGAAGAATAAGACCATATGCCACAGCCTAGAAAGAAAAAAATATTTATTAAGTTAAAATTCATTCACAAAAAAAGAAGTATACAATAAGTAAATTACTTATATCATATATAAAATTATTTTAATTTCAATAAACATATATTTTTTTCCACTTGTTGGTAAGACCAAAGCTTCATTTTGCAATATCTTTTCTGTGTACACTTTAGCAATCAAATACAAAATTCTTAGTGTCATATGTCTATGCAACTACAGTCAACAGTGTTGCAATAACTCTTCAGAAGGGTTGGGAATTTCATTTAAAATGAAGGTATCTTTTTTATGAGAGGTTACATAAACACCAAACAAAACATATGGTCAGAATTGCTATTTAACCATTTGGACCATTTATACTAGTTACAGTTTACATACTACTAATTTCTAATATATTAAGTGAAAATCACAAAATTTAGTGGACTTCAGTAAACATTACAAGGCTTTTGAAAAACCAGATTCTATGATGAAGCATATTTAATACTTTAAAAGGCAGTACTGAAAGGGTTAAAACATTGGAAATATTTGCCTATCTCCTTCAAATTTTTGTTACCAAAAAATTACTTCAAAATAGTATTTATGTGATATTTCTATTTTTGAAAATATTTTAATGTATCTTATTTAATATAATGTAATATTAAAGGACAGCAAGAGACCTTTTTAGTTCATCTAGGCTATCTTACCCACAAAAGTGAACTAAAAACTAAACAAAAACAAATAACTCAAAACTAGCCCTTTTAAACATCTATTAGGCTTTTCTTTAAGCTTCTTTCTATTATATGCATCTATCACATTTGAAAGCAGCTTGTAACAAAGATTAACCATCCTCTTAGAAAAACATAGCTTTCTTTAGTGAAGATGACTCCCACCTTGCCAAAATGTATACTCACACCCCACAGTTTTATCTTTCTCCTTATTAAATAAAAAAAACGAGAACACATCACCTTTGCAAGTTCCATTAACAGTCTTAAACACTTCAATCAGATCTTCTCGAAATCTTACAAGATACTGTCTAAGTAGCCTTCCTCTGAATCATTTCCAATGATTCAATGTCCTTTTTAAGGTAAGGATCCCAAAAATGAATACAATACTCTAAATGTGACCTAACCAATAATTCATACAGTGATATTATAACCTCTTTAGGTACAATCTAAAATCCTACTTACCCTGCTACCAGCAACAGTAAATTGCTTAAACAACTTTAGAGATTGATTAACCAGAACTACAAGATCTTTCCCTTCCATAACACTGTTAAGATTGCTCCCATTAAATTTATACTCATATAACAAATTTTGATATCCCACATGCATTCTTGCATTTATTATAACTAGAAGTTATCTTCCATACAACTCACCATATAATCCATATCATTTTGTAAAGCTATAGCACCCTCCTCATAACTAATAACACTCAAAACATTAATGTCATTAAAATTCTGTATTAATCGTTCTTTATCTGTCATAGATGGAAGTCAAAAAGAACAAAAGTCCGAGAAATGGGCTCTTAGGTACCTCACTACTGACAATGATTGACTTAGATTAAACTCCATTTAGAACAACTCTGTGCTTTCTTATATTAAACCAAATTTCTACCCAATCAGCCAACTTATTTTCCACACCTAGAATCATAATACAAAATATGAAATGAATGCAGTACTAAAGTACCAATTTAACCAATGGTTTGTCCTTGAAAACTTCTCAGCAATCATGTTAACAATGTTTTGATAATCAATGTTTCTTAAAATATATTTTTCCATACATAATAATCTAAATAACTCCAAATATTTGTGAATAAAGAGCATTGTGAAGCAACCTTAATTCGTTTTGAAGTTGAAAAGCTATCACAAATGACCTGACACATGAACAGTCTCAACAATATTTTGTAAGTTTTGAAAATAAGACCACATATAGTTTGCCTTAAATTATCTCAATATAAAAATGAATACACATAGCAAACTCAGTTTCTGCTGGACTTGCACATGATTATTAAATACAGTGCTTTACAGCATAATGTTTGAATTTTTGCCACATCAGAACTAAGCTAACCATTCACTTTTAAAGGTTCGGCAAAACATTTTTGGGCTTCATAAGCAACACAGACAGTGTGACATAGCTTCCCAAGTACCTTCTGCAAAGGAATGTAGCTCATGTTTGTTAGATTTCTATCTTCTTCTTAAATGGGAAGATCGAACAAATAACTGTTTGCAACGAGTTCACAATTTCTGATGAATTGATTATTCAAACTTGACAACACATTATCTATGTTTAACACACAAACTCACTGCTTAATTAGGGTATTTCATAAAGCTCTTTGGAATACAACTTCACCAGACATTTCTCCTTGTGTTGATTCTGACTTCTAGTATACCATTTTCAACTGTGCAGTTATCAAGCTCAGTTATCATTCAATTTTTTTTTCCACAAAATTCCTGATCATCCTGTGGACTCAGCTACGACAGCTACTTCTTACTTTATGAATGATGACAGAATGCCATGCATATCAAACTGTGCTTTAGTATCTACATAAATCTACTTCACAGAGTTTGCACATTTTGTAAAAAGGTTGTTTAGATTCAATACCAACAGCTCTTAACAATATTCAGGAAATAGCCATTAGACCAAATGTGTATGTGGCCTGATAAAGTTTTCTCAAAATAAACAGTGAAACAACTGTACACTCCACTCCGAGCTTATACTGAATACTAATCTAATTTTAACTTTTTCAGTAATTCCCCGAGCCAAAGGTACTGTAATGTTAGCAGAGTGAAATCTGTAATTTATGCAAGTTTTTACATATTATTCTTTATTAAAGCCTAGTTTTAAGTGAAGTGGAGGTTATAGAACTTTCTTCATGTCAACCAAACTTTTATATTTAATGTATCAGGAAGACTCTGCACGGTCACTGCTTTTTCATATAACAAATGTACCACAAATACAACAGAATATGTTTGGGTCATTTACACAACACTCATTGCAATACATAATATTGCAAAGAAGATATTGTGTCAATGTGTAAACACAAACAAATACCATCTAGAAATGACGTGTCAAGTGGCCTGTTAACTGTTTATATACTAATGGTGTGTTTCTCATGGATTTTAGAACAAAACAACAGAGAAGAGTCTCATGTCACGACTGGTCTTTATGAATCTATAAACAGTGGTTGTAAATATTTTATTCATAACAAATGTGACCCAATTTCAGTGAAAATGATTCCCTTATTTAAAACAACATGTGAAATTTTATAAAGAATCTGAATGTGATGAATATAATGTTTGAATTCAGCATACTGGAATCACTGTAGAACATGTGAAAATTTCAAGACAATAAAACCATTGCAGGCCTAATTAATTATTAAAGCAGCCAAATCACACTTACTGAAGATTAAATAAAAACAGATTGTTTTTTGTTTTATGTTCTTAATTCTTTATTCTTAACTCATTATTAAAAAAGTAAATAAAATGTTGATAATATTAAATTAGTTTATGTAAAATTAGAAGAAATGAATAATAATAATAATAAAAATATTTTACAAGGCACACATGCAAGCAGCTCAGAGTAGCTTGTGAGTAAGGCAATTTGATAGTGTAACATGAGCTGCATGTCCCTTAAGTGATTTTACATGTTATAATGGTGCATATGGTAGTTAGACATGGTTCAAATGGCATTAAAACAATAAAATTTAATTATAAATAGATGTGTACTACCACAAGCCTAAAGCTACATAGGATAAAAAATTGTAGTTTCATGCTATATTTGAAGTCATTCTTAAAATAATGGAGAGCAACTTACATTGAGATATATTTATTTTTATTTTTGTGTGTGTATGTGGGGGTTGAAGAATATGAGATCATTTAAACTGACTAACCTTGTAGAGAGTTAGAGTAGAAAAGATTGGTTGGTTGTTTAACATTAAATATAAAGCTACACAATCGGCTATCTATGCTCTGCCCACCACAGATTATGAAACCCAGTTTCTAGCACTGTAAGTCCACAGACATTCTGCTGTGCCAGTGGAGCAATTATGGTTCAGAAAAATAACAGATAAAATATAAAGTTTCATTGAAAACAAATATTTTAAATATATATATGAAGTTTTAGAGATTATGCAAAATAAATTTGGGATTTTTGAAACGAAGAAAAGTATTTTTAATCTTAACATAAAAAAATCACTTTGCATAAACATTGTTCAAAAATAAATATTCAATATATTCAAGGGCAAATCCTTTTTAGGCTATTAAAAATACTTTACAAAAAGTATGATTTCTTGTATGTGAAAGACTTGTAATATTTGTTGCAAGAATGCCAAATTTCATGAAGATAAATGCATTAAAGGTTATAAGTATGAAATGTACAAATACTTTGAATGAGTACAAAGAGGTTACAAGTTGAAAAATTAATTTTATTTGAGAAATGGAACTTGACATATTATTATCCAAATAATGAGTTACAAAAACATGTTAGAACATGTAATATTCTTCTATAGTACTATTTAACTAGAACAATATTACTGACAATTCTGAATAAAATGTATATTAAGTACTTTTAAACATATGAGATATAAAAGAGTACAACTCACACTTACCTTTAATGTAATTTCAATAGTAAAAACAGAAGTAAAGAAGTAATCAAAGTAGTTCAGGACCTGTACACAGAAGTAAGTTACTAAATAAATCAATAATCTTAGAGACAATAAACATGCTTCTCTCAAGTTTACTTTTTACCATTAGCATTAATGTGAACTGAAATCTAACAATATACCAGAATAATGTGAAAAAATGTATTGTTTGACCAAATAAATAAATGAAAAAAATTCTATTTTGGATGAATAATTTTGGTAGTCTTCCTCCATTGGTTTTCTAGGCAAGGTAACCTTGAAGCTCAACAAATGAACTGGAACTATTAGATATGATATTCATTACAATTACAAGTATATTTCAAACTTCTACAACAGTTTTACTTGTAACATTTTAAATCTAGTTACTAGTGACATAAAACACTGAATAAATTTCTTTACTAAAAAAATTCAATCATCCACACTGACAATGATTTGTAATTTCATGTTCAATATCTTTAGTTACCTAGATATGACCATATACCTTTCGATAATAAACTCTAATACCACCAAGCTGTGCTCCCTCTTCCAGAATTTAGTTCATTACACGAGTTTAAAGTACTCTTAATTTGAGCTTAAAAAGCTTTTAACCTTAATAGCATTTGTAGGAAGCACAAAGTTCTGTTTTTTATTTTCTTATATAATTATTTAACTATACAATTAGTGTCATTTTCATTTTAAATGTATTAAACTCAGCAGTAGCCTTAAGAGATAAAAAGATAAAATTTGAGGTTGAATATTCATTTAAGAAATTTGATAAAAGTCCTATAATTATTAAAGAAGAGAAAATTAATACATACATGATTTCTATCAGAGTAATCATGAAGGGGATCTTCAGCAGCTAACGTTGAACTACTCATCATTATGCACAGCAAGATAACATTACTAAAGAATGTATTGTTGATCAATTGATGACAAAGTACTCGAAACCTGCAATTATTGCAACAGTAAATAGGTACTGTGGTGAAACCAGTAGAAATATCAGAATTCCAGCAAAATATGAAGTAAAAGTTTATTTTCATTAAGCCAAACCTTGGATGTCACAAAACCACTGACAAAGATAAATATTTGTTTTAAAGAAAAAGAGGACAATATATCAAATATGTTTCACATAGCTAATTACAGCTACTGAAATCCTATTCTGAATTAGTTGTAAATAATCTTTTAAGTCGGTCTGAATGCAAAAAGTTATAGATTAATACAGGTTGTGTAACAGTTTATGCAACAATAAATTTGTAGACTTCAAATATTTTCACACATTCTACAAAATTTTGTATTCTTATTGTCTAAAGCCAAACAAAGAGCTTACTTGTTTGTATGAGAAAAAATAAAAAATGATGAATTTTTTGGGATAGGATAGACATTTTTTAAGATGTTTATTTCTGAAAGACAATGTGGACGGGCATTGGAAACATTTGTTGTTTCTTCTTCCCCCATGCCATCCTGTTTACTTTTCTCTTCTCCAGCATCCTCGTCATCTCCATCATATCCATCACCAACTTCAAGCTCTTCTAGAAACAAATTGACCACTAAATATAGATATACACATATTAAAGGCAGATTGATTAAACTTCTTCCACAAATATTTTCTTCAAAATCCTTTTAATACAATTTTCTACAACATAAGGATTTTAATATAATTTTCTGCAATAATTTTTTTTTACAACTTTATTATTCTTTGTATCTCAGGATGGCTAGTATGAGTATTAACACTTTAACCAAAATAAAGCAGAGAACAACATTTTGACTTTCTTGGGTCATCCTCAGGTTTCTCATTATCACGAATTTAACATTCTTTACTCCAAACTATTTATTTACTGCAAAATAAAGCAGAGAACAATATTTTGACCTTTTTGGGTCATCTTCAGGTTTCTCATCATCATGAATTTAACACTCTTCACTCCAAACTATATTTCAACTTTTTATTTTTTGATGTTCCTTCTTCTCTACTATAACATACAAACATGTTGCTCAATTATTAGCTTGACCCAAAATGTATTGCAGGTGGAAAAACATTTATCAGCATCTAGTAAGTAAAACTTATTAAAATAACCAAACAATTCTTTACTACTAGTGATAATAACACAGTAATTGTTCTTTGTTTTTTAGTAAATAATTATTTTTTTACCTCTATCAGGTACTTACTAATATACTCAATGTTGTTCTTTAGTTTCTTAATAAAGAATCGCTCTGAATTTCTTACATACATTTACAAACACATAAAACACTAATCAAATGAATATGTTAAACGTCGTCATGTCATAGTGGTGTAAGGAAATTATATTCATACCATCCTTTTCACATTCTCTTCATAATGACTAGCTGGTTACAATTAAGTCACGAAAATATCAAGAAATTAAAAATATATCACACTTTCTTAATATGAATGTTAACACCTTCCTATATTAAAAATGTGTTTCTGATAGATACTTACTTTCACTCACATAATAGCTTTACTCAACTTATATTGCCATCTATTTGAACAGTTTTTGCTCACAACTTGTCTTGAAGCTTCCACTTATTCTCACATAATTTTAGATGGTATAGCTTTACTGTAGTGTGCAAATGAACATAAAACAACCCTTCACCAATATATGTGTAACAGACTCTCACAGAACAGCATTTTCATCGCTCCAAGATTAGTATTAAAAAGAAATAAAAACGTATTGAAATTGGGAAGTATGAGTGGGAAGTGTTAGAAGAAGCAAGTAACTATCATAATACATTTTCAGTGTAGAATCTTACCTCCTCTCACATAATAGCTAGAGTCCCACAGTGACTTGCTGGAGGAATCAGTGCTAAAAGTTATGCAGATGAGCACTGTTTTAAAAGCTATTTGAAGAGAATCCATGTAGTGTAACACCCTAGTGTACTCAGTCACACTCATGGGAGACCACACACCACCTGTATCAATCTTCAACCATCTTCACTTCAAAACCAGGAGGCAAAATATAAAATATCTGTCATTTTGACAAAGCCAGGGCAAGTGTGTGCATTCATTAAACAACCAACACCAGGATACCTAGAAACCTGACATCCAGGTAACACTAGGAAGGTGAATATAAATACAGTGAGTCAACTCCAACTTCCAGAACAGGAAAAGGGACCTAACGACCACACATGTGAAACCTTATGTTTTCTGTTCCTACAATGCTCCAACACCATAATACCCAGCATTAAATTTCAGGCAGTAGAATGGGAAAGATAACCAGCCAGAGAGATCAATTGTAAAGGTTAAAAGGGAGAAAGTGTAAGGGCAAGAAAGACAACACTGAAATTCCAGTATGTTAGAACAACTTGGCAGGTTGTTTAAATTAAGTGAAAGAAGCAAAACAGTAAGGATAAGACAGTAGAAGAAAAAATGTGATAGATGAAAAGAAGACCTAAAGCTGAAAAATGCATGACTAAAGACCAGAAGATGGGAAGTTTTTACTGAACTGGCTGGCAAATGCATTCAGAAGGAGGGTACTCAGCTGGGACCAAAAACATCACAACACTTAAGGAATAAGAACTGCTCTGTCGTGATGAGATAGCCAATCTGCCACAAGGTTTAAACCAACTGTGATGAAACATGAAGAAAGACAAACCTGCTGACATTTCACTCAGAAAAGAATATTCAACATTTGACAGCAAAGTGAATGGGATTGAACTGCTCCTTGATGATTGATTTACCAGGTAGTGGTTGGATTGTTGGAAGATATTTTGACCAGGTGGCCTTGTACTACTGACAAGAAATGATCAAAATCTCAATAAAGAGCTAGAAGTTCCAAAATACTGATGTGCATGAAATATTCAAACATCAGCTAATGACTGTCTCCTAAAAATCTAAATACACTCCATCTGTAAAATACGCTTCTACTACAAATCCGGACAAGGAGGAGGCAGAATGATAACCAGGCAAAGTTGACTTGTAGGGAAGGAGAGAGGAAGATGGCAGAGACCAAGGAATCCCTTGCAAGATTCTATTTATCATACAAAACTCACTAAAGGAAACACACATGTGCACAACACAAATGGATGAAGAACTCCATGGAAAAGAAAGAAACTCATGAACAGAAGAGAAAAGAAGATTTGGCTTTGAAAATCAAGTGTTTCATTCATCTCAAACACAAAGGAGTATGCTAGACCATCAGAGGTAGAAAACACTCCCAGATGAAAAAGATACTGCATGGAGATGTGATAAGATTTCTCCAATTAATAAGTCATCTCACATGAACCATATTTTGTAGAAGAAAACGGGTATAACTGTGAAAGACTTGTTAGGAAGGAGCTAAAGGGAACCAGCTGTAAATATGATAATGGAACAGCAAACCTTGGATGTAAATATGGTGGGAAAAGGCTCTGATCACACTGACACCAAACTGATTGATACAGTGCAGAACTGAAACACTCAATCCCTGAGAACATACTGAAGGTAATGTCTACATGCTAGAGAAATTGGTATATGAAGGCAAACATCTAAAACGTCGACCACAATCATCCACAAATCTTTACTGAATAGCAAAGACAGACTGCATAGTGAATTGTGTGAGGTCAATGAAGTGCTTATGGTTCGTGAGGTTGAAAACAGAATGCTAATACCTGGTTTTCTTAGAAACAATGAATTGCTCCATAGAGACACCAGCAAGAAAGTAAATTCTCATGAGAAGCAAGAAATAAGATGTGGCTATAAAGAGGAGGAGCAGAAAAATGAAGAAACAATTCTCCTTTTATAGCCTAAAGAACCCAAACATCTGTGATGATAAGGCACCACAGATGAGCAAATCTGGCCAAATGCACTCCTCACAGTGTGGGAACTCACAAGATAGTGACCACAACAAAACTGGTGTTGGAAACTGTGATGGTAGACAATTTGTCTCTTTGCTGCAGATACCCAGGAAGATAGCATCAGTAGAGGGAAGAATGTTGGTGAAAAGACATGGGCACAGAAGCAGGAAAAGACTGATAAAAATGAAAACAGGGGAGAAGAGAGAGGAGTTATGTGCAACCTTTAACCAAGAATCTAAAGTATCAAGAAAATTCTTAAACAGACTGGCACAAAAAAGGAGACAAAGTTTGCATAAATAGAAAGCAGACATATGCACAAGTAAGAAGGAATCTCTGGCAGGGAGATTCCTAAAGCAAAGAAGCTATATGTGAAGGAGCAAGGGAAATGATGGATGAAGCCCAAAGTTTAAATCAGAGACTCTGAGTTCTGAGCACCCAAAAATAGAAATTCCAACCTCTCATATGTCAAAACATGGGGACCAAAGCATGTTGTCATTCAAACATAATTTGGTAAGCAACATATAGTTAACATACTTAAGAAATAATGTCTAAAAATGCAGATAAAAGATGGTGTAGATCTAGAGGGATAGAACAGGAAGGAAAAGCAAAGTCAGTAGAAAGGCTGTCCAAATTTTCTTTTTCGGGAATAGATTCTCCAAGAAAAGGGAAATTTTACCATGATTCCAGAGATACAACTGGCTGCTCAATATAACTGAATTTTTTTATGCACATAATAAGCCTTACACTCTCACTTTATAGTACAATATTCCCATGTGTATCTTTTTCGAATCTTCATGCATCATCTATTAACCAACAGTAGCATAGTATATGCATGTGACTCCTACACTCTTCTACTAAACTTTATTTTCTCATTTGGCAAAATTTAGGCACACTTTTTATGATTTATGGTCATTTTTCTTATTTATCTGCTAATTTATGTTGCTTTACTTCTGCACTTGGGTTTTGTAAAATTTTTCTTTTCAATGAATTCTGAAGGTAGCCTTACTACTCTGAGGGTTACATTTTTCAAGGCCTCAGACATGGGTTACCCAATGGAATTATCTGCTTTCACGTGTCATGAGATTAAATGTTACAGGGTCTAAATTTTCTCTTCAGATTTTGCCATGATTCCTACTGATACTGCTGAGCTTTTGCTGGCTGATGAAGACTTTGTTCATCTTTTTCAACCTCTCAAACTTGTCAATCATTCCCATTTCCAACCTAAGGTTGCCCTCCATCAGCATAGTAGTATGTTTTCAGACTTATACTGCTAGAAATTGGGTTTAAATACCTGTGGTGGGCAGATCACAGAAAGCCTTTTGTGTAGCTCTGTGCTTAACAACAAACAATAAAACAGCCTAGGGATTCTATTCTCCTAGGTCTAATCTGTTGTTCTTGAATTTTCTGTTTCAAGTATGCATTGTTTCATTACTATCACCTCTTCTTCCATTAGTCCAGGAGGAGATCCCCCCTCCCGAGGATTTTTGATCAGTTTGCACTTTCTTACCATTAGGTGAACTATTTGGTTTATTTTAACCTGTTTGAAAAGTGGATCTTAAATACGCTGTTAGTCTTATACTCTTCTCTGACATCCTTCTTCCTTACCTCTGCTCAAAAAGGATCTCCACAGATACCGTAAGAAATTTAGCTCTGGTCTTACACACATTTTAGTTGTTGTTTGGACCTTTTAGGCAGAGATTTAGTTTCGACTTTTTTCTATCCACATATCTCAGGATCTTACATCTTGCTTCTTTTCTGAGTCTTCATATATTTGATGCAACCCCTGACATTATCAAGTTTTAGAAAATATCAGCCCACCAGTAGTCTACCCTTAAAATTTTGGTAGCTTATTCATATTGACCATATCCTCACACACCACCTATTTCTTTTTTTTTTTTTCCGTTTTACATCGTCAAAATTCTTGTCCATTCTTTCAAATGTGGGTATTTCTTTTTTGTAAATTTCCTTAGTAAAGTATCAGTCGTCACCACCAGTACTTGTGACTATTCTGAGAGTTCAAATCCTATAAGAGCTCAACTGTTAATGTTTCTTCCTTATTGGCTTCCTTTCATCACAATCAATGAGTGATAAGGTTTCTTTCCTAAAATTTCAATGTCCAGTTCCCCACCCTTTCTGTCTCTCCTTACCCACTTCCTTTCCTCCTCCTTCTTTCTTTCCTACATCATCCTTCTTGGGATTTTTCTTCCTATCTTTTCATTATTCCCAAGACAACTGCAAATTGGTTTTCTCCTGGGCAGTTTGTGATGATAATGAATGTCTTCATTGCCTACCTCCACATCCCATTAGCACTCTAGTTTCACTCTTTTCTTTGATTTGTCCATCTTGGGATGGTTTACCAATATTGGGTACTCCCTTCAGATTTACCTTGGCTCCATAGGTGTCTTATCACATCATATAAGCTTTTACTCACCATCTCTGGCTCTGGGAATGTGATTCCATTATTGCACCAACAAATTAGATAAGATCCTTCATGACTGCTTTGCTTTCTCTCAGTCATGCTCATGTTAGATCCATGAAGTTCACAATCCACATACAATAGATCATAGCACTGGATCCTTTTCTGCCACCATTTACCTTCTTCCTTCCCTGATAGATTATCTGCAGTGGTGGCTGTACTATGCTCGTACATGTGTTCCACTTTGTCCCCCATATCTATTTACAAATCTGCTCATGGCTGTTTTCCTTCAGGAATGGAGGGCTTGAGTTAATCGCCATGTAGCTCCAGGCCATTGGTCTGCTGACAAAATTGTCTTGCTTATCAATTTCTCGACCTTCTTGCAATTCATTGGGGATTACCTCACTCCTTTTCTCTTGTCCATCATTGTCTTGCAATCATTCATTCAGACAGCTCTATGGCAGTAGCTCTTATCAACCACAAAGGGGGCTCCTGGCTCAGAAATCTCTGTTTACAGATTTTGGAACTTCTATACTGGGTGTAATCATCTTATCACGTCATTTACCAGGTACTTTCACTCTAGTCATGGATTTTCATTCACATCTGAGCCCAATCTCTCCCTTGAAGTGGTCCTTAGATCCAATCACTTTCATGAGCCTTTGCCTCCTGTGGTTTATATTCAATCAGATGCCTTTGCCAAGGACCTCTTAATACATAATTTCTGCTCTTTTGTTTCACTGCACCACATTTACAGACTCTGACTGTTGCTGCCTTCTGCCAGGATTAGTCTCAAATACCTTTATTGCTACTTAATGTTTACTCCCCTCATCATCTATCTCTCTTCCTCTGCTTCTCTCCCTTTTGTGTTATGAACTATCCTGGACTCCCCATCTTACATCTTTACATCTGGCTCTTGTCAAGCCCTTGGCAACATGACCTGGCTACAGTCCTACCTCGTGAAAATGTACCAGTGCAGGTAAAATGTCTTTCACTTTTGGACAGCTGGCTAGGGAATTTCTGTCAACAATCCTTTTATGACTCAAGTGTTTGAATTTATCAAACAGATCTTCCATGCTTTCCATTTTTTCTGATACTGGAAATTTTTTTTTCATCTGTTCTCATATGCTCATGTGTTTGTTCTGGATTCAGAGACTTCTGAGGTATCCTCTCCTTTTGAATTGGGATATTCCTGTGGCACTCTATACTATCACTTTACTCCACTTGATCTGTTTTCTTTGTTCTCCTTGTTTCATACGTTCCTTTAGACCTATTTCCTCATTTTCTTGGCCTGCAAAAATTGCTAGACTGATCTGTCTGCTGTTGGCATTTCATATACCCTTTATAGCCTTACCTATCTTCTCCTTTATCCTGATTGTTCCTTTCTACCCAAGACAATGGTGGCTCTGGATGTTTATTAATCTTTCTTTTTTTTTATATACCTTTCACCTCCCATTTTTATCCTCATCCAGATTCTGATAAACTGCTGTATCCAATAAGGGTCCCAACGTATTACCTTGCATTTATAGCTATCCTCCAGGGTACAATGCAACTATCTTTTTATTCACTGGCAGTTCTCCTCCCTTTGTCATCTTTCCCGTTCTACTCTTACTAACTGGGTCTGCCTTTGATCTGTTTGCCTACTTCTCTTTACATTTTTCCTTTTTCCATGTTTTCTCCTATCTATTCTGTCTTCTGATGTTTTCCATCACTTCTTGTTTTTGTTGTCAGTTGAGGAGGTTCTTTATAATGGTATGTGGATCACACATTGTATATATGTTTTTCCATGTCTCTGTTTCATCTTTCAACTGTCACCGAGCTTTAGACTTTGATGAGACTTTAACTGGTTAGTTTTATACATTTCCCATTTTTTAGGGGCATTTTATTCTTTGTGATCACACAGATCCTACTCAGTGGCAATTGGATCCTGACCAGATATTCTTAAAATCCACACTGTATATCACATAAACTTATGCTCTCTTCTCCATGGCTCCAAATGGTCAGCATGGAAACGGGGTGTTCCACAAGAGCATTAGAAGGTTATCTAACTTCATGATAATTTCTTCATAAACATGTCAGTTCCAGACCATACATCATCCATGGACAGCATGGATAAAGCAGATGGATGGTTAATTGATTTAGTGTTTTATGGCACAAAGCAGTTAGGCTCTCTGTGCCAAATGCCCAGTAAAAAGGTAAAAGTAAATGTAGTAAAATTCATAAAATGAAATGAAGGTGAAACAAAACAGTGTTGAAAAACATAAATAGCATAAAACCAATGTTGACATCTAGTCTACAATGTTAATGGAGAAACAAGAGTAAAATAAGTTGTAAAAGACTTTTCATAGCATAATGGTAATTATCATAATCTGCCAAGAAGACTAACAGGTACATACAAGAACCACTGTTAGTCACCCGAAGTTGGCCTTTCCAATCCTGGTTCCAAGTTATGTGACATTACTGCCATTATCAAAGGGTAAAGTAATAAAAGTGTTAAAAGACAAGCAGCAAAACTGTAACAATAACTCACCAATACAACTAACAGGTAGTTCAAACAGTAGCATTAGTTACCTGAAGTTGGCCTTTCCAGTCCTGGTGTGGAGTTATTTAATATCATGGCCATTTTCTAATTTCAAATCAAACATGAGAGATTGTGACTCTTAAAAGGGAAACACAATAAAAAAGGCTTAATGAAGAAATATAAAACACTTAAATGACATTAAAAAGATTAATGACCCTTAAAAACCTAAAAAACGTTATCAAGGTGGACAGTGTTATCATCACCAATAAAACTATTTAATGTTATGGACAAACCTTGGGACAGAACATGTTTAAAATATTGCCGTCATTGAGAGTATTACTGCAAATACCAACATAGCCTGGTATCCAGAAAAACTGGATAGAAGTAGATGTTAATGAGAAATGGGCCGGTTGGTACTGAACATCAGCGAGAATAGGGTGTGAACCAACGTGAAGAGAACTAACCGAGTCAGTGTAAATAGTACAGTTGGAGTACTGCTTAACTTCAATATGATCCAGGGTAAGAGAAATGGCACACAGTTCAGCAGTGAACACAGAAGCTGTAGAGGGGATTCTACATGCAACCACCAAACTGTAACAAACCATGGCAGAGCCCAGAGAGTCACCTGATTTGGAACCATCTGTATAAATTAGAATGGAAAGATTTTTCGAAAGATGTTCAGAAAATAAAAGACTGTACATCCAATCGGGAGTATCTGCTTTTCTCAGATGACTTAAAGAAAGGTCACATTTAGAGACTGTAATAAGCCATGGTGGGATTGGCTGACCAGTGGATTCTGCAATGTTATCCAAGGACAGATCCAATTCATCCAATTGAGACAGAATGCAAAGACCAAAAAGAGCAATGGTAGATTGTCTGTTCTGAAAAAAGTATGGCCCACCAAGGAAGGAAAACACAACCCTAGGTGGGATTTTTTGGTAAGAAACAAAGTTTCAAAAAAGATAGGAAAGACAGATGCAAACGGAGAAGATGCAAAGAAGGTTCACGTATAAGAAAATGATCACTGCCTCATGGATTATTGTCAACCCTCCATGAAAAATGAAAGAATAATGAAGGGAAGCAAACCTAGAAATCAACAGCAGTAAAGGACTGACTAGGTACATGAAATTAGTGGAAGAACCACTATTGAAAAGAGAAAGGTTTTGATCAGAGAGCATAAGCTCTACAGAGCGACCCTTCCTATCAATAACAGCACTTCCCCAGAGGGGATACTGTCCATTAAATTCCCCCAGGATGAAAGAGGGAGACGGCAACTGTTCAATGAGAGCATCAAGGTCTGATTGATGATGTGTGTCTCCAGGTGATAGATAGATAGAACAAACAGTGATGGTATGACCCAAGGAAACACAGATGGCTAAAGCCTCCAAGGGTGTGTGTTGAGTGACAAAGACAGGGTGGGGTTGCTAATCAACCAGCACTGCCACCCCTCCATGTACTCGTCCATCACACAGCCTATCGTTTCTGTTCAGGTGACTGTATCGGCAGGTTTCAGAAATGTTTCCTGTAAGGAAAGACAAACAGGATGGTAGGAAGCTATCAGTGTTTTGATGTCATCCAGATTAAAACGTAAACCTCAACAGTTCCATGGTATCAAAGTGGCAATTTTTAATTATGCTCTGGCGAAGTGGCTGAAGATCCCTTCTGTTTATGACCACATCTTTTTTCCTTACTGTTCTTATGCAGAGGAGGTCTATCGACTTCCATGGATCCTGCTCTGGGTCGATTTGGAAGGTCTTTGGTGTTGGAAGGGGATTCCAATGACTGAGGACACAAACGAATGATTGTTTTGCATCTTAGGGTGGAAGAAAAAGGTGTATCTGAAAAAAGCCTGTATTTGAAACCAAAGGATGTGGATATTGAAGTTTGTTGGAATTTTTGGGAGGTACAGAGATGGGTGTAAAAGTTGATTCATCAACTTTTTTAACAATGGAGGTCATAAGGCTTTTCATTTGTTTAGAGAACGATTCTCTTAGAGGCACAGAGAGATCTCTCTGCATTCCCACAGTAGTTGTAGAATGAAGTTCAGCAGCATATGTCTGAAATGAAGTGGCAGACAGCAATTTCCAAGCCTCAGAATAACAAATGTTATGAGTTGTTTCAAAATGCTGTACCTCTTTTTCCTCCAACCATTTAGGGTAAGAACAAAAGTAGAAAGGGTGAGAACCATTGTAGTTGACACAATGTGGGTCCCTGTCACACTCATGGGCATTGTGGTCCTTGCCACCACAACGAGCACATGTCAGGGAACCACAACATGACGTTTTTGAATCGCCAAACCTCTGACATTGGAAACATCAGAGAGGGTTTGGAATGTACAGCCATACCCTGCAATTTAGATAACCTGCCTTGATGGTGGCAGGTGATGTAAATTTCAAAACAAGAATATCTGTCGGCAGTGTAACTACATCTTTGTGAGTGGAGATGCGCCAAACCGCAGAAACTCCTTGAGTGGAGAAACCAGCAAAAATCCCTGACTTTGATACGTTCTTCAAATCCCACTCAACAGTAACTGATTGTGATAAATTCAAGGTACCATGAAGGGTAACCTCAATAAGTACATCCCCAATTGCCTTTGAATTCAAGAGGAGTTCACTGTGTTGGGATGTGGATGTTTCAACCAATATGTCTCCAGACCAAAGCTTCTTTACTAACTTTGGAAAGACATCAAACACCTTCAGTCCCTTCTAAATAAAAAAGTGAAATATTTGCCCTGCAGGTTTTTCTGAAAGAGAATATAGGATGAGAAAATGAGGTACAACTGGAGGTACAGATGTTGAAGATTGCTGATCAGATTCTTCGAGACATGGTCGTTTACTTTGTTGACTGTTTTTTCACGACTTTATTGAAATTTTTATTGAAAGAATCCATAGGGAAAAAAAATAAAATTTCACTCCCTACCGACCCGACCCACCATAGAGCCCTATGAGGGGATACACTACAATGTCAAGCAAGGATACTGCAGCAATGCCAGGGTTTCGTGAGCACTATACCCAAACACCAGCGTAAGACACAGTGTTCACAACACCCATTGAGAACTTCCAACACTAGTACTTGGTTGACTCTAGCCCAAGAGGACCAGCCAACTGACCCAAGTAGGGTTCCTCAAAGGCCTCCATCTATCGGAATTCAAGGCCAAAGTGGTGTGTTAGGGTTGGACCCCTCAACCACCAGGATCCTCTCCTCCCCTTCAAAAGTCACCACACACGGCAAACACGTGGGTGGATGTTTAGATCCCAGAGAAGGTAACCTGAAAGAACAGAACCTTCCCTGGGAGGTCCCCTCACCATGTATAGAAATCCACACAGAGGTAAGCAGAAGGGGACAGCTGCTCATCCCTGCCATGCCTTGAATGAATATCTCTGCATAGTCTGCTTCTTCAAATATGGTTTTGTGGTCACCCATTGCACTGTCTCCATTGACAATTTTCCTCTGGACTCTTCAATGCATTCACAAATCCTTTTTTTATAATGGAATATGAAAGTTCTTAACACTATTCAGTTCCAAGTCACTGGAATGGTTGACTATGGAGGTGCCCTCCTGGATGGATTTCACTAAAAAACTGGCTATAACCGTTTAGTCAAGAGTAGGGTATTTTACAGGTATAGATGTGATATGGCCTCCACAGGAGTAGATCCATTCCCTTGCTTGTGATCTTGGACTCATGATGACATTTACAAATCACAAAAATTGAATCATCACCTTACTGGATGACATGGCCTTCTTAACCCTATTGCAACAGGTTAAAGATCAAAGGGCATTTCATCTTGTTTGTTGACGTATATTCAAAATTTCACTGAACTATTATTTTATGAATTTATATCAATAACTTTGTTATGAAATTGTAGATAATAATTCGAATTTCAGTATCATGTGTAAAGTTAATTCTTTAATTTAAAAATGAATATTGAAAGTATACACCTAAATATATATTTTTTGTGTGTCATGTAGTATGTTAAATGAAGCATTAGTTCAAATTATGTTTATGATGTCTAAATACAAAGTATGTAATTTCATACAAATAAGAACTGAAATTAAAGACCTTAACAAACTAGTATTTAAAATAGAATTTGTTTGTTTTCAAATTATGCACAAAGCTACAGGAGGGTCATTTACACAAGCTGAACAGGAAAATAAACATCACCACCAACTATCAACCCTTGGGCTACTCTTTAACCAATGAATAGTGGGATTGACCGTCACATAATATCCCCCTAATATCTGAATGGATGAGCTTGTTTGATGTGACAGTGATTTGAACATCTGACTCTCAGATTATGCGTTAAGAGCCTTAACCCCTTGGCCATACCAAGCATTAAAATAAGAACCTTATATCTTTTTTGTTTGTTGTGGCCTACTCACCTCTTTCCATTTTTGCAAATAGTCCCTTGCATTTACTTATTTTAATACATGACATGTGAATAAACAATATCCAGCTCAGACTGGTCCATAGTGTCTTTGCCAGCCATTTAAAATGCTATAAAGCCAATTTGTGCTTTCAAACCAAGATTCCAAGGAGGTAAGTTATGTCTTTAGTCTGCTCAAAATTATGTATTTTTCAACAAAATACAGTTTAGTTACTAAGCCTGATGAATTATAGTGAAATTCTATGGTACTGATTGTAATTTAGGATGATTTGGTTATTTATAATACATATATAAAATGTTTGTAAGACCTTATTTGTGTATACAAATAATCTATACACTACATTTTGTATAATAATCGAAATGTGGCTGTTTTTTACCACATACTAATCCAGTCAAGATGGGCCACTTTGTAAAGACAAAAGATCAGTCTTGTATTATTAAATATATTAACATGAGTGCATGTGTACCTTGTCAGTGCAAGTTCTGTAATGTTTGGTACAACTGAAAGGGCAATATAATATAAATAATAAATATATATACATATATATAAATGTATAATGTTATCAGATTTAAGCTATTTAGTCTAAACATTTGCATGTTGTGTTATAATTTGCAGTCACTCTGGAATGAAGAAAACATAATTTTTATATATATTTCCTATATTTCTATGGTGGTTATGAGGTCGATCATACTAACAGATCCCATACAGTTAACGTCAGACAAAATATAAAGTTTTACTGAAAACAAATACTTGAAATGTATTTACAAGGTTCAAGATATCACATTTTATACCTTGTGATTTTCCCTCTAGTTCTTTTAAGAGTTACACACATAGGAGAAGAGTATACCTGGCTCAGAAGTGATTTGGTTCCCCTCCTCTGGTTTCTGGATCTCTTTCTCTCATTGTCAGCGGTATCCTTCAAGTACTTTAAGAGGTGCTTCTGTTATTCACTTGCACCAGTCCCTCCTCCTTTTTAATGTATAATGCTAGCTAATGTGAAGGAAGGTAAGTACAGTATTGGAAGTAATTTTCCTATACTTAAAATGTATTTCCAACAGGTACTTACCTCCTTTCATATTTTCCACTCTTTCTACCCCTTTTCCTTTTCCAGTACTCACACCTTCTACCTTACCTCAAAGTGAAGGTTTGGTAGAGGTGTATAGAGGGAGTCACATGCATCACATGAGTATACTATGCTATTGTTAGTTAACAGACCACACATTATTTGCATGAGAGACACACTGGAATGTACTAATTCTAACATGGGGGTGGTGCAAGCCTTGTGACATGTGTAAAGATAAAATTCACCTAAAGATGGCAGTACTGAACATGCATAGATAATCTTGTGAGAGGAGGGAGTTAGAATAACATAATCAGAAATACCAAACAGTTAATCTGTTATTGACATCAAACTAATGTACTCTGTCTTATTTTCTTGTGCTAATTATATTTCAGTTTGTCTCTTATAGTAAGCTGGTTATGTCATCATTTGTACTTTAGGCCTGTCTAATCTATTAAATATTTAAACAGAATGTGCATATTAAGCTCTCTCAAAGGTCTTTAAATTTATATTTCAAGTATTATATACTTAAATATTCATAGTCTGACCTAAGGTAATACAAACCATTATATTATGAACTTAGTAAAATTGAAATAAATATATTAAACAGAACACTAACATTAAAGGACAATAAGATCAGAAATGGCTATAAGTTCATTCTGCACACAGAACATTAAACAGCAGAATTACCATAACTGTCTTCATCCACTTTTCCTTTATCAGTATCAGCTTCTATTTCATCTTTGCAGGAATCTATTTTAATCTGTATGTGAGCCTTCATAAAATAAACAACATTATGCCTCACTACAAAATGAATAACTAAGCTTTGTTTTAGAATATAAATATAAAAAGTATTTCTTGCAATGTACAATAAAAACACAAGAGTAACAGTCACAAAACCTCAATAAAAGAATAATTAAGATTTTTTTTGAAGAATATTAGAAATCAGGGCTTTATTTACAATTATCTTGAAATATTATTTTTGGTTATTGTTTTCATGTATCACTTTTGTTTGAAACTAATTAATCTTTACTTTTCTCAGTAATTCACCTAACACTTCAAATAATATTTGTTCAAATTGTTGTTGGGACATTTACTACACAAGCTTATGATTTGGTAACATATTTAATCTATATCCTAGTGATAACCAAAAGTCCTATGATTTTATGAAAATATTGTATTTTATACATTAAAAATCTCAAAAGAAACTTACAAGTTTTCTACTTTTATCCATGGAACTGGAAGAGAAAGAAAACAATTATGCAGTGTTATTTTAATATAAGTGGTGAAAGACATATCTGGTGAATTACAAATGTAGCTCATCATAACATCATACATAACCTACCATTTATTTGCTCTGAATCTTACTATTAAAAATATAAAATAGATGTTTTTTCATTCATATTGCATGTTTAAATTAGTTGAACTTCATTAAACTTTACTTCAATAAAGTAATGTGAAACAAAGAGTAGCCACTTTATTTCACAAACAATAAATAATAATCCATTGTATGTAACTTAGGTTAATCGCAAACCTTATTTACAGTGAATTTGCTGAACTAGAAACTGCTTCTACTGTGTAGAATTGTAAATATTATTTGACATGTTCTTGTCAATGAATTAATAAAAAAGTTTGTGGAAAAATACTTTTTAAAGAATAAAACAAACTAAATTCTTGTCAAGATGAAGAGTAAGCGTAAGATATTAATTCATTAAAAATAATAATAGTTTTCACAGGTATATTTAAGTATAATTGCTGAAATTGTAATGTTAAATACTCTTACTCTTAAAATATATTTCCAATATATACTCACCTCCTCTCATCCAAACCTGTTTTGATCCTAGTCTGCCCTCTTAAGCATTGTTAAAAACATTTTGTTACAGTGCACCAGCCTTTATACCCAATCAGTTTTGCAACATTTCAGAATGTGCTGATCATGTGGCTAATCTCCACCAATCACATTATACTGGTGCAAATACCTACCCTCTACCTTTCTAGAACAATCCACACTTTTGATAAATGGTAGGCACAACTCATAAATACCAACATCTTCGTGTAAAAGAAGAGTAGGAAGTGGGTGAAAGAAGGTAAATACCTATCAGAAATACAATTTCAAAATAAGAAAATGTTAACTTCTGGAACAGAACTTCTTACTCTCATTCAATGCTAGGATTCCACACTGCCAAGGTGGAGGAACTTGTGAAGACACATCAATCTCAAACAGAACAGAAAAAAACAACAATGAAAGAACAGGTGTGCTATAATACAGAAGGAAAGTACACCTTCTGTAATAGGTATGCTCTTCACCCAGCAATCAATACAGAAACACATTTGGAGCAGAACTGAATTGGCAGACACCCACTGAGGTCAACAGAAATTTACAACAATAAGCGAGTGTAGGATAACTATGACATAAAACAGTATTAATAAACATGGAAAGGATGGTGCATATGCAACCACTTTCCCTTAAATGTATATGCCAAGGAAAGTTTCACAGATTATATCAATTTATGCCAAGTCCAGCCTATCTGGGCAAAAACATCCAGGGATATCCTTGCATACACACAACTATGAAAGATATAAATTAATGTTATGAGTGCAATCTCAAAAGTGATCACAACTATTCCACAGTCCAGATTCATGTCATAATGAGCAACTATATAAAAGAACACATAGTACCAAATATAGTGATAGAGTCACAGTAAAGTTCCAGTGAATAAGCTAGAGAGAAAAATTCAAGAACAATAGATTGCTAAGACATAAGAACTATAATATATATCAAGCACATTCCACCTGGGTAAAAACATCCACTGGCAGCACAATGCAGTCCACCCATACAAGAACTTGAGGGAAACACTTTGAATGCACATGACTAGGACCAGTGCAGTTTTCCTTGACAAAAAGTATTCAGGAGAATCACACTGGTTTACATTGGAGCATATCAAGTATAGTCCATCTGGACAAAAAATCTTCATGTTGAAGCACCTTGCATAATAAATACATGATGAACAAGTGCAGTCTGTATAAAGAAAATCACCCATGAAAGCACCTTGGATACTGAATATTATCATATAATTCACTGTTTAGTATTGTAACAAATATAAAAGCTATAGCCCTTTTCTCAATGGAAGTTGTAAGAATGGCTGTGCTCCACTAAAAGAGAAGAGGAGAATTTGAACTGTGAAGTCCAGAGTAATAACCCACAAAAAGTAGTGCAAAAGGTGTCTGCAATTCCCAATTTGAAGAAACAGATAGATGCAAACTGTGAGAATCATGAGTTAGTAGGAATGTGCAGAAACACTGGACAAATTACTAGTGGTCTAATAAAAACACCCCATCTCAACAGTGAACATTATGGAATTATTAATATTTATTGCAATTATAACATGAAATATAACTGACCAAGCAACACTGCCACCATATGTGATCCTGAAATATGATATATATCAAATAAAAATATATAGGAATAGTAGTATGTTAATTTAAATCACTGAAAAACAAACAGATGTGTATAGGATCACCAGTGGAGAAAGAAGATACTTGTAAAAGGAAGTCACAACCAGGTCATGCTGACAATGTGCAACAAATATATTGGGAATTGTCCACATCCCAGTTTGAACAATCTCCTCCAAATGCTGGTATAGGCAAGCAGCTAAAGATATAGTTAGATGACAAATTGGATGCAAAAAAAATCATGCCAATTACAATCTTTTTCAATGCACAAGTCAGAATATACAAATCATATGAGTTAAAAACCCCAACAAATGAATGCAATAAGTGAAATATTATGGGACATACAGGGAATCCCTGAAAAAATTGTTGGGAACAATAACATGAAAGGAGGCAGTGTGAACCACATCACATCTCAGGTAATGAACCATACAAAGAAATCTAACCAAAACTAAATAGAAGTACCATTGGAATTGGAAGGTAAAGGAACAGAGGAGAGGGACAAGCCATCTCCCCAGGCAGCAGATGTCTAGGAAAGGAAGGATCAATGAAGATAGATGATAACATAAGAAAAATGGTAAAGAATGTGTAAAACACATGTGGTATATATATACTGGAACAGGAGGAAATGATACAGAGCCCAATGAACTTCGAAATATACCAGAATGTTGAAAATAGAAAGTAACCTCCTCAGTGAACCACTAATAAGAAATTTCTTGGGAACTGAAAAATGCCCTCAAACCATCAAGAGAGTATCAGCAAATAGATGAGACTCTGAACAAGATGGAGGAAAATTGAACCCCCTCGAAATGGTCAGTTTTTTGTTGAGCCACCAAGCAAAGTGGGCCCTGATTCCAGGGTAATAGGATGGTCTATGGTACAGTGCAAAAAGTTTCATTGGCCAATAAGCATCAACTGAAGGGAATATGTGTAAACTCGATCCAAGGGAATGAGAACTTCCATGGAAGCCTACATTTCCAAAACTGAAAGAACTTCTCATGCAGTTAGAAAAGGAGAAGGTACGGCCATTGAGACTGTCAGTCCCCTATCCTAAACTGAAGTGAAGAAGACTGGCCTTGACTAAGATGATAATTGAAGAAAAATCCCCAATAAAATAATATACTGAGTGAGGTTAAGGATGAGCCTTTCCAGCTGTTTAAAGCAAAAAAAAAACTGTCATCTTTATTATAAACACGTGTTACCATACATCCAAAGCTTTCTAGCATGAACAAAAGTTAAAAAATAAAATATTATCAGGATATTCTGAGATTAAAACAAACTTTATTTGATTCCAAATGATGTGAAGAAGTTTAATTTTTACGTTTTTAAAATGAAAATGAATTTCAATCATACACTCACCTATGCAACACTGAAAGCCTTTTCTTGTCAGGTTTTGAGTAAAAAACAAAACAAATATGTGACTCAAAATTTCTGAATGCCTTTACTTACTATAAAGCACAGGATAAAGAAGATACCTGCCAAAGGAAGACACAGGCAGGTCATGTAGATAATGTGCATAAAATATATTGAGAGTTGTACACATCCCAGCTTGAACAATCTCCTTCAAATGCTGGTGAAGGCAAGCAGCTAAAGACATAGTTAGTTGGCAAACTGGGTGCAAAAATATTGTGCCAATGAAAACCTTCTATGTACAAGTCAAAATATACCAATCATATGCATTGAAAAATCCAACCAGTGAGTACAATACAGGAAATATTATGGGACACAGAGGGAATGCTTAGAACAAATCATTGGGAACAATAACATGAAAGGAGGCAGAGTGAGCCACATAACATCTCAGGTAATGAACCAGTCAAAGAAATAAACCTGAAATTGAATGGAAGTACAGATAGGAAATGAAAGGTAAAGGAACAGGGGAAAAGGCCAAACAATCTGCCCAGACAGCAGATATTAAGGAAAGGAAGAATTGATGAGAATAACATAAGTGATATTGGAAAAGAATCTTTCTGAGCCAGATGACAAACTGGTAGAAATCATGTTTATACAGCCTAACATAGGCCATTAACAAAAACTTGGCAATTGGATCTACTAATGTTGTCTAACAACTGAGGGAGAAAAGGAGCATAGACAAAGAAAAATATTCTCCCAATCCTGGTTCAAAGCAACCAATGTAGTGAAGCAGGATCTAGAACTGGAAGCTAATAAAGTGCTAAAAGATTATTTTAAAACTAACTATTGATAGAATGAGTGTGAGTTAATAACTGATAACATGATTGAACAAATATAATCTAAATGGCCATGCAATAATGAAAAATGGATGTGTAGTGTGCCTGTGAAGAAAAGCATTGATAGCTTTTACTAATTGTGTAAAGATATAGATATAAAAAGCTGGTAATGCAGGATAATGACTACCTAAACACTAAAATTAGGATGATGACCTAAAGTAACACGTGAAGTGGGAGGCCTAATTAGCTACTGCTGCAGGCTAATTTATGGTTTATAAATAAAACTAATAATAACACTTCAAATATATTCATGATGTTGAAAAACCAAGAGACCAATTTAACACAAAGATACAAGGAGCTATAACCCAAGAGCTTTCAAGAAATGGATCTTTCATCTTCAGGGACAAATCTGAATGTTTGCTCACGTTATAGGGTATCGTATCTTTATAATTCTTTATAATGTGTAAATATATATCATTAAGAAATCAACCAGAAGCATCAATGTTTAAAACTGTTGAAAATACTTTAATTATGCTTATGTAAGCTTAATGTTATAGTTTTCAATAGTAGTAGTATTCTGCTTAAATTATTTGCAAGGAAACTTATGGATGGTCTAAAAACATGTAAAGACACAAAATTGAAAAATTCATGTCTACTGTTGTGCGACTTCATTACTGACTAAATTCCTTAAAACAGCCTGAATGGCATACAAAATCACCAGATTTTGTACAGTTTTCAAGAAATTAAACAGTACATCTGTTCTTGAAAACTAGTTAGACATGCCAAAATTTAAAACAACCAGAAATATGAACTTTCTTCACACAAAAAACAAATTGTATGGAGAATAGATTCCAAGGACTGAAAAAAATAACACATTTCTGTAAAAAGACAAAAAAATCTCATTTGAGATAAAAATTTGAAATTAGTTTATCGTTGTTTAATCTGCAGTAAAGATAAACAGTAAAGATTTGTTTATTTCAGATACTCACACAAAGCCACACATGACTATCTATTCTAGGCATCTCTAATCTTAAGCTGATAAATAAATAGAAATGCATATACTCAACAGCATTCGCAGACAATTCTTGAGCTACTCTTATCAAACAGTGAGACCTGACTATCATTTCTGTAATGCGACAGAACTAGAACCATGAAACCTCAGATTTAAGAGAATGAAAATGCTAACCATTAAGTTGTATCCAGCCCAAAAATAATAAACAAGAAATGAATCATGAAATTCCAGGACCATAGTCTGGAGCTAAAGTTCGTTTTTTTTCATATATATTAGCATTGAACTTTTGAATGAAGTGACTTATTCTTAAAATATGGTTTTCAGTTTCTTTCACGTTCATTTAACTTAACTAATTTTCTTTCCTTAAGTTTTCTCCAACAAAATACCACTGTAAAAATCCATATTTATAGATATAAAGTTATCCTTAAGTAAAATATTACTGTAAAAGATTAACACTGACAATTTACAGATTAACTATATATACATACATATTATCCTGTTTTAGAATTCTGCTATCTGCATCCTTCTAAAAAAATATTGAAAACATTCCTTGTATTATTTTATTTTCATATAATTAAAATTAATGATTTTCGTTAGCATTTATAGTTCTCTCTTTTGTTTGAATATGTTGTGATGCACCTCAACCATCTCCCAAATAAGGTTGTATCAATAAAAAGGTTTTTAATAAAGCTTACACTCCTAAACCTGATGTATGATTCATTAAGAAAGTATCCATTTTATTGAGTTCACTTTCATCGTGTTCTTCATCAGATTTTTTCTTTTTCTTCTTTCTTGTATCTTTCTTCTCACTGCCTTCATTGTCTTGTCCACTTGAAAGTTCTTGGGGCTGTGGGTCTTTTTCTTTTCCAGACTGTTTCTCTTCCTAAGTAAATCAGTAACATTTGTATTTGTACATTGCTTCAAAGTAAAACAAAGTGCACAATATATCTCAGACAATCCTATTACATATGGAATACATCTCAAACATTAACATTTTCTTACACTAAAAATGTATTTCTGATAGCTAACTACATCCAGTGATAAAAAGCTATCTTGATGCTCATTTGCTCCATTAGTACTGCTAAAAATATTTTTGCCTCCGAGAAACCAGTCTTTCTATTCCATCAATTTCTTGCCATTTCTTAATACGTCCATATCATGTGACTACTCTCCACCAATAGTAATGCACTATCTATAGTGGTGCACTTGTTCCCACTCAATCCTCACTTTTGAGAATTGGCAGTGGAAAGGAAGGGTAAGAACTATATGAGATGAGGTAAGAACTTATCAGAAATACATTTTCAGCTTAAGAAAACGTTGACTTCCAAAATGGTCTTACGTCTCATACAAGACTAGAACTCTATATTGGAAAGGTGGATGGGCTGGTTCAGGTATACAAATATAAAATCAAATGGAAACCAACTGCATAGAATGAATGTGTGTGTTATAAGATGAAAATTAAGCACACCAGTGGGGTACTGCTTTCTATCTGGAACAGGTATACTCTTCATTCAGGAAACAAGAAAGCAATGTAAAACAGGCAGAATGGATTAACAGGTACAGTTAATGTGGAAATAATACTTACAGAACTGGACAAACTACTGTCACAGCATTGTGCCTGTTATTGTACTAGCAGGAAAAACAAAATAGCATGTGGCTCGGGCAGAGAACTATGTGATTAATACCTGAAGACATCAACTAATTAAAAAACTGTCTATAGCATTCCGTCCAGGGGAAGCAAACATCAGTTCTTTAATGACAACAACCATTTAATGTAATTGTTCTATCAAGGCCCAGCTAGCAAAAACATCCATGGAAAATTCTAGAAAAGTTATCTGGTTTTGTCAATGGATGAGGTTTTTTTTTTCTGTTGAGTGAGGTCCAACTTAATAAAATCATTCAGGAGAAATGCACAATCAACTTTGTCTACAAGTAGTTTGATTAGCTTTACCTTGTTCTCACTGAGTGGAAAGTCATGGGGATTGTAAATATTGAATTTCACTCAGGAAGAAGCCTCAATCAAAAATATATATACACACACATTCACTATTGAGTAAACACCCAGTGGTCTGACACGCTGTTTCTACAGTGAGTGTTATACAGTTACTCTATACTAGTGCACATTTGGGGCAAAGCTTACCTGACTAGAAAACACCCATCACAAGGTGTAAAACAGATGTTACAATTAAGGAAGTTGAAGAAAAACATAAAAGAAAGTAAGTGATAAGACTTATTCCAGTTGAAAGCAAACTGAGATGTATGGTATCACCACAGGAGATCAACAATAACCACTAGAAGAAGACAGAGCCAGGTCATGCAGATGATGAACAATGAAGGTATCACAAATAGTTCACATGGAATGGGAGAACAGGTGAGAAACGTATGGTGAAGAAATGGGTGTGGAATCCAAGCCACCTAGAATGGCAACATAGGTCCTATGAAGTAGGGACTGTCCAGGACAGAGGATGACATAAGAGGAACTGTAAAGGATGTGAATAACATTAAAGGCATACATATCTGAACGATGGTTATTGCAAACACAGAAGACAAGGAAATAGGTCTTGAGGGAGAGAAGGTGGATGAAAAAAAGAAAACAAATGTCTAAGTGGTAGATGAGAAAGGGAATAATGGACAAAACTGAGAACTCAATAGATAATTCAAGAACAAGAAAGGAGGAAAAGGACAAGGGAATACAAAATCAGATAAAAACTGGAAAAACAAAAGGAGGTCAAGAAATTTGCTAAATGAACAGACACATAGAAAATGGACAAGCTTTTCTCAACAACTGAGTAAAGAATAAGGAAAGATGAGGGACTGAAGGGTGGAAAAGGCATAATCCATGGTAAAAAGACCAAAGTTAAATGGTTTACTATCATCATTGGTAAATGGTCCTGGAAGAAGATGTAATGAATCAGGAAAGGAGAGATACAACACTAAGAGTCAGTTCCTGGACTGAGTCAATGTAACTGACAAAGATCACATATGAAGATAGAGGGTGGTTACATCTGTGGAACAAAAAAATCATTCCTCAAGGAGAATTTTGTTGGGAAAATATAATAGATCCATCACTAGATTCAGGACAAAGTTAAAAAAAAAGGCAATGATCAGAATGTGGTAACTGTAAATTCACAAAGGAGATCCAGGATCTGAAAGCACAAACACCTGGACTTGGTACTTCCTGGGTCAATAATATAAGTGACTACTGTAGAGATGATAATCACTATCTTTTGTATGAGAAGAATGAAGTGGAACCCTTCAGTGATTTAACAAATCAAATATTTCAACTCCAATGCTGACGAAAAATTAGTATGATAAGGCACACAGTTAACATTTACATAAAAAACAATACTCAGATACAACAATGAATTATATCTTACTAGTAGCAATGATATGTATGGTAGAAACTATATAAACATACCCAGTTAATAAAAAAACTAATAACAATCAAATGGACAAACCATAAAAATTTATTTAGTCCAAAAGTATTTAATTGAGACAAATACAGTAGCTGACAAAACGTACCTTAGAAACACATTAATAATCCATATCTAAGTTATCACTCATTGAAAGTAACTTAAATGAGAAAAGATATATAATTTAACACATTTTTTTAAATTAAAAATGTATTTATTTCCTCTTACCACCTCTCACACTTATAATTATTACTCAACTATCATGGTTTCATCTTTGTCCAACTAAGCACTGGTCTGATATATCTTGCTTTCTTTAGTATTTTACACTTCATTTAATTGTTTTTGGTGATATATATCTCCTGCTATTGTCCACTAATGTCAATGCATCATCTATCCTGCTTCTATATAAAAGTACCTCATTCAAATAATTTTATCATTTTTTGAGACTAACACTATTCCAGTCTCTAGCATCAGCTCTTATTGGAGAAGAAAGATGGGAGGGTCCAAGACAAGATAAATGTGATAAGTACATCTACAACCCCTTACAGCTGGAATCCCACACTGAATAGGTGGAAGGGCCAATGAGGGCATTATTCATAAAGAAACTTCAGCAGAAATTACAGATGTACCAAGATAAGAATGGCACATGAATGGAAAGACTGCATCACATCTAGAAAAGGTAAATTATTCACCCTGAACTTAATTCTCATATCATGGGTGGAATTCTACAGACAGCCCCTACCAGATAGCTGAGAATCCACTACTCGAGGTTGGAATTAAGAGATCTTAATTCCTATATCCCACACTAGTGACTAGAGCAATTAAAGCACAATGTTATATGTAGATATAATTTTGATTGGATCCTGACCTGTAGCCATAAAATAATGTATCCAAACTACCATAATTGTGATGAAAACTTAAGCAACACTGAAGCAGACAAATTTTCCACCACCTTAAGAAGCCTGAAAGGCAACATCAAAAACTCCAAATGATGGTATCATGTCTGCCTCACTCAATCAAAGGAACAGAATTCATTCACTCTGGAATTATAAACATTCATTCTCACTTTCCAACCAATTAGCAAGAAGCTTTCCTCACTGGATAGCAGAGCATCAAAGCTGAACCAGTATTATGAGTGGACTCCTACTTACACTTGCATCACTCCTACTGACATCTGAGAAAAACCTCCAGGGAACCAAGCAGGCAGGAGGGTCCCCATCTTTGCCCTCTTCTCCAAGAGTGGAGAACTTCACTTGAACAATTTGGAAGAAAAGCCTCTGTCCACTATTCCAGAGACTGGAAACTGAGTGTGGTGAAGACTCCCTAGTTCCACGAGTAGAATCTGAAAGGTTTTATGCAGTAAGGAGCCCTGAGGAACAGTATTCTAGAAATAATGCTATAGGGGAACCAAATTCCCTAAATTTTTAAAATCAAGTTAACCCCGATTTATTAATAGACAGGATCCCCCCTTTAGTTTATAGGTGGCAGTCCAGACCAGTAAGGTATTACATTATAGGTTGAAAAAAATACTCACCCTTCTAGATAACTGACAGAAATAGTTAACATTACCAAAGGAAGTAGGAAAAATCCTTAAATGAAGAGAATACCAGATCAGACAAATAATGTGAGATGAAGGTAATGGGGAAGGTTTGCATATCAGTCTGCACAGTAGCCACAAGTGAACAGTTTAACTGGGCTGCACAGGACGTAGAAAAAAGAAATCTGATTAGATGTGTTATTATGACAATTTCAAATAGCCTAAAACTGAGTTAAATTATAAACGAAATTTTGTAGTTAATTAAATGTGGATATGTATACAATTTATAATACTTGACAACAGGATTGATACATACAATTTCTTTTTTGAATACATATATATTTTAGTATACAATCACTAATACAATTTATAATAATGGTTATCACAGATAATAATCTATGTATGAAAGTTTTACAAATGTATAAACCACATCGAGTCTTCTTTTTGGTCTGGAATTTCCTTGATGTCTTATTGAGGGTTCATGATGAGCGAGATAATTTGGAGTTGATGTGAATACAATTCATTTAATAAGGAGTTAGATTGCTCTTCATTCCTTGTTGATTACACATCAAGTTTTTTTCACCTCAGAATTTATATAATGTCTTCAAAAAAATACTAATATCGGACATGAATCCTCTGAAGCTGAACAGTGTGTGATGTCCAAAATTTATGAATGTGCTTGGTCAAATATATGAAATTTCTGGTTAATAAGCATTAATCACAGTTATAACATCTAAGGCTTATGGTATACCAATTGTAGTAACCAATAATATAATACTATCTTGGCATGGAGTTGATTTTTGTAAAAGAATCCTTAATTTTATTGGATTGAACAGATGCAGGTTTTTGCTGAGATGGAAGGCATGTCTTTTTTATGAAACATGATTTTATGTATTAAAGTGTAATCATCGGAAGTAGAAGCTGTAGCTTTTCAAATTTCTTTTCATTCAGACAAATTTTGAAATTGTCTCTTATACAGCATTTAAATTCTTCAATTAGACATAATTCTCTTATTCTGTTGAATCTATTGACAATACAAATAGAATTACACCATAAATCAAAATAAACTTGTGGGTGAATTCCATACAAGTTAGATTACTCTGCTTGAGACAACTTCAAAATGTTTGGTTGTAAAATTGTAAGCTTTGACAATAGCTGCTTTAACCTTATCATAATTCATACAATTGTCCAAGAGGGAGCTGCTGCTTCTTGGGCTTGATCAGTTAAAACTGTAATAATACCAATGATTTTTTTTCAGTGTATCATTCCATGGTTTCGGCAGCCTTCTCAAAATGTTGGAAATATTTACCAACTTCACTTTTATTGAATGGTTGTAATATAACATGCTGATTACATTCTGAAATTGCCATTTTGCCTTGATCAGTCAGAGTTGCACCTAATTTCCACTTCTTTCAGTTCAATTTCTTTTTCGACTTTATTGGGAGCTTTTATGGCCCTGAGATATATTTTTTCACTTTTAGGTTTTAACAAATTTATTCTTTCTCTTTTTCAACTTTGATACGAGCTTGCTCACAATCAATTTGTGTGAGTCTTAGCTGAATCTCTAATTCACCTACATCATTCATCCCTGCATGGCCAATGGGGACACTACAATATTCCCCTAATATTTCCTTAAACAATAAATCATCATCAACTAATACTTAAATTATACATTTTAACCTCCAGTTCTAAAACTTTGGCAGTTTTGAGCAATTCCCTTCTGTTATCTCTTTAGTGGTTAGAGGGAGGGTGATCAAAGAAGATGTTGATTATCAGACATGATTAAATATAAATACACTGATAAATACAAATTGAATTATGATTTGAATTTAGATCAAAATTTGTCCCTGATTCAGTATTATGTTACATTTTCCAATTTCAAACAGATAAAATTGGGTAAAATAATAATTTAAATTTAGTAATTAATTAATTATTTGGTTGGTTGATTTAGTGTTTTATGGCACAAAACAGCTGGGCCATCTGTGCCAAATGTCCAGTAAAAAGGTAAAAGTAAATTTAGTAAGATTCATAAAAGGAAATCAAGGTAAAACAAAACAAAGTTAATAAAACATAAATAGCATAAAACCAATGTTTACATCAAGTATACAATGTCAAGAAAAAACTACAGTAATTCAAGTTAGAAAGGACTTTCTGTAGCATGAATGTAACAATCATAACTCACCAGGAAGGCTAATAGGTAAGTAAAAAAAACACCATCAGCTACCTGAAGTTGGCCTTTCCAGTCCTGATTTCAATTTACTTAACGTTAAGCCAGTTTCTAATTTCAAATTGAACTAAATGAACTGTGATTTTTAAAGGGGAGCCACATTAAAAAGGTGTAATGTGTAAATTAAAAAAACTTAAATGAATACCCCATTTGTGGCAAAAGTGCATTCAAATGGATTAAGAGGAAAAGAAGGTAAAGCCATTTGCTGTGGTCCACTTCAGTAAACGACTGAGGGCAGCCTGTAGCTGCCGCTTAGTATACCTCATGTTCGACGACTGACATGACATGTGAAAGTCATCAACATAGAACCCGTTTGAAACAGTAAGAGAGAGTTGTTCAGTGATGGCATTAATTTTTATACTGAAAAGTGTGACACTCAAAACACAGCCCTGAGGGACTCCAAGTTCCTGTAGAAAAAATGGGAAAGTGTTAAACCCACACGAACTTGGAATCTCTTGTCCATTAAAACATTTTTAATAAAAATGGGCAAATGGTCACGTAACCTACATACATGGATGTATTGCAAAATGCCATACCTCCACCTTGTATCATAAGCCTTCTCAATGTCAAAGTATATTGATACATGATGCTCCATGGTGGAGCACTGTCATTGGAACCCACACTGGGTGGGTGAGAGGAGGTTGTTTGATTCAAGGAACCAAACAAGAAGAGCATTAACCATCCTCTCTAAGGTAAAACAGAGACAGCTCATCAAAGCAATTGGATGGCAGTTGAAGGAATCTTGGGATCCTTCTCAGGCGTGGAGAAAGGCGGGACAATAGCCTGGCATCAGGCATCAAGAAAAACATTCTCTTGTCAAATCTGGTTAAAACAACCAGAAGGATAGCAAGAGAAGCAGAAGATAGATGGTGCAGCATCTCATAGTGTATATCATCAGGTCCAACCAATGTACTGCCAGACTGATGAAGGGGCCAGTTTGAGTTCCATCAGTGTAAATGGACAATTATAGTCATAGAAACAATCAGCTCAAAAGGAAAGAGGTGAACACTCTACCCGAGTCTTGATGGCTAAGAAGATGGAAGAAGAAGCAGAAGTGGTAGATACCCGGCAAAAACTTTCACCTAGAGTATCGACAATGCACTGGGTACCAGCTACTTCCAGGCCAGAGAGCAAGTTCGAGAGGAGGAAAAAGTGATATTGCTCACAGACCTTTCGAATCTTGTTGCAAATGATTTAGGAATTGGTGATAGAGGTTATGCTGGTTGTGAAGATAATCCAAGATTCCTTCTAGCTTTGACGTCTTACCCATCGAGAATGAGCTTGGATCCACTGAAAAGCAATGCAGTTCGAGAGTGTGTGATATTTATGAAAAGTATCCCAGGCTCATTTTTGAGCCTTCCATGCCATGTGGTAGGCAGGATTCCACCATGTATGAGAATACAGTGGAAAATGTGTCGAAATTTTAGGAATACATTGAGCAGCTGCTCAGTTACTGCTGCCACACAGTCATCTACAAACTTACAGACAATGGCAGAATCAAGTTCTGTGAGAGCAATGAAAGAGGGTCAGTTTGTCTGATCCAGCTTCAGGAGCATGCAGGTTGGGTGGCATTGACCATGGTCAGTCTCTCTCAAAATTATAGGAAAATGATCACTGCCTCGTGAATTATTGTCAACCCTCCATGAAAAATGGGAAAATAATGAAGGGGAGCAAACTGAGAGATCAATAGCAGTAAAGGACTGACTAGGCACATGAAAATAAGTAAAAGATCCAGTACTAAAAAGAGAAAGGTTGTTATCAAAGAGCATACACTTTACAACCCCTCCTATCAATATAAGCACTTCCCCAGAAGGGATGATGTCCATTAAAGTCCCCCAGGATGATAAAGGGAGATGGCAACTTTTCAATGAGAGTATCAACGTCTGATTAGTCACATATCTCTCCAGGTGACAGATAGAGAAAACAAACAGAGGTGGTATGACCCAAGGAAACAGGGATGGCTATAGCCTCCAAGGGTGTTTCAAGTGGCAAAGACAAGGTTGGCACATGCTGATCAACCAACAGTGTCACCTCTCCATGAACTTGTCCATCACACAGCCTGTTATTTCTGTGTAAAGAAAACTGCAAAAATATGACTGTATCAGCAGGTTTCAGACAAGAAAAGACAAACAGAATGGTAGGAAGCAATCAGTGTTTTATGTCATCAAGATTAGAAAGTAAATCTTGACAGTTCTATTGTATCAGGGTGGCCATTTTTATTTATGTGTGGGCAAATTGAGTGGGAAACCCTTCCGTTTATGACCATGTCTATTTTCCTTACTTTCCTCATTTGAGGGAGCCTATCGATCTCCACAGATCCTGTCCTGTGTTGATTGGACAGGTCTTTGCTGTTGGAAGGGGATTCCAGAGACTGAGTACATGAATGAATAATTGCTTTGCATCTTGAAGTGAGGGAGGAAAATGGATCCAAGAAAATTGCTGTACCTGAAACCAAAGGATGTGGATCTTGGAGTTTGGTGAAATGCATATAAGGGACAAAAATAGGTATCAGAATTGATTTATCAACTTTTTTAACCATGGAGGTCAAAAGACTTTTCATTTGTTTGGAAAACAATTCTTTAAGAGGCACAGAGAGATCTGTCTGCACTCCCACAGCAGCTGTAGAACAAAGTGCAGCAGCATGCGCCGAGATGAGGTGGTGGACAGCAATTTCTGAGCCTCAGGATAGGTAATGTTATGAATCGTTTTTAAATGCTTCACCTCTTTTTCTTCCAACCATTTAGGGCAAGAACGAAAGTAGGATGGGTGAGAGTCATTGCAATCGATGCAATGAGGGTCTTTTTCATCTCATAGGCATCATGGTCCTTACCACTGCAACGAGCACACGTCAAGGAAACACGACATGACGTCTCTGAGTGACTGAACCATTGACACTGAAAACATCAGAGGGTTTGGAATGTATGACCGTACTCTGCAATTGAGATAATCTGCCTTGATGTTGGCAGGCAGACGTGGTGACGTAAATCTCTGAATGTGGAATTGACTAGCACCATAATTTCATCTTTGCGAGTGGAGATATGCCTCACTGCTGAAACTCCTTGGGTGGAGAAACTGGCAAGAATCTCTGACTCGAAGATTTTCTTCAAATTTCTCTCAAGAATGACTCCTCATGATGAATTCAAAGTAGCATGAAGCATAACATCAATAGGAATACCCCCAATCACCTTTGAATGTAAGAGGAGTACACCTTATAGCACTGAGATGTGGATGTTTCCACCAATATGTCACTAGATCAAAGCTTTTTTACTGACTCTGGAGAGTCAGCAAGTGCCTCTAGTCCCTTCTGAATGAAAATGGAGACATATGCCCTAAAGGTTTGCTTGAAAGTGAGTGCAATATAAGAAAATGAGGTACAACAGGTGGTATGGATAGTGAGAATTGCTACTCAGGATCTTCAAAATGTAGTCGTTTTCCTAAAGACTGTTTTTTCACTATTTTATTGAGAATTTTAATTGGAGTATCCATAATAAAGAAAGGGAAATTTTGGTGCACACTGACCTCACCCACCATGAAGTATGAGATGATGCACTACAATGCCAAACATGGGCACTGTAGTTACACCAGGGTTTTGTGAGCACTACACCTAAACACCAGCATCAGAAACAATGACCACAACACCTGTTGAGAACATCCAACACTGGTACTTGGTTGACCCTAGCCTGAGTGGACCAGCATATTGACCCTACGGGCCACCCATATACAGGAATTCAAGGCCAAAGTGATGTGTTAGGGTTGGACCCCTCAACTACCAGGATCCTCTCCTCCCCTTCATAGGTTGCCATGCACGGCAAACATGTGGGTGGATGTTGAGACTCCAGAGGATGTAAACTGAAAGAACAAAACCTTCCCTGGGAGGGTCCAACATGGCCAAGTGTGTTAAGGTGTGCAACTTGTAATCTGAAAGTTGCAGGTTCGCATCCCCATCACGCCAAACATGCTCGCCCTTTCAGCTGTGGGGGCATTATAATGTGACAGTCAATTCCACTATTCGTTGGTAAAAGAGTAGCCCAAGAGTTGGCAGTGGGTGGTGATGATGAGCTACCTTCCATCTAGTCTTACACTGCTAAATTAGGGGCAGCTAGCATAGATAGCCCTCGAGTAGCTTTGTGCAAAATTCAAAAACAAACAAACAATCCTTCCCTGGGAAGGAATCCACACCGAGCGGGTAATTAATTAAATGTGGATATGTATAGAATTTATGATAATAGACAATAGGATTGATACATACAGTTTCTTTTTTAATACACATACATTTTAATATACAGACAATAATACAATTTACAAGAATGGTAATTTGAAAAACGATCCACGTACAAAAGGTTTACAGAATTACAAACAATATCAAGTTTTCTCTCTATAACTTCCTTGATGTCTTATTGAGGATTAGTTAATGAAGATACAATTTGTTTAATAGGGTGCTAGCTAGCTCTGCAGTTTTGTTGACTACATGACGAGTTTTTTCACTGCTGAAATTATATAAAGTTTTATAACAGTATTAATATTTGAAGCGAATTCTCTGTAATTAAACGTTTTATAATGTTCAAAATTTGTAAACATTCCTGGTCAACCGAGAGGAATGTAAAAGCTGAAAATTGAACCAATATACATGATAATGTGGATCCATGTCATCTGCAATGAAACAGATGATACTTAGAGTCTTTGAACACAGAGGTTTCAGAGGAAATGAAACATTGAATTGGAAGCCTGCAGACCAATATCAGTGCACCACAAACTTCATCTTAGAACACTGTAATTTAAGGAGCAGAAATTATTTGAGATACAGAGAAATATTTCTCCACCTTGTGGTGGTCAGTTAAGTCACAAAGTTCTGATAACGTGTCAGATAAGGCCTAACTGTCACTTCACATAACTAAGAAGTAAACCTTCCAGTTTCAACCATAAATTCCATATATGGAGTGAAAAAATCACTCCCAGACTTTTCAGCCATCTTGTGAGGTAAAGCAAGTTGTTTTGTAAGACCAAAGCAATTACAGGCTATCTTCCACATCCACCCTAAAGAACTGAACCACAGACTTCAGTGCTTTGAGCACTTAAACTGACTATTGACCTACAGACTAACCAAAGGCATCAGGAAAACCAAGTTCGAAGAATCTTCAAAATGTTGAGGATTGTCTTTAAATGCAGCCTCAGAGACCCCTAAAGGTCCACCACAGATTTGAATATATGTCTCCATCTCGCTACAAATAAGATCACTGACAGTCTCAAACAGAGTTATTCTCCCCCACCACCACCAATTGTTGTGCAGCACAAAATACAAGAGGTGGAAGAGGAGACCCAATTGGTCTCTGTGCTGGAAATAATAATCTGGGAATTCAGACCATAATTGGCTTGTCAATTAGAAAATCATTTTTTTACTTATTATAATTTCTTATACAAAACCATCAAGTTAACACAGTAATGTACAAAGTACCACCAAATAATCATAATGCTGGAAAACCCATTAATGTTCCTTTGTTTAAAAAATGTGACAAAACTATATGAATGAGGTTCTTATATACATGTGTGCCATGAAAGAAGGAGAATTAACATAAGTGAAGAGTATCATGATATACAGGGGATGGACAAAAAAGGTGGTTCCCTTTAAAATGTTAATTTTTTTATTATTCATTTGAATTAGAAGATCTAAAAAATTATAACAGGTGCACAACACCTTTTATGAGAATATGTAACTAAAATAATGAAAAGTTGAGACATTCACAAAAGCCAGTGTTAAAATTAGGAATTGAGATCATACTTGAGATCTCATCAAAGTGCTTTCTAAAAATAAAAAAAAAGTTTTACATATCTTTCTGCTACCTAACAAAAGATATAACACATTAACATTCTGAAGGGTAGGGTCCATTTTTTCTCCACCCTCTGTATATCATCAAGAGCAGCTGAATGTAGTATAAAAGACAACAGCAAGCAAGGAAGAATATGACCAAAGCTTAGATGGGCAATGACAAATCCTTGGCAGTCAAGTAATAGCTGTAAGTGGGAGTCAAATTATGTATGTTTTAGAACTGATGAAAATTAAGATAATAAAACACACAGTTAACAGCAACAAAAAAAATTGATATTGATATATAACAATGAAATATGTGTTATAGTAGTGATCATAAGTAAAGTAAAAACTATCCAATCATACCTAATAAGAAATAACTTGTAAATATGTAAAGTCTGTAATTATATCAAATGAGCAAACCAATGAAAATTTTCAAGAAAACACATTAATTCTCAACATCTAACACACTATTCAAATCCTCTACATTAACCTAGATAACAAAGGACACAGAATTATATGTCCTACACTGATAAAAATGAGGACAAGAAGGTACATAAGTCATGTGAAAAAGTTAGGATACCCTACGAAAGCATGTGTATTTGTGTAACATTTTTGGATATATAAATATTTAATCTCAATTACAACAATACTGAGAGATTATAGTAATATGACTAAGAAATTGAAACTAAAGAAAAGACTTTTCAAGATCTTCTGTAAATGTAATCCTACAAAAATGCATATTCTAACTGAGGAAAACGTTAGGACACCCTACCCCCTAATAACTAGTGTTACCCTGAAATAACTGCAGTGAGACACTTCTTGTAGCCATCTACCAATCTCTGACATCAGCCTGAAGAAAGTTTGTCCCACTCCTCAAAGCATAATTCTTTCAGCTGTGAGATGTTTGAGGGGTTTCTTGCACGTACAGCCCATTTCAAGTCAGCCCACAGCATTTCAATAGGAGATCTGGGCTTTGAGTCGGCCATTCCAGGACTCTCTATTTCTTAGTTTTCAACCAGTCTTTGGTGAATTTACTGGTATGTTTTGGGTCATTGTCGTGTTGCAGGGTCCAGTTCCGTTTCAGCTTTAATTTTCGTACAGATGGCCTCACATGATCCTCAAGCACCCTCTGATACACAGTAGAATTCCTGGTGGATTTTATGACTGTGAGCTGTCCAGGTTCTGCTGCAGCAAAGCAACTCCAAACCATAACACATCCACCTCCATGCTTCACAGTTGGTATGAGGTTCTTTTCCTGGAATGCTGTATATAAAAAACGGTTTTGTGAACCTAACGATGACCAAAGAAGTTCGAAACATTGTTCGCTCTTCTACGTAAAATATATTCTCAACCCAAACGAGCCGTTTTTGCATATATACTTCTCTACAAGTGGGTTTTCTTGACATCACTGAATGCTGTATTTGGTTTAAACCAAACATGTCCTCTGTTCTGGTGTCCAAATAATTCAATTTTGGATTCATCTGTCCAAATAACATTATTCCAGAAGTTCTGGTCTTTGTCTATATTCTCTCTGGTAAACTTCAGTCTGGCCTTGAGGTTTCTCTTAAAAAGCAAAGGTTTCCTCCTTGCACACCTACCATACAAGTTAAACTTGTGCAGTTTCTTTCTGATTGTAGAGGCATGCACTTTCACATCAACAGTAGCCAGAGCCTGTTGTAGGTCCTATGATGACATTTTAGGGTGTTTGGAGACCTCTTTTAGCATCTTGCAGTTTGCTCTTAAGGTGAACTTGCTTGGACGACCAGACCTGGGCATGTTGGCAGTTGTTTTGTAAGCCCTCCACTTGTTGACTATTTTCCAGACAGTGGAATCGGTGATTTCAAAATCTTTTGGGATCTTTTTAAATCTCTTACCAGACTCATAAGCTGCTACAATTTTCTTTCTGAAGGCCTCAGACAGCTCTTTTACTCTCACCATGGTGCTCACTCTCACTTCAACAGTCAGGAGCACACCAAACTAAATGTCTGAGGTTTAAATCAAGCAAGCCTAATTCAAAATGCTGAGTAACAATCTTCTAATGACATGCACCTGGTGTTATACACCTGTGTGTGAGTTGAGCCATTTTAAGTGGGAATAAATGTGGGAGTGTCCTAACTTTTTCCTCAGTTAGAATATGCATTTTGTAGAACTACATTTACAGAAGATCTTGAAAAGTCTTTTCTTCAGTTTTAATTGTTTAGTTATATTACTTTAATTTCTCAGTATTGTTAAAATTGAGATTAAATATCTATATATCCAGAAATGTTACAAAAATACACAGGCTTTCATAGGATGTCCTTACCTTTTTGCAGCCTGTAACTAACAGTGGAAAAAACAAAAATAAATAGAACAATAAATTATATGTTACTAGTATTAATTATATGTAAAGTACAAACAATCTAAACATACACAGTTAACAAATGACCTATAAATAAGAAAAAAACAAACAATCTAAATGTACCTAGTCCACAAAGTAATAATAAAGAATGTGCAAACAGATAAAAATTACCTTGAAAACACATTAATAATCAATATCTAACTTACAATTTCTCTCAATTCACTAAGACGACATAGAGCACTTAAAATGTAAGTTCTATGCTGACGAAAATGAGGATGAGAATGCACATAGTAAACAATGAAGAGAAAAATTACTCAAATAGGATAACAAACTGGATGTTACAAGTAGTAATAATATGTAACTAGCACACATTCTAACCATACCAAGACAAAGTACTTATTAATAACAAAATAATAAAATTTGTCAAGTATACAAAGTACAAACCATTAACGAATGTGCAGAATGATTAAACTGACCAAAAATACAAAACAATAAACATCTGATGTACAATTCATTAAAAGTAACTTACATGAAAAAGGACACAAATATTTAACTCATCAACAGCTAAGTATTGACACTGTGAAATATGTAACTCTCCCATACATAAAATAAGTGCAAATTGACACACGAAACATCTCAGCTGTGCCTACTACAAGTATATCAACCAGGTGTATATGTTTTTTTCAGCAAACAGGTTTTCAGCAGTCCTTAGAGGACAAAAAAATCGTAATAGCTTTGTGTGAGAAGAGATAAGTACTTTTCTGAAGAATCAATCTCAAACACACATTATTTAGTTCTTGTATTCAATTTTAAAACAAACGTTTGATCTTGATTTTGATCAATTGCATCATAATACACTATTATGTGTAATAATGTGCAGGAGAATGAAGTTAGAAATGTCTTTTTTACGTTTACTGTTGTGGTTGAAATGATATAATGAAATATAGTAATGAACAAAATTCCTTGTACATAATGGTTATATGAGAAACAAAAGGTATTTAAAGTTATTCAAATATTTAACTTTGAATGCACTGAAATGTTCATACGTTGCAACCTATTTTTATTCTTGTATTATCTCCTCCAATCCCTTATGTAAATCCACACTTTATGAGTGTTATTTTCTAAATAACATAAAAACAAACTAAAAATTATCGTTATTTTACCTTTTTTACCAGTAGAATAAACTGAAAAGTTATAATTTTATATCACCTGAAAATAAAAAGAAATTGTTAAAATATATTTTTTTTTGCAATCTTGTTATACATAAACATTGTGAAATAGAAAATGGGTAAAAACTGTATATAAGTATAAATGCTTGTTCATCAATTGTATGTAAGTTTCATCATTTCTAATTGCAATCCACAAAACAATTTTTGACTAAAAACGAATAAAAACCTTCCAGTGTTTCTAACTGAATGATATTCTGTGCACCTACTGAAAGTTTTTGTTTGCTTGAAGTTACGTACAAAGCTACACAAAGGGTTATGTGTGCTCTGCCAATCACAGGTATCAAACATCATTTCTTGTGTTCTAACTCTGCAGACACACTGCTGTGCCACTGGGGCACCCTAGTGAGAGGACAAACTATGTGTACCTTTTTGTTTTTGTTTCAGTTAAAATTAGATTCAAAATTACAAAACCAAAACACTGTGATTTGAACCCTTTCTTCAAGGACGGAGAGTTTCTAAGATATAAGTTATGGGGTGATTAATACACTAATGCAAAACACATCTACATACTGCAGTTTGTTTGTTACAAATGGTCATTTTATCAAAATACAGTACTTTAAATTTCAACTTTGAAAAGATAAAGTGTTTCAAATCATAAAGAACAATTCATTATAATTCTTGGAAAACAGAAAAATGTTTTTAAGTACGTATACCTAAAATATTGTTTAAGAACAGGAAAGAAAAACTGACAGTAATGACAACTTTAAGCACTAATTATCAGTCCATATTTTATCATATGTTGAACAGACTTTCATAGTTTTTTCAAAGGGAAAATGTAACAACTATATTTTGATAAACTAAAACATATTTTTCACTTTCACCTACAACATGCTGAGCAGTTTTGCAGCCAAGTATAGTGTAAACTATGCAAACAAACGTGCTTCAACACAAAGCCCATTAATACACATTCGGGAATACATGACACAAGACAGAAGCTCAATCAGACCAATCACATTTTTATGTATGTCAACATTTGAAAAACTTACCCATGGCTCCTCCTTCAATGGATAAATTAATACAAAAAAAAAGAAAATTAATTAACTTAACTTGAATATTAAGAGGTTCCACTCTTTGTTGTATTTAAATATAATTACATTAAAACAAAAAAAGAGAGAGAAATTTACCTTTTCAATTGCAGTCAAACTTTCTGCATCAGCAAGATTATCCACAGCAATGGCTAAAAATACATTTAGTAAAATATCTGTGGAGTCTGTTAGGGAATCTTTTCTTTTTTATTTCAAAATCATTAAAACAAAATATAAATATCTTATATACGCAAGGTGACTGGGTTTTCTCCAAGATTTGCCTAAATAATTAGAAATACTTATTATGAATTAGTTTTCAATATGCAAATCAACAGCTTTCTATAAATTATTGCTCCTAAACTAATTTTATAAATGATACTATATCAATACTGATAACATTTCAAAAAGATACCTAATTAATATTATAAAATGTGCCACAATAATACTGAACTCCATCCAAAAGAAGATGTCCTACCATTAATGAAACATTTTCAACAAAGATAGAAAAAAATTTAAAAAAATGTTTTTAATAAAAGATGAGAAACCAATATTGAGAAATTGACTGGTGATTTGTGTAGACTACATCTGCCTTTGACATTTCTGAACAATCTACTAAAAGAAATCTTCTTTAAGTACAACTTATTAAATTATGCAAGTGAATTATTGTAAAAAATATGACCATGCTTGTAAGCTGAGTGAATGGAATTCCAAAACAAGTTTGATCTGAAACAATTAAGGACTGAAATGAGGTAAAATACAGATGGAGTAGAGAGTTGTGAGTCTCAAGTATCAGAACCGAAGTTGTAGCTTGGTAAACATATGGTTTGATGTTCATTCTCTTCTTTGTTAAAAAAGGGAGCTCATACAGGATTGAAATCCATACTTTAACTATGGTTAAGAAATAGTTGAATGATTTTGATGTAGATGTTCCTTTTATTCTGCAGAACTATCTTTTAACAGTCGAAATGTCAGTTGTGTACTGAAAACATCAGAGTTGCCAAAAAATATTTATAGTAAATCTTTGGATATAGAATACCTCAGCTGCTGGAGCATCACATTTTTAGTAGCATGTATTAACACTACACTTACAATGAACTTTAGTACTCTGGATACAGTTACCACAAATAAACAATATGATAAAGTAGATAGAAGCCAACACGCCAGTAGAACCTACACCTCCATAAGCATTTATTCCATCATACATTACAAGATTCCAGTCTTCACCTGTGAGAATCTGAAACAACAACCACAAGACCAATTATCAATACTTACATTTAAATAAAATAGTACCAAACAGATTGTTATGGAAAATTTAAGATACTGAGTTACGTGAGTAAAACTCTTCTCTACAAATTCAACTATTAAACTGTAAGATAAAAAAAATAGTTGTTATTAAATAAAAACTTCATAAAATGTTATTTTTCTGTACCAGTTGAAATGTTAATCCTTTTATTTTGATATAACTGTTGTTTAAAATAAGTTTTTAAAGTTGTAACATACAGAAGTCACTTGACAGTTTTCACTCAGATTAAGTTTATACAGAAGTTTAAAAAAAATTATGTAATGATTAATAGTGTGTAACCACATAAATGTATAAATTAATTGGCTTTTAACATTACCAGTCTGTAAAAGCCTAATAACAATCCTGTAATTAGAATGTAAGAAATGTATCAGTCCCCGAAGCTCTAACCATACATATTTTAAACCCTTAGTATATGATTACTATTGCCAGTATGCAAGCAGTTAGTGACATTATTGAAAACTTCAAAACTTTAAAGGATGTTACAAGCAGAAATTGTAGCAAACTCATACTTGAAATACTGTCAGTAGTGACTGCCAGAAAGAGTCAAAGTTACTGCGAGGTTTTCCATGTGTACTGTCAAAGTTAAACTTTCCTCCAAAGACCTGCATGCCCAGTAGTGCAAAAATAATGATAAAAAGAAAGAGCAGAAGAAGTAAACTTGCTATAGAACGCATAGAGTTGATGAGAGAAGCAACCAGGTTTCTTAAAGATGGCCAATACCTGAAGGTAAAAATATAATCATTACATCAAAACAAGTAGTAGATCATATATTATTAAATTTCAAAATAAATTATAAAAGTTTCTAAAAAAACTTCAAACTGTACTGTATTATTTTACTAGATTTTGAAAGCAGATTAATGCTAAATTACAAGCACCTTGATTTGTTCACACACAAAAAAACACACCAAAATTATGAAACATTTCTTTCTTTATAATATCCAGCTCTAAAAGTCTTTTTTTAGTTGTTGTTGGTGTTTCCAGGATTATTCTTCAAGTTGACTAAATTTCTAAGCCTGATTCTATCTCATTTCGTTCTTATTTTTGCTTGATAGTTTTTACTCATATATTGTTAAACATAATGATTTGTTTCTTTGACTGCGAATCCATGTGACAGTCCATTCTCATATGTGGTATAATTCCAATTAAACAGTATTTAAATATTTTAGAAACTGTGCTAAATTTACTTTGAACATTAAAAATGTAGCATTTTGTAAATATTATTACAATTGTAGTTGCTTTTAAACTTTTCCAAATTGATTTAATTTTTTTTTCTCTACACACCTTTTTCATTATATCTAAAGATGGGATTTCAAAAGAAATAAGTAAAATATTCAAGTTATACTTAAGGTTAGGCTCACCTTAAATAGATAAAATTTTCTAACTAACATTTTGGAAGTTAAATGTAATTTTTGCTAGTGTTTAATTGTACAACATATTTATTTGATAATCCTGATTCTAAAATATTCTGTTAAAATAGACACATGATTAAGAAAGTATCCTGTGTCTAACAATTAAGATTAATTTTTTCTTCCAGCTCTTTAGACATAATCACACATACATTGTTTTCATACCCCAATGACATTTTTAGTAATTCTAGTTCAACAGTTTTGAGGCATTGTATAACTCATTTAAGAGATGTGCTTAAAAGTTTGATCATATTAAGTTCATCATGTTTCTTTAATCAAAAGCAAAAATAATGCATTCATTTTGAATATGATTGAAACATTTTTTTTTGGTTTAGGAAAACTTTTGTAAACACAGGGATTATTAACACTCAAAACATATTTCTTCATCAACCTCTGGACTGCCATACAAATTACATAGTCATTTAAAAACTCCATTACACTGGAAAAACCATTATCGTAATGACTTTTCTACTAGATTATGCAAATATTACATATTAGCATGTATTTTGGTAGCAATTTCTATCTTCTTTAATTTGAAAGATTAAAAAGCTAAAATGTTACCACATTACAGACAAAATTAACTTTAATATTCAAATAGTTTTTTATTTTTCTGACTTAGTTTCCCTTTTTCTCAATGTGCCTGAACCTAAATGACTCTTAATAATAATAAAAGAATTTAAAAATTTCATACTTACCTGGTAACTTTGAAGATACGCAACAAACGAACACATCTCAACACCGACACGCCCAGCTGAGGCATCACGTCATTATAGGTCAAGATAGCCTCAAGGATGGAGCTGACCACCACAAACCAATCAAAACGATTGAAAAGAGAGATAAAGTATCCTCGGAAGCCCAAGCTGTACATTTTCAGTAACATTTCCATGGTAAACAGGACAACAAAACACATATTGGCAACTTCTGTGAATAAAAGTAATGTCACCACATGTCACATCATCAATTTTTGTCTGACATAATCAGCACTAGAACATGTTTTATATTTAGAATGTACAAAACAGAGGCCATTTTGTAAGCTCTTTTACTCACAAGATAAACCTATTGCTTAAAACACTAAAGAGTGACTGATTCATCATTATGTTATTTTATAAATACCAATATTATGTGTATAAAAGTATTTTTAAACAGCACCATTGTTTTATGCACAAATTATTTATTCAATGTGACCAAGGTGATCTGTAATACTGGCTCAAACTACTTGCAAATATGGAAGCCATCTTAGCTTGGATGTATTAACAGAGATATAATTATATCTAAAGATAGACAGAGCTCTACATCCAGATGGTATACGAATCACTACCTTTAATTATGTTACAGAAGCCAACCTGAAGAGGTTAGTATTGGAGTATCAACACAGCTAAGACACAGGCAGCATCACTGAAAAAATTACTGATGGAAAATCCCACAAAAGACTGTAGCTAGAAGACTAACCTATCAGACTGAATCACTGCTACCTTCATCATGAGGTAGTTATCATGGTGGAAGATAAACTTTAGATCTGAAAGATATTTACAGTAAAGTACAACTGACCATGCCTGCTTACATAATTCTCAGAACAGGCATCAGTGTAAAATATAAAAGTGGTTATACACAAAGTACACATAGACTATTATATGCATTACATATTTTTCTATTAATTGCAAATGTTCAGCTCTCCTACAAGAAAAATTCACTAGGAAACAAGGTAATGAATAATATAAACTTGTTTGCCTTTGGAACACTTTTTACAGGCAGGTGTCTAAACAGCATACTTAACAATGCCTGATTTTGGTATTAATTTGATTAACCATGCAAAAAATGCTGAAACATAGTATGACAACTACAGAATTGAAAGACAAAGATTTAATCTGTTACATAAACAGAGATGCCAGCTATTTCAAATGTCTGAGAGTAATGATTGTATACAGAACCCTTTATCATTTGTGGATACTTAGCCTGACCAATGTCTCTAAGCTCTTTATTATTATATTATTATTATAATAACTACTATTATTTACTGCTACTATAGATTACTCATTTATGACTGTGTTTTGTGTATTTAATAAATAAATTCTTTTGAAATTATGTCTTTTATTTAGTTCACAGTAATAAACATATTGATAAAACAACACCGAATGTGTCCCATCACACCTTTACCTGTATCAGACATAACTGAGACACGGTCTTATGAAAAACTAAGACAGTTTTCTCATGGAAGTTTTCTCTTTGTTAGTTTGTGGTCCAAATATCTCCCGTTAAAGCTTTTTTTCCATTCCACCATTGTCAAAAGAGAATAAACAATTTTTCCAAGCAAATGGTCAAGATATCGTACAACCAGTGGTTACAGTTTAGAGTCATGCATGTCTGTGGATCCATCTGTGGCTAAACTGTACACACTGTTAGTAAGTATGCTTAAAATCATTTTGTCATCGTCACAACCCAACATTTGTACAATAGCTGTAGTTTTGGTTCTAGCACAGCCATATTTTTTTGCTATAACAAAGTCTGGGAACATTTTTCTGAATGTCCTGCATGATCAGCTACAACTAGTGGTAAATTATGAGCAATGATGAATTGCGTGAACATCACTTCTGCATTTATGGTTTCATATTCTGAATTCTTACTCATAAATGTCGTTATCTGCATCATTTTTGTCTTCGCCTCAGCCTTTTGTTGGTGAGATGCCGATTTTGCAAGTCTGGAACAATCATTTATCCCACCATGCGCCACAGAAAAATCGATGTAAGAAACCGTACAAAACGCATGACTGTCACTGACTTTTGATGCAATGACTGCATATTTTGCTCTATACTCTATCCTAAAGTTTTGATTCACAGTTTTAGTCCTTTTAGATTTGCCAGAAACAAGACAATATAGTGAACAAGGCCTCTTTTTTTCCATCTTGTGAATGATCACATTGGTGTTTCTATGCTGCTTAGAAAATGAGAAATACCTATCTATGCATGCACTGATGACATAACTATGGATTCTCCCATGTACCCAGTTTTGAAAAGCATTGCACTTAAACTATTGGTAGACGTTGAAGATATAAATATTTTTTTATTATTTCAAGCATAAACATGATTATTGCAAGTAGCCATTTGGACTATATCTTTTAGTTATTATCAAAATTTATTTGTATCTCACTAGAAATTTTCTTTTCACCCCTTTCAAGCGCTGCGGGAACAATTTATCACTTTATTGTATAGGCCTATATACTATATATCAAATGTATTACCAAAATCGTAATGGTTACACTCAAATCATAATGGTTGGCATCTCTGCATAAAGTGAAAAATCAAAACCTCGATCACCGTAGATGCATAACACACTTTGTTTTTCAACATATTTATGATTAAGCAATTATTTGAATGTATTAAATATATGTCTTTATAGATGAGTTTTAAAAAAGTGTATTAGAACAATCGTATCTGCATTTACTACTAATTTGTGATGAATTGTAAAGTATGGTAAATAACAATTTGACTGGACCACCAATACTGTCAGTTTGCTTCAAAAATAACCACTTTTGTCACTCCTCTTCAACCTTTACACCATGAATTTAGCCCACTTTGACAATCCAAACATATGCTGCGTGTTAAATGCTAACTATTACTTATTACATTCTAGTGTAAAGCAAAGATTCTAAAAAGCTGTAACCAAAAGCAAGATGCAAACATTCCTTATCAGAGTTAGTATATGGTATGATGAAATATGGAATATCATGAATCCTGTCAGAACTACAGTCATGTTTTGCACATTCACCAAAAGTTATTCTGATGAGAAAAAAACATTATCATCCCTTGTAAGCACTTACAGACCTTTTGAAAAACAATGAAATAACAAGGTTAACCTTTGATGGACAACTTAACTTCATCAGCCACATTAAAATAAAGATAATCACAGCTGCCAAGGGCAGCAATGTATTGTAAGTCCCAGCAAGATTTAGAATTGAATAATGTCCATTTCTTATGCCTTATCTAAGTCTTATCCACTTTATCATGGATTATGCACTACCAATGATCAGAATGAGTGCTTCTCAGCAGAAGAAGATTGAAAAACACCCTGGTCAAAGAATACACTTAATCCAACCATATTTGGGCCCTATATTACATCTCAAAAGCATCAGCATTATCAGAGGACACAAACAGTGCTTACAAGTAAAATTCTACACTAAGGCTTGCAGTCTGAAGACAATGCATTCAATCATAGAATTAATGCCCTTTACAAGTGGGACATTCCAGGTCCATACTGACCCTACAGACACCAACTAAACATGGATTGACTATAAGCACCTCAGAAGATGATCATAGGTAAATAGGTGTTATGAAGCCATCAGTGAGATAAATGGTTATCAACATATCTCAAAAGATCCCATGAGGAATAAATATTTGGTGCCACTAGGTTCTGTTAAAATCAGCCTAGACAGAAAAACAAAAAATGGGCAGAGGGTATAGCAGAAAACTGCCATCAGCATCTAATCAAAAACACCATGATGGACAGTCACCTGTCATCACAGCCACAGATTGTTCATATGTACACCACAAATGTCAAGAAAACTGGCTGGACATTCATATTTCTGCATAAATAGGTGAAGCATTCAAGCTTCCCACAAACATAAGGATAGAACAGAAAGGGATAAATCAAGAATTCCTAAAGATTGCCCACAATTGCAAACAGACAGTACCACCAACAAAATATCTGCAACTGACTCACATAAAATTCAGAGCAGTTTGTCCCAAGTAGAAGGCAAAAAGCAAAGAAACTGCATGATAAGACTATCAAGTGAATGTATGTGTTCAGCTATGGATGGGTAAAACTATCAGGCCATCCCATAAGTAGTGTCCAGAAATTTAATTCAGCAAGTACATCATCATTTCTGTCTTTGTAGAAGGCTTTAATCACTATAATATATAGTAGGACATGTGAAAAATGTTCAGACATCCAAAAGAAACTAACCCAACTCCACTTTCTCAGATCATTAATCAAATAAATCCTTATGAAGATAGTTGTGTCTGAAGAGCACATTAGGTATATAATGCTTTATGAATTTAATAAAGGCAATAGTGCAGCAGAAACTACACAAAACATTCAAGGTGTTTCTGGTGCAGAATCTCTCAGTGAAAGAAAATGTCGAAGGTGATTTCAGAAGTTCAGATCAGGTGACTACAGCTTAAGTGGTGCACCACATTTAGGTCATGTTGAGTTTAATGATGACTTGCTGTTGGCTGCACTTGATGAAGATTGTACTGTAATAGTTAAAAAACTAGCATCACAGCTTAATTCAATCAATTCAACAGTTCAACATCATCTGAAACAGCCTGGAGAGTTGTCAAAACTTGTAAAATTGGTCCTCCGTGATTTGACTGAAAACAACCTTAGAACAAGAGTGGACATGTGCACTTCTCTGAACTCTCATAAATGTAACTCACCTTGGACAGGTTAGTGACTAGAGATAAAAAATGGATATTTATGAAAATGTTAAGTGCTGCAAACAATGGGTCAGTGCAGATAAACTGGCTAAAGCACAGCCCAAAACGGACCTCCACCCTCGGAAAGTCTTGTTAAGCGTTTGATGGAATATTGTTGGTGTGATCCACTTTGAGTTGATTACATCAAACTTCTATTGTTAACAGTTAAAGTGCTTGAATGTTGCACTGAAAGAAAAGAGGCCTGCTTTGATCAATCATAAAGGTATTGTGTTACACAAGAATAATGCATGGCCCCATACAGCAAGGATCACATTTGCAAAGATTGAAGAGCTAGACTGGGAAAATTTCCACTAACACCTTATTCTCCAGACTTTGCCCCATCTAATTATCACCTATTCCAAAGTTTACAGAACTATCTTGATGGAAAAGAGCTTAGATCACATGAAGATTTCAAAACTATCCCCTCTACATTCAGGATATTGACATTTTCTGTACTAGCAGAGTGAAAGCAGTGACCATGGCAGTTTTTCATCAATCATTTAGATGGAAAAAAGACAGTTGGAAAACAAACTATCACATTGTTTAGCTAAGAAAAGCCAAAGACTAGGAATCAATAAGACAGTACAGAGACACATCAGAAGTCAGCACTTGTTGGTACAATCTTTAACATTGCCATCTAATACTCAGCTCAACACTTAATAAACATATGTTATACATAGCTAACGTTTCAGTTTTTCTCGTATAAGATTTCCAAAGTTGTTTAGAAAGGTATGTGATCACAACTATGGATGAGGAAGTCACAAGTTCTTACTGTTGTTTGAAAGAATAGTAAAACAAACATACTGACAAAACCACTGTAATCTCAATTTTTTATCAGGTACTAAACAAATAGTGTCAAGAAAATATCATATACAATCAGAAAACAAAATATAAACTAAACTTTTCAAGACTCAATTTCTTCCTTTCAGAAATAAATATGTTAAATAAGTGTCACCCAAGTCACACAAGATCTTCTGTCTTCCAATATAAGAAGTTCTTTTCAACCCACCAAACATATTAAAACTAACACTAAGAATATGATCTAAGAAATAGAAGAAAAACTTTGTTGTATAAATGAAAGAGTGGCACTGTTAAAACTTTTCTGTTTATTCATCAGTTTTATACACAGTATTGCATAAAGCCCTGTAGCAACTGTAAGATTTTTCTTTATGCAAATTCAAAGTTTGTAGTGCAAACTAGAAAGTACCATTCATTGTTAAAAATAAAAGAAAAGCATGATCTATTACTCCAGAAAAGAAGTTAGTAAATCTGTGTCTGGCCAAAACTTTATACAAGTGTTAATGAATAATAGAACATATATATCAATGTTATTCAGTTCAATAAATAAAGGAATTAGGAAAAATAACTGAAATAAGTAAAAATCTGGCATTGAAAAAATGATATTCACAAATTATACCATTTCAACAATATTAAACAAAAATCAGCAGAAATGTGTTTTTCCTACATTATGTGAACTGACTAGCTTGAGATGAAGGAATGGGTTTTAGTCGTTAGACCATGAGGTTAGAGATCTCATGTAACTTGCTGACTTACATCATCTTCCACAACATTAATACCTGTACATTACTCCTAGAAGAATCTTGTGTTGCTTTCATAATAAAAACAATTACTTTCACGGTCAATGTGCTCTAGCTAGAAGATGAGGTAACACTATAACTAAAAATCTGTTGTTTAACTAAACAATAGGAGGAATAGTAAATGAACAGTGAACAAAATCAAAGTAAAATTTACTATCTCACAACAAAACATGAAAAAACAATATCACACAACGTTTTTTATACCTTTCATTAGTCTTAAGATTTCAGTTTATATTAAACAGACATCCACACAATAAGGCATTGAGATAAGATTTACAAATAAATCAGGCAAAACTTTAAACGTGTTCATTGATCAGCTCTTAAACCCAAAACATGCAGTAAACCTGCAGAGAAATGTGCAGGTTGTAAATCAGATTTAAGAGGAAACTGAAACCATAGGAATGTAGATAATTTGATATGCAGGTTTTGAACATTTTGTGGACTAACATAGTATAACTGATACTGACTGTCCCACAGTTGTAAACAATCTTTTCAACTGCCACTATGTTTTTAAATAAAAAATGCAAAGAAACTCTACTAATTTCAGAAACTAAGTCACAGTTAAAGAACATCACTCCAGAATTTTTAATTTTAACTCTGTTTGTACCTAATTATTGTGATAACATACGAAATAATATAATAATAGAATACTATAATTTTGTCGGCTTACATGTACTTTCATTTGTTTATATATTCTTGGGCAAATTCACCTTAATGCACAGACTCAAATTATTTTTAAATCTTTTGTATATAAGCCTAAATCAGTGAGCATGTGTTTTGTTTGCTCCAATAAAGTCACAGTGGTGAAAAATTGGTTTAAATAAAACCAATTATGTTAGCTGGATTATCAGGTTATATTTTATTTCTCTTTTTAATAGTGTCTAATTCAAAGTGTTTTCCAAATATCATATAACAATGTTGATAAGTAATGAAAAAACCAGCAATGTGGACATGTATATAAGTTTTGTTGAAAACCACTAGAAATAATTGCAGTAAACAAAATTTAATTTAATTTATAAATCAAAGCAAGTTAAGATTCAAATCTACTAGTCCTATGTTCACATACTATAGCATCACATTTAACATTATAGAAAATGCATTTACTCTCCAATAACTATAAACCCTCCCCTAAATTAATGTTTACAAGGAGTTGCTTTGTAGGCGTTACTGTCTCTAAATAATATTGTAAGTATATAATGTGCAAATCATAACAGTTTCAAGAAAGAAAAAAATGTTTCTCTGACTGTAAAGTAATACATAGAATAAAAATCTAGTTCAAACAAAAAAGAAGCTGTTGATTTATCAATACACCTGTAACATGGACAATACAAGTGTTTTGTTTATTGTTTAAGCAGTACAATCCAAAATATATGTGTTACTCTCACGTAATTATGCCATCCCTCCCAGTGGTACAGCAGTGACTTTGTAGGCTTACAACTCTAAAAATTGGTTTTTGATAACCATGGTGGGTGCAGTACAGATAGCCCATTCTGCAGCTTTGGTTTAACAAGCAACCAATGTACTCCTTGATAATGAGAAACCCACTTGAAATAAAAATGTATCTCAGAACTCTCTTTCTTAACCTGATGATGACATAGGAAAGTTGAAAAGTTGTTTTGTTCTCTCCTTATCAACAAGTATTATTACTCATACCAGCCATTCTGAGAAACAAAAATGTACTCTCAATTATCATCATAGAGATCTGAAATGTATCACAAATGCTAAAAAGTGTTTCTTTAAAACTTATCTATTCCCTACTCTACTATTATTTGATTTCCCTTTAAAGATGTACTTCTAAGATTAAAATTTCTATTCTTCAAGTTTCATATTAGTTTATATTTCACACTCAAAAACAGATTAAGGTATGCTTGTATTGTACCTTGAAAGTGGTCTAACCAACTTGGCTGCCTGTAGTGTTCAGAAGCTAAAGTTAAGGTATTTAGAAAGACCAGAATGATCACAATCCAGTAGAAAGTCTGCGATTTAACAACCTTACGACAAACTCTTCTCAGCTTCCTATTTTGTCTGCCAAACTGCTTCCTGTTAAACAACAAAATCATACATACATTAACTATCTTAAAAACAAATTACACTACATCTTGAGAAGTTCTAGAGTAATGGATGTTTAGTTAATACCAGAAGACTTCAGCTAAAATATCAAATGAACTGACTGTGAATATGATTTTGATTCATTTTCTAAGCATATGATGTATAACCAAACAGCACTAAATGCAAATATAAGAAAAAAATTACAACTAGAATTAAACCACTTTTATCAAGGGATGGTGGAATTTCCTATGAGGAAAAACTAAAATTTCTAAACTTGTTTTCTCTGGAGAGAAGAGTCAGAGGGAATTTGACTGATATGTTCAAGATTGTTATGGGTATTAATTATATAGATCCATCAAACCTTTTCATGTCTAGAAGTGAAAACAATAGAACAAAAGGTTATAAATCAAAATTCTGACAGGAATCATCTGCAGTTTAAACAGTATTAATTTCCAAACAGAGCAGTTGGCTTTTGGAATGAGCCATCTTCAAGGGTGGTGGAGGTAAAAACTTTAAATAAGTTCACAAAAAGATTGGATGAACACATGAGTACTAAAGGGTGGTTATAGTTGAGAACTGGATGGGACATCCTTAATGAGTTAATAATCTCCTTTTTGTCCCTTTAACATTTTATGAATTATATTACTATACTAATGATAAGTTTGTCCATTACTGACCAAATTGGATCTCAAGCTATGTCTAGCATTCAACAAAAAAATACACATGTTAGATTAGTAAGTTTTTATGACAATATCTAAGGTCAAAATAAGTTACACAGCCAATAGGCTATACACACATTGATGTCACCCTCTGGTAACTTTAATAGACATTTTATAATTTAAAAGCATGAAAAATATTACAAGAAAGTGTATCATAATATTACATCTAATACTAAAAAACAACCACCATTATTCAGACCTGTCAATAAAATTCTTCACCAGGTTTGTGTATAATTTATACTAGCTAAACCTCACACTGATAAGTCACATAATTTTTCCTTTTAAGGTTTACTTACAATTTCTAAGTGTTTAAAAAATTCTAAAATTTCAGATATAGATATAATTGAGGTTACTTGTTTTATGCAACTATAAGTTACACAGGGTATCAAAAAATATACCATTCCTTTAATATATGCAACTTCTGTATACTGATTCTATAAGTTTAGTTTTGTTTCAGATCATGTTGAAGGATGTCAAAAATAAAACCCAATACCACTACCAGATTAAAGCAACAGATTACAAATGCTTTCCATTGAATAAAAGTTGAAATCAGTGTAACAGAAGATCAGACACTCCATCATAAATGTCATTGTTTGAATGATGGTGGAGCCTGGTTTGAGCATCTCAAATAATACAAAAGTGTACATGAAGTTGATTTATTGTGTGAAATAGTAATAAAGACGTTTTTTCTGGGTTGTAGCTACACTCACTACAGTCATATAGGCATTCAAAATGTGGATAATTTTTTTGGGAACACCCTGTACACACATGAATCAATACCCTACTTTTGTATACTGCCAAGAATAATAATCAAACAGTCCTAATAATAATAATCAGTGATGATGAGAAAACCCACTGTAGAGAAATGTATACATAAAAATGGCTGGTTTTACACACACACACTCACATATATATATATATTCCTAATAATAATAAAAACAAGTATTAGTCAATGAAAACAAAAAGAGGCATATTTTAAAATAAAAACAGCATGAATAATAACCCTTGTATTCTGAAAAGAAATTCTTCCCTTCATATATAAATACATTTTTTTTCAATGAGAAATACTGCAATACAACTTAAACATCAAATGAGACACATTTTAGTCACATGAAAGCTGCTGTCATGAAGCTGAACTATCAGTTTTAATGAGGTTTTTATTTTAACTATCACACCAAGCAATCAGTAAGTCTCTTCCCTTCATCTGACTATAATAATGAAAACACTAACCTTCAACTTTTTAAATTTTAATTTGGTAACAAATCCAGAAAAGTTATAAAGTTCCACAAGACTGACCAACAGTATTAATGTTTAAAACTTTAAAGCTGACTTGATAATACATTAACCATAAAACTCACCTCTTCAATGACCACCTGGAGGGAGGTTTTAGAATTTTTGTGTTGTTTGTTTCTCCTTTCACTTTATGACAAGATTTGGTTTCTTCCACTTTTCCTAATTACAAAACAACCAAATTTGTGTTAGAACTTGGTAAGACCTATACAAATGTTAATATTAGTTGAAAATGTCTGTGAAAAACTCAAGTAAAAAAAGAAAAGTAAACCTATATATTAAAAAATAAAATGGCAAGGTATAGTAACAATTCAGTAGTCTCCAATCATAAAAGCAACTGACCTCAGGATGTAACTTCCCAGAATGCTACATTATCAGACCAGTCCACTAACTGGGAATGAATAGTTTCCAACTTCTCTAACTCCAATATAAAAACAAATGGTGTAGAATGGCTAGGATGCAGGTGACCACACTTCATAACTCAAACTACATCTAAAACCTTCTTTCAGAAGGGTGGTGGTCTTCTACACCAGCAGAACACTCCAACCCTCATACAAATGATTATAACCATCTATATGGAACCAATCTAAAAGGACACTTCCATGTTCAACCACTCCAGAAGATTAGAACTGATAATGGTTAGGATTCTCATACTCCACTAGAAGAAGAGAAAGTGAAAATGCACTGCAGAGTTCAGAGGGACTGCTACATTCAAAACAGTGCAATTGGTGATCATGAAACTCTATTTTCTAAAGTAAACCAAACAAATTTAATCAATTGAGGCATGGCAGGGAGGGGCAGTTATACCCTTCTGGTTTATCCATACCTTCCATGGGGAATATGGTCTGGAACATGCCTATTTATGAAGCAAATAAATATAACAAGGTTATTAACTCTCTGGTGATTTTGTAAAACACCCTAGCTCAAAGGTGATTGTGTAGAGCTATGGAAAGAGTGCATGAATCAATATGGTGTACAGCAAAGATTTGTATACAAAGAATATAAGGCAGACACAACTTGCCAAAAAGTTGGAACCAACAGATAAAATTAAAAGCAAGAGCCACTGAAAGAAAAGAAAGCATTAATAACTATTTATTTAGTGTTATAGCCATACTAAAGTCTGTAGTATAGCTGCAGGTGATAGACGATACCCCAAAGATGAAGAAGCCACGATGTGATGGAGATGATGGAAGATGAACACCTTCAAAGGTCAACCAACACAAGAAACAATAAAAAGGGTGAGGTGGTGATTTTGATGGGAAGTAACACAGAATATTGTAAATTAGGAAGGGCACAAAAAGAAATAAGCCAGCTGGGTTAGAAAATTAACACAATTGGTAAGGGTAAAGAAAGAAAAATCCCAAGAAGAAAAGGGTGGCCAGGAAAGAAACAGACAGCAACTCCTAATGGGTTTTAGAATGTTTTTAAAATTTTCCTAGGTGAGCTATATAGCTTTCTTGCACACTTCATGAACAGGCTTAAAACAAGATGGATTAATTCATGCTAATTAAAATAATTTTGAAATGTAGTACAGTAAAAATGCACTCTTAATTAGTAAGTATAAATGTATCTATTATTATACAACATCAAATAATTTGATCACAAAACTAAACTAAAGACACAGTTTTCAAACAACTCCTGCATGTCTACATAGTAATGATACTTACCGTGTCTGGAATCTTCATCTCTTTCTTTTTCATCTGGTTCAATATCCTCTAAATGTAAAGGCAACAAGTCAATAAATAGTATAAAAATTAATTAAAAATCTAAAAGATCCTCAAGTTCAATAATCTTTTCCTGTCAGATCATGTAAAATTTATTTTTTAAACAATAAAAATATTATTTTAAATAACTTATGTTCAAAATAAAATAGAGTAAAATTCCACAATCTCAGAAGCCAAAATCAGTAGTGATACTACAAACTAGCAGATAATACTCATTTGAATTACTTGAGCTTAATAGAGTGTAGAAGACAAGAAAAACGTTGAATACATAAAAAGCCAAAAGAAACTTCTAAACAACAAAGATTGTACATTTCACATAGGAGGGCTGTTCAAAAAATACGTGGACTGACGTCATAAAACAAAATGTACTTGATTTAGAAGTTACAGGTCTGGGACCCCTTCAAAGTACACTCCTCCCCAATGAACACACTTATCCCATTGGTGTTTCCACTTGTTGAAACAGTCCTGGTACACTTCTTTTGTAATGTCCTCCAGCTCCTTCATTGCATTTGCCTTAATCTCGGGAATCATCTCAAATCTTCTTCCTTTCAAGGGTCTTTTGAGTTTGGAGAACAAAAAAAAAATCGCAAGGAGCAAGGTCAGGTGAGTAGGGGAGGTGGGAAAGAACAGTGATCGAGTGTTTGGCCAAAAACTCATGAGTTCTGAAGGCTGAATGGGCAAAAATTTTGCCGCAACGCAGTGCATCTTCAATTTTTCTGTCAAAATCTCGTAACAAGTTCCAACTGATATCCCACACTCTTCAGCAAGTTCCCTGACAGTCAGACGTCGAGTTGCCCACACCAGGGTGTTGATTTTGTCGACGTGTGGGTCGTTAGTTAATGTGGAAGGACGTCCAGGACGCTCATCATCTTCAATGGGCTGTCGACAATTCTTAAAACATTCATGCCACTTGAAATATGCTGTACGCTTCATAGCAACATCACCGTAAGCCATGTTAAGCATAGAAAAAGTTTCAGTTGCAGATTTTCCAAGTTTAACACAAAATTTCACAGCAAGTCATTGCTCCTTCAGGTCATTCATTCTGAAATCTGCCAAAGGAAAAAAATCGCACTTCACTTAAAACTGCATAGCTAATACACAAATGAAGATATCTGCAATCGAGAAATGGCGTCGTAATCAGCTGATCTGTGCGAACCTAGTGACACCAAGCAGATTCCCCTGGAACCAACTGGAGCCACGCAATTCAAACAGTCCTTGTATTTTTTTAACAGACCTTGTATAATAAACACATAAACACACATAAAAAAGACAATACAATTTTTAAAAAGAGAAACAAAAAGATAACAATGATTGTAAAACCAAGAGAAACAATGTACTTGAAAAGGGAAGTCAAAATTATAAAGTTAATTTCACTATTTTAGTAAATAAAAATAAAGCTTTTAAAAAAGAAGCAAGAAAAAAGCAGACAAGATATGTTATAAAATTTCCATCCCACTCCAACAAAGAAATCATTAAACAAAAACTTTTGGACTTTGAAAAGGCTTTTGATAAGGTGTCAGTTAAACATATGAATTTTAGTTAAAAGCAACAAGATAGTACATAAGTTAGGCAATCAAATTTCAAATCCAGAGCTTCAAAACAGTAGATAAGTTATACAGTACAATTTTACCTACACACCATCAAAGAAGTACATAAGTAATACAAAAAAATATCATATCCAGGAAAACATGGCAGTACACAAACTAAACATAAAAATTTGAAATCCAGGTCATTAAGAACAAATATACATGTATAGCTGAAATTTTTCTTACACTGAAAATGTGTTTCTGACAAGTCCTTTCCTCATACAAAGCTATCTTGATATTCAACTGCCTTTTAAACATTGCTAAGAAAACTTTTTGTGATCAACCCACTGATCCATATACCCCACTAATCTTGGACCATCTCCAAACATATGCATATCATGTGACCACCTTCCACCAATAGCACTGTGCCATGTATACTGACACAGCTTGTTCCCTCTGCTATTCTCACTTAATCCTCAATTTTAAAAATTGGCAGGTTCCATGGAGAGAACACCAGCAGTGGGCAGGAAGAATGGGATCTAGTGCAAGTTACTATATTTGTGAGAAAGATGTAAACTTCCAATACAGTCTTAACTCCTCTCACACAAAGCTAGAATCCCACAATGCAAAGGTGGAGAGAATGGTGTAGGTGCACAAGTATCAAACCAAATGGAAACTGACTACCCATAATGAACAGATGTGTTTGGATATGAAAATGAAGCATGCTTGTGGGATACCACTCTACTTCTGGAAAAGGTATGCTCTTTGTCGAAAAAGTAGGAAATAAACCCAAAATGGGCAGGAAAGGAGCTTATTTGCAAGAGTAGAATATGATTTGATGGATGCAAACTATAATAACAAATGAACAGAACGAAATATATGCATTCTCAACCTTAACCTTGGCATTATGAAGTTGAAAATAAAAATAAAACTGCTATAGCAACATTGTAACTAGGACATGTAACTCATCCTTGGAATTTTGAGGTTAAAGATAAAAAAACAAACTGCAATAACAACATTGTAACTAGGACATGTGGACAGTGTTATATACACCCAATAATCATAACCACAAGTAAACAGAGTGTCATATGTCAAGCAACTGGAATTATAAAGTGAAAGTGAGCTTTTAGTCATAAATGGACAAACTTCCAAACCTCTGTAGAAACAAGAAGTAGAACAAACCAAACAAGGCATTGCCTCAACTCAACTGCAAGAACTGGATAAAATTGAACTGATATTATGGGCAAAAATAATAACTCATTCAACCATAAATGCAAAGTGAAGACATCCTGTATCGAGAATTATAAGAAGAGCAAGGGACAATTTCTCACCTGCAGGAACAGAGCAAGGATGTCCTGCTGCTAATATTATGAAGCAAAGTCTTCCAAACTCAACAGTAGAAGTAGGAAAAGAACCTTCTGGAGGTGGAATTAACAAGAAGAGAGGCTTTTACTACATTACATCACAGAGACAGGGTGTTGTCATCCTGAAATTGGCATTACAGGAAGGATCCTATTTAAGCTGGATGTGCTATAACTCATTAATTTATTATTCTGTCCATTGCTGTCCAGCTAGGAAAAAGCAACTGGGAGAAAGGGAAGGAAAGAAGCCAGCTTTGCCCTCTTCTCAGTGAAAGAATAATCATGAGTATAAATTTTAAAACAAATTTCTAAATTCACTCAGGAGGAAGCCTTGATAGTCCACCATCCCAGTAACTTGAAAGAGGTAAGGGCACCTATACTCCACTAGAAGGAAAAGGGAAGGAAATGCATTGTGCATCTGAAGGATTGTTACACTGGTGACTGCAACTAGTGTCCATAAACCCATATTCTGAAAACCAGACCTACCCCAATTTATTCAATCAGTGGGTCAGCATGGATGAGCAAGAATTCTCTTCTGCTTCATTCATTAAGTCCATGAATGATCCTATTATCAGTAGTTAAAACTAGGGTTTCTGAAACAAAAACATACATGAAATGAAGTGATAAGATGTACCTCAATCACAGGTGAATTTATGTGTTTAGAATCAACATATAGGAATCCAATATCCACTAGAGGAAGATACAGCCAGGTCATACAGATAGTGTGCAAAGAAGTTATTAAGAGTAATTCACATTCTGTCCTGAATGACCTCTTCCAAAGTACCTGAAGTTGTACAGCCAAGAACAAAGTCATGTAATGAATCTGATAAGATGAAATGTCAGAGAGATAGCAACCTTCCACAGAGACATCCAAATACACCAACTTAATGAGTATACAAACCTAACAGATGGGTTTCAGGAAATAAAAAGTCAGAGACATTAATTCCAAAAAGAGGCAGTATGTGTCACATGTCACCTTAAGAAGTGAGGCAAACAAAGAAGCTGATCAGAATATAAATGGGAATACAGATGGAAGAAAGAAAGTACGGAAATGGGTAGGAACACCAAAGCACATAACCTGGTAGTATAAATCTTGGCAAAGAAGGACAAGTTGGGATAAAAGATAATATAGAAGGAATGGAAATGGATACAGGTAACATTAATGACATAAATACCTGAAATGGCAACAACTGTAAGCAAGAAGGAGAAGGAAATAGGTCTTGAGAGAGAGAAGGTACATGAAAAATGAAGGCAAAGGTTCAAATGAAGAACAAGGAAAGGTATGAAGGATCACAATAAAATCCCAAGGGGCATTTCAAGCAACAGAGAAAAGAAAACTAAATGAAAAACAAAGAAACAAAAGAAGGTTGGCAAGACCACCAAACAGCTAGACACAATCAAAGTGGACAAGCATTTGTCAAACAAACAAGTAAAGAATAAGAAAAGATGGGGAACAGAAGGGTGGGGAAGACAGAAACTATTGCAAAGAGACCAAAGTCGAAATATATAGTGTAAATATATTACACTGATTAAGGGAACCATACAAGTCTGACCCATGGGAATAAGAGCTTCAAAGGAAGCCCACATCTCCAAAGAGATAGAAAATCTTGAGCTGTGAGAAAAGGTGAAAGACATGTGAACTGCTCACTCCAAACCTGAAGACAAAGAAGAGAAAGCTGGACCCAACAAAGGTTAGAAAGAAGAAATTCCCCCAAATAAACATGGTATTGAAAGGGGGTAATAATGGGCTTCTCCACTTTCATCAGGAAACCCATTTGTTCTGCAGAAATGTGTTGTATCTATACTGTGAACAGGAGGAAGCAGGTGGGAGCCAAGCATCCCTACAAGGAAGAGTGCAAAGACTCACTGAATGAATATGTTGGGCAAAATTTTGTAATCCTTGACAGATCACTTATAGAATCAAAGTTAATCCAAGTGGTAGAACCCTAAACTGGAAAACTCAATTTAGAGCAAAAAATAATTATTAAAAAAAATTGGGTATTGTGACAAGGAACATAGAATTGTAGATTATGAGGAGAAATTAAGATTTCTTGGATCACAAACATAGGAAAAGCAGCCTAAACCCAACTCAGCCATACTAATGGGAAATAAAGGAGCTCTTGAGTGATGCAACAAATCAAATATTTGAAGACCCACACTGACAAAAAATTAGTGTGATAAGCTACACAGTTAACAATTACAAAAATATTATTCAGATACAACAATGAATTATATCTTACTAGTAGTAATGATATATAAGGTATAAACTATTGAAGTGTACCCAATTAATGAAGAATTTATAAATATGAAACGGAAAACCAACCAAGTATACCTTATTCACAAAGTATATAATAATAATAATAAACATGCAAACTGACAAAAAACACCTAGAAAACACATTAATAACCAATGCCTAACTTACAATTCCTCTGAATTAACTTAGACAACCAAGGACACTTAATTAAGTCCTATACCGACCATAATGGCCATGAGAAGGCATGACATTATTAATAACAAAATAAAAATTTATTCCAGTAGAACAATGAATTATATGTTACTACTAGTAATGATATGTATCTGACATAAAACGTAAATATTCCAAGGTAAAGTGCTTATTAATAACAAACAACTCATAAACACTTCAAAGTCTACAAACTATGCAACAAAACAACTAAATCTACCAAATAAACAAAGCACTACTCAATATTTAATTTACCATTTATCTGAAGTAACTTAGGTGACAAAAAACACAAATATCTTACTTACCAAGTCTGAACACTGATGGCATGAAATAGATAATATTTCAGTGTGTAAATAATGGCAAGGCCAAACAAGCCTACTATACATATATCAACATGGTGTGAAGTGTACATGTTGAAAAAATTACCACAAATATGCTGGGAGAACGAGAAGCAATAGAAAGAAAGGAGAAGAAGAACAATTATCCACCAAAGTGAATAAAGTGGCAGGACAGTCACTGGTTTGGAAGTGCTAGGAAACGAAACTCCAAAGTGTCTACTCAATGATATATTCTTCATCAGGATCTCTGAATGTTGGAAGGAAGAAAAAAATGCCAGTTGAACATATGAATCAAGCTCCCTGCAAATTAAGGCCTGTACTTTCTCTGCAAATAAGTTGAACACAATTCTTGGGAAGTCATACCTGCATCGTTTTTTATTGTAAAGGAAACTTCTGTAGTCAATATATTGATTCCAGATTCATAATACAGCCTCTTGTAATTCAGCAACAAGAAATAAATGTAAAAAAGTATTTAAAAGAAGTGAATGTAAACACAGTAAAATAAAACTGTTTGAAACAATTTAAGTGCAAAGAAGCATGTTCATAAACAGTAGTTATATGCAAAAAGACACATGTCTAAACAATGCTGTGCCTATTTTGAAAATGAGGATTAAACAGAAAGAGCAGAGGGAGTTGGCTGTATCAGTAAAGGTGAAACACGACTGGTGGTGAGGGTTGTCACATGATATGAACATGTTTGGATATTTTTTCCATGAAATTCTATAAGAACAAAAAGGAGCATATTAGCTCACTAAGGACCTCCCTTTTCACTCCAAACTATTACCACCCCTTACACTCATGTATTCATCCAATCTTTTAAACTCAGTTAAATTGTTTGCCTTCACCACCCTTGAAGGCAGTTCATCCGAAAAGCCAACCACCCTATTTGAAAAGTAATACTGTCTAAACTGCAAAAGACTCCTGTGCTACCAAAATTTGGATTTATAACCCCTTGTCCTATTGTTTTCACTGCTAAATACAAAATGTTTGATGCATATTATCAATACCCTAAATTACCCTTAATAATCTTAAATACCTTACTCAAATCTTGACCCTATTCTTCTCCAAAGAAAACAAGTTTAGGAATTTTAGTCTCTTCCTCATAAGACAATCCCACTATCCCAGGTATTACCCTAGGAGCTCATCTCTGAACCTTCTCCAACAATTCAATGACATTCTTGAGGAAGGGAGCCCACAACTTTACTCAGTACTCTAAATGAGGCCTAACAAGTGATATATACAGTAAAACAATTATATCCCTTGTCTTATATTGAATATTTTTATAGATACTACTCAAAATCCTATTAGCTCTATTGCTAGCAACAACAGACTGTTTAGATGGCTTAAGTTGTTTTTCAATCACAACACCAAGATCTTTTTCTTCAACCACACTATTTAATGTATTCCCATTTAAATTGTAACAATAAATTGAAATGTGAAAACCTACATGCATCACCTTACATTCTGAATAGTTAAACATCATCTAGCAAATATAGGACCAATGAATCAAATGATCTAAATTTCCCTATAAGTCTTCAAAACCTTTAATACAATTAACCCCCTCACCCAATCTTAATGTCACCTGCAAACTTCAATATCCTGTTAGTCATTCCAGAGTTAATATCATTAATATCAACCACAAACAGTATAGGAACCAACACAGAGCCCTGAGGCACACCACTTGTAACAGTGATTCAGTCACATGTAGCTCCATTTATTACTATATTCCAATTTCTACTCTCCAACCAATTTTCTATCTAATTTAATAGCATTTCCTTCACATCTACAAATTTCATTATTGTAACAAACCTTTTGTGAGGTACCTTATGGAATGCCTTCTAAAGATCAATGTAAACCAAATACACATTATTTCTTTCATCAACTCTTGCAGTAACATCATCAAATAATGTCAGAAGACTTGTTAAACAAGATTTTCACTAAGTGAAAGCATGCTGGCTATTTAACACTATATTAAACTGCTTTACTCTGCAATACATCTTTAATCACACTCTCCAAAATCTTTCCAACTACTGATGTAAGACTAACTGACCTATATTTATCTGGACAATGTTTATCACCTCCTTTAACCATTTTACTGCATTTTGTAACAAAAGTCGCCTAATAGTTTTCTTCCTTTTAAGTTAATAAGTCAATAAGAGTCCACAAAAAAGAAGAAATTTGTGCTTTCACTGCATCAATCTACAACAATCATTTGATGTAAAGCATCTCACATGATACCAGAAAAAATTATTATTCTTTGTGCACTTTTGTCAACTTACACACTTAAAAGGAAGGAAAATGTCAGGCAATTTTAGTTGCAAAACATGAGAAAAAAAAGAGTTAAATAACACCAGAGAACTATTAATCTTCTAATACTCTTCCACTACTCAATGTCTTATAAAAATATTAGCTAACAGTTCCTTTAAAACTCTAGGACAAAAGTTGTCTGCTCCAGAGAACTTATCAATTTATAGGTTTCCCAACTTTTCTCTTACAATTTCAGAACTTAAAATATCTTTCCCCATATACTAAGTGCTCTGGTTCAAACACAGTACTTGTAACTTCCTTCATAAAAACTTAAAAGAACATGTAATTTAACAAGTTTGCTGTCTCAATAAGCTCCCCACTATAATTTTTAAGAGGCCAATTCCCAATACTAAAATTTTACTCACCCATTACATACCTAATTTTTTTTTGTTTGATTTAGCTCTCAGCCAACTCTCTTCCATATACAGTGTTTATCCTCTAAACTACATTTTTAAACAACTCTCTTGACTTCATATAGTTCTTTAAGTCCTTATTATTTCAAGTAAGTTTAAATTTCTTTAATTTATTATGTTTATCCCTCAGATATCTGTTTACATTTACTGTCTTGTTCTGTTCAGTTGCCCTTTTTTTTTCTGTAGAGAATATGTTTGTCCTGTATGCATGTCAGTGTTTCCCCAAGTGCTCCCCACATGTGTTTAAAATCCCCTCCAAACTCTTTGGTCTAACCAACAGAAACTAGAATATGTTTGATCCATAAAATTAACTTTCCTGAAATTTGGAATCATATAACTATTCTTCTTAAATTCTATATCTAGTAATATCCTAATCCTAATAATGCAATGGTCAATTGTACTTAAATGCTCATCAACTCTGTGTATCATATCCACATCAGATACTAATATTAAATCTAATATAGGTTGTACATTCCACCACCAGTTGGTGTATAAAAGTATCTTGAACAATTTCAAAAACCTATTCCATCACTGTCAGACTCAGAATTTTCCAAACATTACTTCTGAACTTAAAATATCCAACAACATCTTTTTCAGCTGCCATTTGGATCTCATTACACAGTTTCTAATTAACTTCCACATTCTGTCTAGTGGTCAATAATAAATCCCAATTACAAGACTTTTCCCTTTATATCCACTAATACTAAGCCAAACTGACTCAACCTCAGTGCTGTTCTTTATAATATGCTCAAACTCAACAGGATGCAATTCATTTCTCATGGGTAAACCTTTTTTTTTTTCAATACTCTATCTCTGGTAAATAATCTGTAACCTGATATTTTAAAGTAATAATTTCTTTCATCATAATTGTTCAAATCCAACCAAGTCTTAGAGATATTCATACTATCAAAATGCTCAGTTTCTACATTTAAGGTGGTTGTTTAAGATGTTTCATTTGTAACCCTCCTGGCATTATGACAGTGACAATCATTCATATATTTTACAATGCATTGATTATTTATGCCCAGTATACACATTATCTCATCATTTACGTCTCCCACTTTACTAATATAATAGCTCTTACCTCTACCTAGCCCTAGTTTAAACCAACCACTATGCTAGCTCCTGCTATGTTTCAGGGTTAACTGCACATTTTAAAAAGATTAATTTTTCCATTAAAGTTATTTCACAAATCCAACCAGTCTATATGATCATCCCTTCATACTGGCATTCACTCCTAGTGACCTAATTAATATCTCATCTCACAATATATCATTGGCAATATTCTTGACAAAATCAAGCTGCTCACCCTCCCTTTAATGCTATTATCAATGTTTTATACTTGTCAACAAACAACTGAGATTCATCTTTCCTTACAACATGTACCACAAAATCTGCATTGCCACTTAACTATCTCTCTGCTTCTATCAGTTATATCCTGTATTTATGCTCATGACATAAGATTGGTGGTATGTATGGACTGGTGCACTAATCATTAAAAGATTTTTTTAGCAATGCTTAGATGGCAGACAAACACTGAAATAGCTCTGTGTGACAGAAGTAAGACCATATCAGAAGTTTTAAATCAAGGGGATCAAATCAGTACAAAAGTTAGATAGTAAATTTCTTATCCTGGGCAACTAAATAAATTTGGCAGTAAAATATGAAATTCAAGGCATCAAACAAAACACAAGGCAAACAGTAGAATTTCAAATACAATGTATCAAGAGTATAAAACAATAACATTTCAAATCCATGGCATCAAGACAATACATAAATTAGGCAATAAACTTTGAAGTACAAGACAATACACATCAGACAGTAAAATTTCAATTCCAGGACACCAACTATGTAAGACGGTTAAGTTTTAAATCCAGGGCATCAAGACCATACATAATTTAGTCTATAATTAAATATATTCTATACACATGACTTCAAATTACCTCATATTGTAAGAATGGATTCATAAAATGAAAATCACATCTAATTTGGTAACTTTCTTTGACAATATTATATTTAATCTAGAAACGAATAATGCAGCAGAGTTCTTGTACTTTTATACTTTGAAAAATAAAGTTCTAGATAAAATGGCATAATTCAAGAAAATTCAGAGAAAAATTGCACTTGTTTGGCAGACAAAAAATACTAATTAATTTGGTTGAGGATTGTTTCGGTGGAGGAAGGCAAAACTTACTATAAATGGGTTGAAGTCACACTCATTTAATGTTACAAGTAGCGAGCCTTGGTAATCTTTACTAGGTGAAATTACAATATTTTAATGTTATAAGCAGTGTACTTTAAGGTTTTGTATTAGGTAAAACATGGGATTTTAATGTTACAAGAAGTGTACTTCATGATTCTGCACCAGGTGAAGTTAGAATGGATTAATGTCAGAAGTGATTCTGTCTGAAGGCTCTTTTGTTATTACTTATTTCAGCAGTAGTAGTGATATATGAATAAAAGGCGAGTTTGTTACTTCTGTAGACTAAAAATAAATTAATGGATGTTTCAAATGGTACTAAAGGTACTGTAGTTTTGCAAAGAAATGTGAACTATTTGGTGTGCTGGGCTAATATCTGCTTTTTAATATTAATAGAAACAAAGTTAAGCCATATTGGTTATCATAACATTAGTTATTCTCACTGCCTTGCAGGAAAACTGTGCATTACATAAGAAAAGACATAAATTTTGAAATCCTGGACAATGGTACAGTGCATAAAATTTCAAGTTTAGGGAATCAATAGCTGATAGTTAAATTTTAAATCAGAGCAATAATTCTGAATAGTAAAGTGTAAAGTTTAAAACTCAAAGCAGCAATGTAATATAAATCCATTTTTTGTTAAAAAGTATATATGACTAAGAGACTAAGATTATTTAACACAACCTATGGTTTGGGAAACAGTTTAACCTTTACATTTTAAAGAAAGCTTTTTTGTAATAAATATTTAACTTGAACACTTGTTTTCATTTACAAGCTCATATCATAAGTTCAACAATGAATATCTGACCAGCCTGAGTGATCCAGTCTAAGTAACCTCGGAGATCTTCTTCTATTTGTTGCTTTTCTCGAAGTTTATGAAAATCACCTCTAGCTTTTGCTTTTTCTCTTTCTTTAGAAAACTCCCTTGAAAGTATAATAAAATGAATCTCATTCTTAAGTAATAAGAAGTTATTATAATAATTCATTGAAAAAAATACAGTAACAAAAACTCTCACAGTAACCAAATTCTGATTTTAACAATTACAGCATTTCAACCCACAGTATCAAGTTAGAAAAGTTTTGTAACAAAACTTGCTTTTGCATTTATTCTGTAATTGTGTAAATTCTGAACTTTAGATTATTTTTAAAAGGCATATTTAAAGCAGAAATTCACAACTCTCCAATCAAAGGTATCCTATTTATAACAGGTATAAATACTCTGATCCCATCTGTAATATTCTGATAACATTTCTGAATGAAACATCATGTACTACCTTTCAATAAAATCATGTAGTAATTATCAAGTACAAACATTGAATAACTAGCAAGTTAATATATACTAATAATATAACTCAACAAATATAGCATTAAGAAAAATATCTTTAGAAAGAAAATACAAATAAAATCCACATACCATAGAAACGAAAGTAATCTTAGAAAAATACACTGTTCTTCAGTTAATTTATTTAAAAACATTTTTTGTTAGAAGGAAGAATCATGTTAAAACATTCATACAGCTCTATATTTTCTTTTTTTTTCCCACTAACCAAAAAAAAAAATTAACTTACCCACTAAGAACACCTAAAACAAGATTAAGCACAAAAAAAGACCCTATGATGACCAAACTGACAAAATAAATCCAGGGCCACTCGTTTCCCATGGAGTCATTGATCTGAAAATTATAAAGAGACCATTACAAGTTCTGTTAATGTAATATGGTACTTAATACTTCAAAGACCTGATTACACAATATTAAATCAAAAATATGCACAACGTGGGGAAGCAAGTAGATATCTCTAACACTCTCCTCATACGGGTCAAGTTATTTTGGTAAGTTAAGTGCTGTTTATATGTGTATAATGTCTTTACAGGCATGTGACAGTTTCAAACCAAATAGCGTTAATGCTTCATCAGAAGAATAAAGACCACATAAAAATATTAAACACCATAAGCACAGTTTTTTATATTACATATATCCAGCCAAATCCCCTCAAACCTTCAAATGCATATGTGACAGTTTCAAACCAAATAACGTTAACACTTCATCAAAAGAATAAAGACCACATAAAAATATTAAACACCATAAGCACAGTTTTTTACATTACATATATCCAGCCAAATCCCCTCAAACCTTCAAATGCATATGTGAAACACATGCAAACATATGATGTTGAAAAGTAGATCAAATAAGGAAAAAAATAAAAAAAACACTTGCTGAAACACCATCTTAATATGATGCCTTATATTACAATTGGAATAGACCTCAAAATGAATTATTTATATGCAACATGAACAAAATCCAGTACAACAATGATGATAAACTCTTAACCAGAAGCACCTATAGCAATTATAAAAAAATCAGTATTGTTAAATCCTGTTTTTTTTTAAATAATAAATTAAAAAAACTACACACATCATATAACACGTTTGTCCAACCCTCAGTGGTCACACACTGGAATACAGTAAGCATGGCCAGGCCAAAATTATCAAAATTTGTTATGCCAGAGTTAGGTCCTTCCCAGAATTCTTTACATGTGAGATTCTCGAAAGCATCACAGTGGTAGCCATTTGACCCATCTGAACAAGGATGTGGGTTTTCAAATGCAATCTCTCCTATAATAAAAATAAAAATAGATAAATTCACATTGTGTTCTTTATTTGCTATACAAACAAACATTTTACAAAACATACAAAACAAAGGTAGCAAGGTAATCAAATAATATACAGCGTGGTCGCTAGAAAAGCAGAAAATTTGTCAAACAGCTATTTATTTTTACAAAGTTTTTTAAAGGCATATGTTATATTACATTCATAGATGCTCAAAATTATTAAAATCATGAATTTTATTCATGATGTAAAGAAATAAAAATAAAAAATGAGTAAGCATGCATTTTATTCATGATCTCATCTGACCCTCAAATTTTCCGCTTTTCTAGCGACCACCTTGTATAAGAGAATAAATGAGGTTCATATATCTAACTAAACAATACAGTATATTAATATAAAACTGCTTATTCTTAGAGCAATAATACAGGTCTGCTGACTAACATATCTCACAAAGTATTTTTCAAAGGTTACTACTACGTTTCTCAGAATACCAGAATTTCAAGACATCAAAAGAAATAGACTGAATGTCAATGTGCAATCTTTATCATAACAAAAAATAGTGTGTACACATGTTTAGGTGATTTGCAGCTGCTTTTGCTGAATTGGAGCTGTTATCTCTTCCAACTGATAACTTTAAGATTATTCATCGAATTTTTCAAATTGAGTATTCCTTACTTCACAGATTACAACTGATTTGCCCAGAGTGACTACCACTACTCACATGCCTAATAATTCTTTCAAACACAGGCGAGGCCAAAATCTTCACATACTACCTGATCTTCCAATAAAGGACCCTGTTGTAAACATTATTGCACAACATACTCTATTACTACAATCCCTACCATGGACAGAACAGATTGAATAGAGTGACCAAATACAAAGGCAGCTAAAACAAAAGAAACTTAAAAATTTCTTAACCACGGGGTACGTGAAAACTGAACATACTTTGAATGTTTGTTTGTTTGTTTTTCAATTCGCGCAAAGCCACACGAAAGTTATATGCGCTAGCCGTCCCTAATTTAGCAGTGTAAGACTAAAATGCAGGCACCTAATGATCACCAGGCATCTAGGCTACTCTTTTACCAATGAAAAGTTGAGTTGACTGTCACATTACATCATGTCCCCATGACTGAAAGAACGAGCATGTTTGGTGTGAGGGGGTTTTGAACCCGCAACTCTCAGATTAAATTGAGCGCTTTAACCGTTTAACCTGGCTACTTTGAATGACTAATAGATTTAAAATAATGCAATACCTATACAAATGTATGGTACGTTTATACACCAGAATATTACATCATGGGAATTTCTCCTCTGTTCTTTATTATTCAGTAATAATATTCAGCTTACTCATTTTGATAACATAAACAAAATAAGTTCACCTTTTTTCCAGGTTTAACAGATATTATAACCTTCATTTATTGCAGGATACTAACTGAAACCTCAGCTCCCCTTCTTAAATATTTTCGTTATATAATAACAGAATATGATAAAACAAAAACATACAGCCATGCTTACATAATTATAGCCTTTTTTTCGTTATTTTGTAAATAAATATTTTAATCTAGACATTGAAAACCAAAGAAAATCATATAGTTCTTAAAACAGTAGATAAATGATTTAACATTATACATTTTCACAATAGTTTACTAGTCTGTCGTAAAATATTTTTTATTTTTATATTTTTATTAGTCAATAATGTTTATAATATGCAATGAGATAACAACAAAAGATGCTCCCACATAAATATATTTAAAAAAGTATTTTGACTTTCTACATTTATTACACAATAATTATAATTACGATTGTGGTTCCCTTTAGGTTCGTCCCCCTACCCCACTATAACGCAACTAATCACATGATAACATGCCGAACATGACCTATCTAATTTCTGAAATAAATATTAAGAAACAGCTCAAAGTATTGATGATTCAAAAGTTGCAATAAAATATAACAAGTTACATTGTTGAAAAAAGTCGCATCCTCAATTAAGAATCACAACAGTAGATTAAATACTATAAGTTAATTACATGTTTGTGTGAAAAAGGTGAACAATTAGTGATTATTTATTATGATGTCAATGAAAACTGAGATCAGAAACATTCACGAAGTGTTTTATATGCAAAAACGGCTCGTTTGGATTGAGAAAATATTTCAAATAGAAGAGCGAACAACGTTTCGACCTTCTATTTGAAATATTTTCTCAATCCAAACGAGCCGTTTTTGCATATAAAATTCTCAACAAGTGGATTTCTCGACATCACTGATTCACGAGGTGTGAACCTTTTGTATATTACAGAAAATACGTTAGGTTTTGTTTTATCTACAAATAAAAATAAGTTATTTATTACTAACGCTCTTAAAGCAAGCCTTGTAATAAATAAATATGTATTAACATATTCACTAAAAATATAATTTCATTAAAAAAACTTAAAAGTTCGCATCATATTTTATCTTTCCAATGCACAGCGTAGGACCTACGCAGATATACCTAACAGCCTCATGACAATAAATAGATACTAGCAGAAATCTACAAAATATTTGCGTTCAATTTAGTATTTCTATTGTAATAATACTTTTTCAATGCAAGATTTCTAGAATAATATAAAATAACACTAGTTTACAAAAAAATATTTTTTGTCTGAGGCAAGAATGTGAATAGGTGTTTTTTACTAATTTGGGTGTGCTGAATTCAAATTTATAAACAGTTTTGCTCTATCACCTCTAGTTTTCTGGCTTTTAAATAGTCTCATTTTAGTATATACAGAGTATATACGTGCTTATTTCAACAGTTGCAGCAGCTTATTACAGATAAAACAGGATAGATAAAGAACATTGACGGAATAAATATACTTGGATGACACAATGTACACAATTCATAGTACCGCAGACAGTTAGAAGTGTGTTTTCTTAGATGATCTGGTGTATTTTGCCTCCAGGATGTCACGCAAGAGCATCCAGCAGAAGTCTTCTCCCATCATGCTGGGGTTCCACTTGCCTTGGTAGTTGCTCTCCATCTTCGTAATGTCTTGGTGGAATCTTTCTCCGTGCTCATCATTCACTGCTCCAAGGTTTGGAGGGAAGAAGTTGAGGTGGGAATGGAGAAAATGAATTTTGAGTGACATTCGGCATCCCATATCCTCATAAGTCTTTAGCAACTTCTCAATACAGGCTTGGTAATTTGGTACGCGTGTGTTACCAAGGAAGCCACTACAGACTGACTTAAATGCTTCCCATGCTCTCAGTTCCTTTAAGCTCCTCAAAATCAGTATCCTTAAGCACTTCTCGGATTTGAGGTCCGACAAAGATGCCCTCTTTGAGCTTAGCAGCACTGAGACCTGGGAACACAGTAGACAAGTGTTGGAAGGCAGCACCATTTTTGTCCATGGCCTTCTAGAAATTCTTCATCAAACCAAGCCTGATGTGAAGAGGAGCAAAAAGCACCTTCTTCATGTCAACCAGAGGATTCTCCTTGACGCTGTGTTCGCCAGGAACGAAAGTGCTTCTAGACCCCCAGTCTTTCTGCTTGTAATGCTGGGATACAGCTCGACTATCCCAGAGAAAGAGAAAGCAACAGTACTTTGTAAAGCCCGCTTGCATACCCATAAGAAGACCAATGACCTTGAGGTCCCCACACAGACTCCACTGGTACTGGCTGTACTTAACAGCTTCTAAAAGAAGCTCCATATTGTCATAGGACTCCTTTAGATGGACAGAGTGTGCAGTGGGAATGCTGGAATATTTATTCCCGTTGTGCAGAAGCACAGCCTTGAAACTTCGCTTGGAAGAGTCTATGAAAAGACGCCAGTCTGAAGGATTATGTGGCAAACCAAGGAAAGTGAGCAAGCCAGGTACATTTGTGCAGTAGCACAACTTTTTTTCCATGTCGAAAAATGAAGCAAGGTCTTTGTTCCGATTCCTGAAACTGGTGATCCGTCTTGATATATAGCTATATATATATATAATGTAATGCTATCACTTACATTTATTACATAATAACTAAAAAAAGAAGACATAAGTCACACAATATTAGAAATTAACCCTGAATCCAATTACGCCTTTATGTATAGTATGTGTACAAAATGTACATTATGCATATCTAAAAAACTAGAGGTGATGAGTAAAAACGGATTTCAAACCTGAATTCAGCACCCCCAAATTAGGTTAAAACAGCTATTTTTGTGCTTGCCTCAATTTCTTTGTAAACCAGTGTAATTATAATCGCTGACACTATATACGATAGTCCAATTTTCCTAATTCTAACATTAGTTAAGCTTTTAAATATGGCCTACATTCGATAAAAAGATAAGTCAACACTAAAAATTGTGTACGTTGTTATTTAATTTAGTTAGGGATAAATTCTACGGTATTTAATACTATTCATAAATAAATTTGTAATGTTATTTTACGACCTAAAGTTAGGCCGTTTTAATTACTTTGATTAGTTTTTAACATGTATAAAATGCAAAGTATATTTACATTCGCGCATTATTTATATTCACGAAGTGCATGCGCATTTAATGCTAGCATTTCGGAAAACAACCAAAACTGTGTATTATTATAATATATTTTATATTATTTTATAGAAATCTCATTTCGAAAAATGTATTAAAACAATATTCATACTTATAAATGCAATGAGATTCCTCAAACTTTAAACTTTTTATTACGCATACCTGTTATCATATGAAAACACGTTTTGTGCAGTTTTCCCGAAAATAGTTCAAGGCCTATGATGGCGTAGATAATGATTACAAAAATCACAAGAAGGGCAATGTGTAATAAAGGCACCATAGCTCGCAGAATAGAATTCAACACAACTTGTAAACCTAAAGAAAAAAAAAGAAAAAATCAGTAATAAAATTTCAACACAAAATTAGAAGTATTGCGATTATGCCTTTAGGATTTATTTAATAAAATATTATCAGTACATGAACAAAACCAATTCTTGCAAAAATGTTCATAGCGTTTCACAACAAACTTACGTATAATTTATAAAAACTTCTAAAATTGTATTACAAAAAATTTCGTTTGAATATCTTTCAGACTTGTGCATAAGAAACAAAACACTATTAAGAAAGGCATTTTCATTTCAAGAATATATAGTACACTATTTTATAGTAACTGTCATTTGCAATAACAACTCAAAACATGCGCTAATAATAAAACGTTTTATACTTAAAGAAGGTAAGAAAATCTACATCCGCACATACGATTTAAATACATCGTGACATTCATACCACAGTTTCGTGGATACGAAATGATTTATAAAAGTAATTACTTTAATATACTTTTTTATATAATTACCATGTACTTTTCTATTAAGGGTTATTATTTTTCAACACGAAAAACAACAACAATATTTGATTCTTTAAATAACATAGCAAGTTACAAGAGATGTTTTACATTATAATTTTAAAAGTCAGTATTGCAAAAACCATCGTATAAAACTTAACGTACTTACTAGGAACTCCGGACACTAGACGAAGTGGTCGTAAAACTCGAAATGCTCTTAAAGCTTTCACATCAAATCCTTCCTTCATGAATGTTGATAGTGCTGTACTGATCATTCTGAAATAATTGGAAAGGCAACCCTAACTTAAATCTGATGTATGTAATATTCTTAGTGCAACGAAAAATACATAGCTACAGCTTATTTTTTATTCCAAACAAACACAAAAAATCAAAACATATTTTGAACATTCACATGCTGACAGAACGCACATTGTAATCTCTGTTTGTTTGTTTTAGCCGGAGCATTAGAATTAAATTATATGTAATACTATAATAACCACTGATGTATTAAAAACCAAATTAAAATCGCGAATCATAAACTTTTACAGTTGTTTTCTAAGTATTTTATTTCTTTTAATAAGATATGTAAAATCTACTTTACAGTTAAACATTTCTATAAAAAAAACTATTTTGAACACTCAACTACCGCTTAATCCATAAAAACCACGCAATAAAAGTTTATGCATGAATATTGTCATACTAACCCAATAATAACTATAACAAAATCCAAAGTGTTCCACGCATTACGAAGGTAGGCACCAGGATGAAACAGGAAACCATAGGCTATAATCTTCATGACACTCTCAATGGTGAAAATCACGAGGAAAAGGTATTCCACTTTTTCCTAGAAAAATCAATATCTGTCTTAGTCGTTTACTAAAACTTATAAACCATCATTTACCTGTAACAATGAACATCCAATTTATCCCAAGTGTTGTGTTGTTTTTAATGCAAAATGATTTTATTGCTCTACCGACAGAAATAAAAATATTTCACATAAAGAAATAGTAACGACAAAATACGGTATTGCTTATTTTAGTTTAGTTTATTTAGAGGCATAGGGCGACAAGACGCCACTTTTCAATTTGTTCCATTAAAAATGCATCAAAATTATAAATATTCTCTGGGGAAAAACAAAAAAATGCTTAAAATTTAATCCAGAGCCCAAGACATTCTAGGGTCCTAAGACAAGCCCTGCGGGTAATGGGTGTGCTTGTGACGCGCATTCCCTTGCTTCTCTCAATCAATTAAACATGATGTCCCTCCCACTTTTAGTATACCTTTTACACCTCTGATACTTCTGCTATTAGTATCAAACACACACATACATACAAAATGCACATATGGTTTAACACATGCAGATGTTCCTTCTTTAAAAGGTGGTTAAATTACTCGACTCCTAATCTGAAGGTTCTGGGTTCGAATCCCCCTTATATCAAACATGCTCGCCCTTTCAGCCGTGAAAATGTTATAATGTTCAATCAATCCCACTAGCAATTGGTAAAAGAGTAGCCCAAGAGTTGACAGTGAGTGGTAATGACTGTCTGCCTTCCCTCTAGTCTCACACTGCTTAATTAGGAACGGCTAGTGCAAATAGCCCTCGTGTAGCTTTACGTAAAATTCAAACCAATCTTCAAATGTTTTGGAGATTGGACAAAATAGTACTCAAGCATCACAGCTTCATAAAATCGCTTTCTTGTTGACATAAATTTACTGTATTTGAAAGTTAAAGAAATGGTGGTCGTGAAAACTCACTTAGAGTTTTATACACATTTTCTTAATAGTTTACAAAACTTAAGCTTAAATCAGGGATTCGATTCCCCTCAGTGGACTCAGCAGATAGCCTATGTGGTTTTGCTATAAGAAAACTTAAATATTATTATTAAACAAATCAGCGCGAAAAGGTTTTCTACTGATTTATTGGTTTCAAAAGGGTGTATTATATTCTCCCTGAGCGCTTTCTTTGATAAAATATTAACGACTGAGTAACGAAAAGAGTAAATAAATAGTTCAAAGTGGTTGTATTTATGTTAAGCCATATAATTCTACATGTGTACAATTCTACATGGTGATGACTAGCTAATTAACATTATATAGTGTCACATTTTAATATCCTATTTTCTTACATGAAATTAGTTCTTTAAGAGAAATCTTCAGTTCAATGAAACATTTTAATTATAAAAGTTTCATTTAAAAATAAACATTCTGTATATTATAGAAGATAAGAGATGAGCATTATATAATAATAGAAATACTTGGTGTAATTTTCGTTCTAGTTAGACTTACACTGAAAAATAATATTGATTTGTAACTTTAAGCTGTTGAAATATTCTTGAATCACAAATTTAGGCCTATAGTTATAGTGAGGGCCCTGCATGGCGCAGATTCGAATCCCCATCGCACCAAACATGCTCGCCCTTTCATCCGTGGGGAAGTTATAATGTTATGGTCAATCCCATTATTCGTTAGTAAAAGAGTAGCCCAAGAGTTGGCGGTGGGTGGTGATGACTAGCTGCATTCCATCTAGTATTACACTGCAAAATTCGAGATGGCTAGCGCAGATGACCTTCGTGTAGCTTTGCGTGAAAAAAAACAAAACAATTATAGTGCGGTGTATTCAAGCACATTAATATACATATGTAAAATTTAAAGTATCCACAAAATGCTGGTTCAGGACTGTTAAGCAAATAATAAGTCAAACATGGATTGGGAATCAAACACAAGAGGACAAATGTACGCAGTTTTTACTTACAGCATTTGTTTATGTTCAAACAACCTACTGGCTAACTAATCTGTGGCCCCCCAGTGGCTCAGCGGTATGTCTGCGGACTTACACGCTAAAATCCGGGTTTCGATACCCGTGGTGGGCAGAGCACAGATAGCCCATTGTGTAGCTTTGTGCGTAATTCAAAAGAACAACTAATCTGTGTGACTACTGTCGAAAGCAGGAATAAAACCAGAAGCAGAGATTTTCCTAAGTATCTCTCAACTGCACTAATATATTTAACTTTATCATTTGTAATGCATAGCATCTCATTGTACCTCATATAGAAGGCCTGGTAACAAATGATCCAAAAATGAAAAATATTCTAATAAGTATATTTATTTATTAACTTTAAAATGGGATTTTCAAATCTTAAGTATTTTTTTTTATTCGTCCGCTTGAACTCATTTATACAGGTGAATTTTCAACTGCACAAATATTTTTATAGATGCAAAAGTTGTAATCACGGTAGGAAATCCCCTAATCAGTAGGAAGAAAAAGCTAAAAACGTGTTAGCTTGTTTTACTTTGATGTTTATGTTCCACTTAACACCGAAATTCAGTTCTGAGTGCTATAGTACTGTATGCTTATAGCATAGTCACAGTTTTTCACTAATTTGTGGTGTTTAGGTACACTGACATATGATTAGAGTCTTAAGTACATACAAAATCCAGGTTCAGGACTGAAAAGCAAGTATTAAATCGAACATGGAAAACAACGGAACGACATACAAACAACACAATCTTTATTCACAACAGTCTTCACACGTTGAAATAACCTACTCATTGGCTTCCAGCCTGTATGATTACCGTCTAGCTGTTGAGGTTGAGAAATTAACACGAGAGTTTAAGAAGACAGCCAACAAGAGGAAACAAAAGGAACAGACACTATTGGCAAGTCTTCAGTGCCGTATGCCATAATTTATAAGCCCCCGCAAGTACAGCGGTAAGTTTACGAATTTACAACGCTAAATTCAGGGGTTCGTATCTCCTCGGTGGGTTTAGTAGATAACCCGATGAGGCTTTGCTAAAAGAAAACACACACATAATTTATACATTTTGTAGCCGTACTACACGAGAACTTACATGGTGGCATTTAAACCCAGGGTTACAAAACTCTAACATGGATCCCAACATGGTCCATACGTTCCGGAAGACCAATGTATTTTAACATTTAAAAATCGTCCATTAATTACATTTCAGTAAATTTGACCGAGTAGGAGAAATTTATTTCCATAATATGATTACTCATTTCTTCTCAGATTACTCCCAACACTCAGGCTATGAAAACAACTATGAAAGGCAGTCTTACATGCTGATTCCCTATAAAAGAGCTCAGCACTAGTGTTTAAAAGTACACTAATGTGTATTCTAACCATTCTCACATTTTCCTTCATATCCAGTAGCCTGCCTGCCAGTATTTTAATCATCAGCGTTATATGCATTATTATTTTCATTCGAATCCTGTAGAATTGTCTTTTCAGCTATTTTCTTTTCATTTCCATGATCCAATATAACCTGCCAGTAAGTCAATGTGCTAACACGAAAATTGTGATTACAGCATGCAGAAAGAGAAATTCAAAGAAAGGTAGCAAAAAACTGTGTGTTTTGGTATACACATCAATGAATGACCTGGTGGCCAGAGCGTTCGACCTGCAGTCTGAGGGTCGCGGGTTGGAATATTTTATTGAACATGCTCGTCTTTTCAAATGTGAGGACATTATCACGTAGAGGACAATCACACTGTTCATTGGTAGTGTGGCATTAACCAGCTGTCTTCCCTCTAGTCTATCACTGCAAACTTATGGATGGCTAATAAAGATAGCCCATTTGCAACTTTGCACGAAATTTAAACCAATCCATATACATTACAGTGTAAAAAAGTGTTAGAACAAGAGAAAATGTTGTCATTCTTTCCATTTTATGGAGTTAATTCTTCCACTACATAATGTAGATTTTTAAACTATGGTAATGCTTCACTGGCGTCTGTTGACAAATAAATGAGACAGGGTGAAAACACTTATCATTCTTTAGAATTGGCATATACTTGTATCAAAGACATGCCAGAAAATTTCTATGTGAATGAACGTACTGATCAAATTTATAGTCTGTAATAGCTGTCATGGTACCCATGGAGTGTCTTAACTATATAGAAAGAAACTAGCATATGGTACCAGTATATGCCAGAAGAAATCAATTTAAAAGCACTGCACAAATAAGCCTTGATGAAAACAATGTTTAATATTATATATTAAGTTTTGTTGTCATGTCACGGCTCAAAAAGCATAGAGGATTGTCAGTATATCAGAGAATTCACATAAAAGCTTTACATCGTGCTGGTTGGACTCTCCAACTAATGGCTGCAGACTTGAAATGATTCCTAAACATTGTCATGTACACCCTAGATCATGAGAGTGAGACAACTATGTTTGAAAATAGGAAAGGAAAAGGCAGAACGCCTAAACTCAATGATACTGATGTTAAGTATCTTCATTTATGTAGTCTTCAGGACAGAAGAAATACTGACACTGATCTCAAGCATGAGATAAAAAAAACATGTACCAAATGAGAGAAAAGTGTCCAGATATACAGTAGTATCTTGTAGACTCAACTGGAATGATATATGTAGTCTTTTAGCAGTTAAAAACATTTACTCCAATCTCCAAATATTGTCAAGAGACTGAAATTTCCTAAAAATGTACAAAAACTGGATTGTCGACGAATAATAAAGACAAACGAGTCCAAGTTTGATATATATGGTTCAAGAAGTAGGTTATACTCACAAGAAAGATACTAAGTATTTATATCATAGCACCTACCATGAAGTATGAGAGAGGAAGTGTGATGGTTTGGAGGTGTGATTTGTCTGCTACAGCAAGAGGAGGTATTCACAAAATAGATGAAATAATGGATTAGCCCAAGTACCTCCAGATACTGATCCATCATGGTATGCACAGTGGTTTGTATATTATTGTTAAAGAATTCTACTACCAAAAAGATAATGATCCCAAACACTCATTCAACCTATACTGAAATAACTTAGCTAAGAGAGAAGCTCCTGAAATCATTCAAATGATGCAATAGCTCCCACAGAGCCCATTATCAACTCAATTAAGCACATCTTGGATTTGATGGATCAAAATTTGGCAAATCAAGTGTTAGTTCCAAAGAAACATTATGAAAATTTATTAGAGACATTTAGAGTAAAATATCAAAGGACACTTTAATTAAATATAATTCAAGAATGCCTGAAAGACTGTCTGCAGTTATTAAAGTTAAAGGGGGCACATAACATATTAACTGTTTGTTGAACAAAGAAAATTTCTTTGCTAATGCTAAAAACTTAGCTTTAAAACCTCTAGAGGGCACAGCACAGATAAGTCCAGATGTCTAGTGTGTGTTTTGTGTTTTCTTATAGCAAAGCCACGTCGGGCTGATGCTGAGCCCACCGAGAGGAATCGAACCCCTGATTTTGCGTTGTAAATCCGAAAACATACCGCTGTACTAGCGGGGTACTTGTAAGGTTAAGCACTATCACTTTCATTTTGGTTACTCTTAACTTTATAAATAATTATCACCCTGCCGCTACTAAACCATTATGGTAGGTATGCATTAAAATTACATAAAAATCATGAGAAAACATATCAAATTTTTAAATAATTTGTTATACATTGAGTTTCTGAAAAGATAAAAATTTCCTGAACTACCTCACATATACATTTTTTTATTTTAAAGTGCCTCCAGTTCAAGTAAAGTCTGAAAGTTAAAAAATCCTCCAAACAGTTTCTGATATATTTGTGAAAAATATATTACAGTTTTACAAAAAAGAACATCACACATGTAATAGCTAACTATTACTATTTTGGGTGTAAGATTGATAACAAAGAAAAATATTAGACTCCTCACGTGTGTTGTACCTTTTACACATCTGGACTGACAAGCAAGCAACAAGTTCGTTTCATTTTCAAGCACAACTAAAGAAATTTAGGTTACACTTGCTGAGTTTTACAATGGCCAGTAGTAGTTTATCCGTTATAGTGATAACATGACATAACAGTTTACTTAGTTTACACTTGTGAGAATTAAATGGCTTTTCTTTTCTAACCTAGTATGAGGTTATTATGATAGTCAGAATGTGATTATTTTTCCAGTATTATGATATAATTAATTTGGTTTATCTATACAATAACAAAAAGAAGACTAAACGTGCACGTGTAAAAATAAAAATATATAATAAGCAACTCAAGCATGTCTATATTTTTCATGATAACACTAACATGACAATAAACAATATAGACACAAGCACCGATAACAAGAAGACCAAATACCATTGACTTATAAGTAATGAAAGTGGAAACAAGTGATTCGTATGTATTTTGTTAGGTTCACTCTTAGTTTTAGTAAAATCAAATGATTACAGATATTTTATTACTATCTTGCCCAGAAAAAAAAACAAGATGACAGACTCGTCGAAATGGAACATACGACTCACAGCCAAGCATGTTATAAGTCAATAAAAATTTTCAGACAATCGATAAGAGAGATTTAAAATATTTTCAAAATTTTACACAATAAGCGCTGTATGGTACGTTTCAACTGTTTGCCTTGTACCAAAACATTGTAAGTAAAATAATAAGAATGTACTAGAAAATAATCAGTATACACATTTTACGTATAAGATACAAAAGTTTATTATCAACGTAATGTTTAGAAGATTTGTAGCCTTTTTTTTTTATTTCGACTGGCAAAGTCAACCGTCTACACAGAAAAATACTAAATAAAAAAATTGTAGTCCAAAAATTATTGAGGGGGGATGATGTTCGGGCAACTGAATTTAATTATTTAAGAGTGACGTTCCTCCTTGTTTTCATCGTTGGTTATTTGCTTGAGATTATTAAAAAAATGCAAAATTGGACTATCTACTCTCTTTACTGTGGGTAATCGAACCTGAGATTTTAGCCTTACAAGTCCGTAAAATTACCGACAGAAGGATGGTTCCGACGCCTACAGAAGGTTTATCAATAACAATTGATTCACTACCAATGGTTGAATAGAACAATTTATTATCACCTTTATTACTTTTGATGGAATGAAATTATTATATTACTTATCTAAAGAGGAAACAAGATGGTTCAATAACCTATTTAATGTGTAAATACTGAGATAAATTCCTTGCTCCTTCAGAATAAAGCTGTTAATAGTGACGTTAACTCCCAGGAGATATTACAATCTAACTTTTAGTGACCAGGTCACATTCTGTCTCTATCTTTCTGTCTACTACAGTTAAATGATACCATTTGTTCTACAAATCGATATATACAACTTCTAAAGCCAGTCCCTCTCTTTGTTTGTTTGTTTGGTTAATGTTGCCATGTTACTGTCAAAAAGATAAATAAAGGAAAAAAGACTTGGCGTAAGACCAAAATATTCTGGGTCAATACAACTCGGTCACTGCGCCGTGAGCTTCGATTTCAGTTGTTAAGAATATAGTGGTATATTTTTACGCTTAAACTGCCGTAAAATCGTTCGCCAGTAAAGGTCGACATACTGTTTATAAGCTAGCAAAAATATTCTTAAAATCTCTATTAATTCTATTTTTATTACACCATATTGGTCCTGGGCCTGATATAGTGTTTTGTGTGTCGGATTGTGAATCGGAAAGTCCAATATTCAAATCACGATATTTAGCTAAAACCTCTCTGCAATTTCAGCTGTAAGGGCATTATAAAAATCCACTTTTTCATTCGGTTAGGAGTAGCTATCTCTGAACCATCAGATTTGTGACATAAATCGCCGCTTAGGTGGATAATACCAACACCTTACATCACTTCACAACGTTTCTTACACTGACTTAAGCCTGACATAAATCTCTCAACCTCTGCGGATCTTGTGGATTTTTTTGGTGGAGTGGGTCTGGCCAAAAAGTATCTTCACGAACAAATTCATTGACATCACAAACTCTGGATGTTTTAAATTACAAATACGATCGTAACTCAATTTGATTTAGGACTTGTTGACAATTTTTGTTTTTCTTTTCAAATTCATCTTAGTAACGTGAGATGGTATATTTACTTTCACCGATAAGTTTGTTTGTTTTTGGGAATTCGTACAAAGCTACTCGAGGGCTATCTGTGCTAGCCGACCCTAATTTTGCAGTGTAAGACTAAAGGGAAAGCAGCTAGTCATCACCACCCACCGCCAACTCTTGGGCTACTCTTTTACCAACGAATAGTGGGATTGACCGTTACATTATACACCCCCACGGCTGGGAGGGCGAGCATGTTTAGCGCGACGCGGGCGCGAACCCGCGACCCTCGGATTACGAGTGCACGCCTTAACGCGCTCGGCCATGCCAGGCCTTCACCGATTAGCGTTATTTGTTTATATTAGTAGCAATGTTAAGTTATCAACATTTTAAGTAATAACTTAGTTAATAGCTTCTCTTCGATATTCAAAGTAGAAAATTTGTACTCGATAAGCAGTATAAAACGACCCACAGTATTTCAGAAATTAAGGAAAAAGCTTTTGTCTGATATGTGAATAAATAGATAAATATACTCTTTTTTTTCTTTGGCGTAATTTCCATCAACAGTATTAGTTACAATATTCAGTATATCTATTGTTAATATAATATTTTTGTTACAAAGATTATTTTGCATTGCTAACGTGGCACATGGATTCATGCCTAACCTAAATATCATAAGCTGACGGAACATCGTGAGATACTACTGGGGTTAAGGCTAAAAATATGGCCAACATTAAGGTAGCTATCTGAAGAAACAACGCCATCTAATGTTTATAATTAAGAACAGCATTCTTAATTCGCTCTACGCATTACAAGTCTCGATCTATTAAGTTAACTTGTTCTGATAAGAAGTTAATATTAATATATTCCAAACATATAAAATAGTCGAGGTAGCTTACCCTGACAGGAAGTTAATATTAATATATTTCAAACTAGGAAATTAACAATGATATATACTTACCAAATAATGGTTGATGGTATTCGAGTCACTGTTGGGATATGGAGTATACACAGCCAATGCTACACAGTTGGCGAAGATTGTCAGAAGAATTAGGTATTCAAACGGTGTGGATATAGTTAAGGCATCACGAGCAAGAGTAAATCATTACGACTAGTAAACGTGGATAGTTAATAAACGCAGGAGAAGCACCAAAAGAAATAAAAAAATCTATTCGTCCCTCCTTCATCATATCTATCGTAAAAGGCTTAACTTCAAGGTTTTGAACACACTAGAAGCAAAATTAGAATAGTTTTAATAAAATATATAATAAAACTCTATTTAAACAATCAAACTCAGTGAACATCAACAATTACCTTTATGCACATAAAACCTGCATGTTGTCACTGGAGTATTTTTACAACAAACATGGCCAAGTTGGTTAAGGCGTTCGAATCCCAGTCGCATCAAACATGCTCGCCCTTTCAGCTATGTGAGCGTTATAATGTAACGGTCAATTCCACTATTTGTTGGTAAAGGAGTAGCCCAAGAGTTGATGGTGGGTGGTGATGAATAGCTGTCTTCCCTCTAGTCTTACACTGCTAAATTAGGGACGGCTAGCGCAGATAGCCATCGAGTAGCTTAGTGCGAAATTCAAAAACACACAAAAAACAAATATGTTTGTCTGTTGAAATGTACTCAGTGAAACCGTAAAACAGATTTGTTATGTTATTTATTTATAGGTGAACATTGACTGAAAAAGAAAAGCACATACACATACCTTTATATAGAAATGTAAATAGGACTTTAAACATTGCTTTTGCCAATGTCTTTAATTAAGAATGTTTTTCCTTTTCTCAATTACAATATTAGTAACACTTTTGAAAACCCGTTTTAGATTATTAAAATTTAAACATCTTGTAAAATAAACCATCTCCGAATGTAGAAATGACTTTTATGTTATCTCTTTAACCAAAAATTTACCTTCACTCTTATGAATTGTTTGTTTGTTTTGGAATTTCGCACAAAGATACTCGAGGGCTATCTGTGCTAGCCGTCCCTAATTTAGCAGTGTAAGACTAGAGGGAAAGCAGTTAGTCATCACCACCCACCGCCAACTCTTGGGCTATTCTTTTACCAAAGAATAGTGGAATTGAACGCCACATTATAACGCCTCCACGGCTGGGAGGGCGAGCATGTTAAGCACGACGCGGGCGCGAACCCGCGACCCTCGGATTACGAGTCGAACGCCTTACGCGCTTGGCCATACAACGCCGAACTCTGAACGTTATTCACACAAAACTGAGCAGAGTGAAAACTAAGTCGTGGGAAATTACTGAAAATTATCAGTACAGGTCGTATCTTATGTAATCATAAGCAAATCGTAGTTTGTAAACACAAAAATTAGCGAAACAATCGTCAAGTATTTCAAATAAACATATAAAAATACTTATTATTTAACTTTGATATCTTTTATCTTTGTCTATGCGGTTAATTATGTATATGTATTTATAATTGTAATTTGAACCAATACACAAGCCGGATGAGGCTTAGTGAATATCATTGGTCCCATTGTATTACAAGACATGAGTATTTCAAGCGTTGTCAGTAGGTGGTATTGACAAGTTGCCTTCCCTCTTATCTATCAGTTCAAAATTAAAAATAACCCATATGGCTAAGAAGTTAGAGCACCTCAGGTCGTAGTCTGAGGGTCGGGGTTCGAATCCTCTTCGCACCAAACATACTCGCTCTTTCATCCATGGGCGCGTTATACTGTTTCCACCAATCCCATTATTTGTTGATAAAACGGTAGTCCAACGGTTGGCGGAAGGTGATAATGATTAGCTGCTTTCCATTTAGTTTTACACTAATAAGTTAGGGACAGCTAGCGAACATAGCCCTCGTGTAGCTTTGAGTGATATTTAAAAGAACGAAACAGAATTAATACGGCTGTGTGCAGACGTTGCTTTGTGCAAACTTTTGAAACAAACGAAAGTCCATAAGCAGAACTAACTTCAAGTCATAAAATAGCATATCTTTGACGCACAATATACTAGAAATATTAGATAAAATATAAATAACAGAGTTTAATTTGCACGTGCAAGTGCATGTTTTAGCTTAAAGATACACTTGTTGTTGTTGTTGTTGTTTTGAATTAAGCACAAAGCTACACAATGGGCTATCTGTGCTCTGCCCACCACGGGTATCGAAACCCGTATTTTAGCGTGTAAGTCCGCAGACATACCGCTGAGCCACTGGGAGGCTTAAAGATATACAACGGGTTAACTACATTGTTCTCACTTGCAGGAATCGAACCCAATTTTAGTGTTATAAGTCTGCTTACTGTTGAGCCACCCACATATTACAATAGTTTTGAAATTAATGAAGCTTTAAGTTTGTCTGTAGCTAAGCGTAAACTTTCACAATGAGTTCTTTGTGCTCTGCCCTCCACGAGCAAAGGAGTTGAGTTTTACCACGCACCACTAATTGCTTGTAATAATGAGACAATGTTCGATATGCTAAAATACACTTGTAAGGAAAGAATAACCTCCAACAGCGAGAGGGCGTACCAAACCCACGAGTTTCTATATCGAACAATTGATGTGCTAAACCAGCAAGTGGCCGCCGCATATTGCCGTTTTCTCTTCTCTTCGTCCTTACAAAACCGGTGAAGCGAAAACACGAGACTTGCGGCATTCGAAAAGCGATAGTTTGGTTGGTTTGAGCCCCTACTACAATATATCAGTCTTAGTTCTCACTTCTAATGTAGAAAATTTAAACCGCGAAACAAATTCAGTTTTATAATCTACATTGGAAGTTAATATCTCAAATATTCATTTCAAAGATGCTTTCAAAATGTAATATCAACCTGAACACTTATTTAATTGCAACTTGTACACGAAGTAGTTTTCCAAATTAGCGGAACGGATAGTTTTGTTGTCGTTGCAGAAATTGTTTAGAACGTTGATAACGTGACCTGACATGTGCTAGTAATTAGGGCCGTCGAATCACAATCCACAGGTCGCAGCTTCGAAAACCTTCATCAACACACTCGCTCCTTAGGCCTTAAGGCCTTAGAACGTTATGGTCCATCCCACTATACGTTCATATCGCGTAGTCCTAAAGCTGACGGTAGGTGGTGTTGACCATCTGTCTTCCTTGTAGTCCAGTGAGTTTTAACTGGCCCGGCATGACTAAGTGTGTTAAGGCGTTCGACTCGTAATCCGAGGGTCGCGGGTTCAAATACCGATCGCACCAAACATGGTCGTCCTTTCAGCCGTGGAAGCGTTTAATGTGACGGTAAATCCCACTATTTGTTAGTAAAAGAGTAGTCCAAGAATTGATGGATAGTGATGATTATCTGCCTTCTTTCTAGTCTTACAGTGTTAAATTAGGGACGGATAACGCAGACAGCCCTCTCGTAGTTTTACGCGAAATTCATATTCAAAACAAACAAAATTATTCAGTCCTCGAGTGGATTTGTTCTAAATTCAACAAACGGACAAATGGTATTTTGTGAAAGGTTTGATATTCTACCATCAATGTAGAATGGATTTCATTCTACATCAATGCAATGTTGAATTAAATAGTACGAAGCGCTTCCTTTGATATGCTGCTGTTATGTGACAAAGGTAGCTATAATTCCGGTTCGGAATCTCAGAAAAGTAATTTTCAGTCTCCTCCGCTGACAAAACAACCGAGCTCTGGAGATTTATGTTTAACCGAATGTTTCAATACCAGCAAAACGCGAGGTGTCTTGGAGAAAGTTGAAGTATGTTGAGATAACTCAATCACATCATCAGGATTTGAGCTCTTGTTCTGTGCTATCGTGTAAATCCTTTAAGCCAACCTCAACGTTCTTAAGGTGTTGATGTTCTGTTTGTTTTTGTATTTCGCGCAAAGCCACACGAGGACTATCAGCGCTAGCTGCACCTTATTGAGCAGTGTAAGACTAAAAGGAAGGCAGCTTGTCATCACCACCTACTGCCAACTCTAAGGCTACTATTTTATCAATGAATAGTGGGATCGATCGTCACAATATAACGTGTCCACGGCTGAAAGAGCCAGGTGTGATGGGAATTCGAACCCGCGGCCCTCAGATTACAAATCGAGCGCCCCAACCATCTGGCTATGTTAGGCCGAGAGTAATTAGAGTATCTATGTTTAAAATATTTCCAGATATTTAATTTTCATATCCCTCCCACCCAAAAAAACAACTTACACGGTTTCGCTCGAGCGTGTATACGTGCGTGTGGGGTTTGGTGAGGGGTAGGGGTGGGGTAACTTATATATTTTAAGTTTGCAAATTTACCCAAATTTTATATCCTGGTGGTTAAATTTTCTATTTGCTAAGCGAAAAGTCCAAGGTTTTTAGTATTTTCATAAGTTTACTTCATATAAATTCAACCAGTTACATAAAAGATTTAAGTTATAATTAATGACAAAACAGTCGGTTTAGTTATTCTAGATACTGATCTTTGTTTGTTTTTTAATTTGGCACAAAACTACACAAGGGCGACCTGCGCTAGCTGTCAGTAATTTAGCAGTGTTTGTTTGTTTGTTTGTTTTGGAATTTCGCACAAAGCTACTCGAGGGCTATCTGTGCTAGCCGTCCCTAATTTAGCAGTGTAAGACTAGAGGGAAGGCAGCTAGTTATCACCACCCACCGCCAACTATTGGGCTGCTCTTTTACCAACGAATAGTGGGATTGACCGTCACATTATACACCCCCACGGCTGGGAGGGTGAGCATGTTTAGCGCGACGCGGGCGCGAACCCGCGACCCTCGGATTACGAGTGCACGCCTTAACGCGCTCGGCCATGAATTTAGCAGTGTAAGACTAGAGGGCAGACACCTAATCATCACCACCTACTCTTGGGCTACTCTTTTACCAACGAATAGTAACATTGACCGTTACATTATAACATCCTTACGATTAAAAGGCCAAGCATGTTTTGTGTGAGGGGGATTTGAATCCGCGAACCTCAGATTACGAGTCAGTGCGCTAACCACCTAGCCATAGTGGCCCAAGATACTGATGGCATTACCAATTCGTTTTTGATTAATATATTTTTATTTTACAAACGTTTGTCTTCCTGTGGTGCAACAGTAATTTTCAAAGGATTTTAATGTTAAAATTCAAGTATGGATTCTGGTGTGGACATATCGCAGGAAGCCCGTTGTGTATCCTTCTGTTAAAACAAATAATCATCCCACATAAATACTGAGTACTGAAATAACTGAGTGAAAATGAAGCCTACATTATAGCAGATATTTGGATAAAAAGTAGGACTTTAATTTCAACTTTTACGAAAGTTAGAAACCGTCCTGTAATGAAAAAAGTATGTGTTTATTTTATCTGATAGTTTGTTTGTTTGTTTTTTGGAATTTCGCACAAAGCTACTCGAGGGCTATCTGTGCTAGCCGACCCTAATTTTGCAGTGTAAGACTAGAGGGAAGGAAGCTAGTCATCACCACCCACCGCCAACTCTTGGGCTACTCTTTTACCAACGAATAGTGGGATTGACCGTCACATTATACACCCCCACGGCTGGGAGGGCGAGCATATTTAGCGCGAGGCGGGCGCGAACCCGCGACCCTCGGATTACGAGTGCACGCCTTAACGCGCTCGGCCATGCCAGGCCGGCTTATCTGATAGTTAATGTTTATAAAGTTTCCATTATATGAAACATACGTTAGCCCTGAATTGCCCAAACATATGGTATTCCATAATCACATATCTACCAGAAGATTACAGCTAAAACATTTTACAGAGAACATACACACAAAGTCTAAACGAAGTCATTTTCAAAGACGATTATCCATAACGTGATCGTGGTCTTGGAACAATACACGATTTCTTAAAAAAGCGGTCGTGTTGTCTTCGCTCAATAGCATTCAAAATAGCGTATCTGATGTGGAATACAAATAGGAAAAACGAGAAACACAAATGGGTAATTAGTTTTTGTTTTTTTACTTCTCTATATAAATTAATTCTCTCGAGAAACAAGAGTAACCGATTTGCTCCTGTTCCATTTCATGGCTGTAATGCAAAATCGTTGGATTTGACAAACCAGCGTAGATGTGTAAGTATTTAATAAAGCTAACGTATAAACTTAGCTTGCTAATCATCAGACGTCGGTTGTAAATTAAGAACTCAGTTTCCAAAAACAAAAAACATTAAATTGATCTGAAGTCAGAAAGCTCAGAGTTTCTGTGGAAAACTGGAACATTTTAAAATTCTCGTAGCTCATTAAAAATAAAGAAATAAGATCTTTATTCTTTTGAATACGAGAGGGACACAGAACATGTATCAATGAAGGACAAATTTTTCATCGATTTCTCTGTCCCTGATTACATTTTAAAATTTTCATTCACCGATAATAACTCTAATTAATAAGGCTTCATTTAAGAAAATAGCGCTGACGAAAACATGTAGTATGTTTCTTTATATTTCCACATCCATCAGTTTACAATAACAGCCACTATAATTTGGTACTATGATGTGATTGCTTTACCTCATATTTTAATATCCGCCTCAAACCGATTAACAAATTTCTCACCAATAAACACTCTTGCACTTGAAGACAGCGGTTCGAATGTAGTTTCGTGGCGTTAATGAAGGAATATTTGGTCAGAACACAACAGGCATTATTTAATAGGTAAATATATATATTAAAACAGGCGTGATTTAATATGTAAAAATATTTCATTGTTAAACATGAATTTGTTTTCAAATCAATCTTAACTGATAATGATCCACATATAAGTTTAAACGGTATTCCCTCTTACAACACTCATTTTATGGACTCACCAAGAATTTTTTATTATTGAGTAAACCCGTTCCAACATTATTCTTCCAATGAAAAAAGGGTAACATGCAATGATCGTGAAATTGTATGCTCGTATTTATCGCATTTGCTCAGTAATTCGTTGTTTCAGTGTGTATATTACATCTTTGTCTGATTGCTTAAAACAACGAATCAGTTGGATAATGATTAATCTACCAATATAGGTGATTGGTCTATACTAGTTATTATTGATCAGTTTCAACCGGATTTAGCATGGCCAGGTGGTTAGGAAGCTCAACTCGTATTCTGACGATCGCGGGTTCGAATCCCTACCACACCAAACATGTTCCCCCTTTCAGCCATGAGTACGTTATAAGTGATGGTCAATCTCAATATTCGTTGGTACAAGAGTAGCTCTGGAGTGTGCAGTAGACAATGACGACTAGCTGCCTTCCCTCTAGGCTTACATTGCTAAATTAGGGATGACTAACGCAGATAGCCCTCGTGTGTGTAGCTTTACGCAAAATTCAAAACAAACAAACAAACAAAAAACAAACTGGTTTCAACCAGGTGTTCTAGTTATGACCGGTTAGTTTCATCAGTTATGCTAATGATGATTGGTTATATTTTTAAGTATTTTGTTTGAATAAATAAAAAAAATAACCAGACAGCCATCATAGTTGGGTTTTTTTTCTAAAGCAAAGTCACACAGTGGTCTGTCTACAATCTGGTCACAATAGAGAACGGATCTCAAATTTTAGCGTTTTGAAACTCCACAATTTATACCACTACACACATAACGTATACAACAACGATTTACATCCGTATTATTAAGAGTTTAATCCATATAACAACGCATTGTATCTGAATTTAACAATGATACACATGTAACCAGAGATGCAAACTATTTCAAATGACTAAGCGTAATCATTGTAGACAGAACACTTTTTCATTTGCGGCAACTAGGTCTAACCAATGTCTCTAAGCTGTTTATTATTATATTATTATTATAACTATTTTTATTTATTACTGCTATAGATTGCTCATTTATGACTGTGTTTTGTGTATTTAATAAATAAATTTTAAAAAATTATTTTGAAATAATGTCTTATTTAGTTCAGAGTAACAAACATACCGGTAAAACAACATTTAACATGTTCAAACAGTAACCAGAAGAAGCTTCTCTTTAAGGACCAGTTTATATCATGTTTATGACACTTATTGTAATAGTTTTCCAGCTGTTGTAGCCTTTGCTTTCATGAAATGTCTCTGGATGGTTGGGAGTTATAACAACATTGTCCATTTGACTGTATACACATCTTGTGTGTTATAATACTGCTCAAAACTGAGATGGTCAAGTTTAGTCTGAATTTGCTTTTGCTTTTAGTTACTAAACTAAATATCCCTTCACTGTCAGCATTAGAATGGAAGATTATAAGAATTCCAAGCATAACCCTACACAGAATGTTGTACATCTGGTTGCCATTTCCATCCTTTACTGTAGACAGCTGAACCCAAGTCAACATTCAACTGAAGGACAGTTTCTGAGAAAATATCATTTTGATAGTTCAAATATTGCCCTTCCAACTTGTCAATAATGTTGTGCTCATGTGTATTGATAAGAACAGGATACCTGTTTGTAAAGAAGCGTAGAGAAGAAAAATCTTTGCTAATTTTCAGTTTTGGATCAGCAACCTCTGCGTGAATCAGTTCATCATTCAGAGAGAAATGTTTCATCATGTAATTTGTAGCTGCAATGTAGTATTTCTTGACACTGGTGAGGAAGCTGATCAGGTCCAGGTCCTTTTCATATTTAACAATGTATTCCTTGGCAGCATTTCCAACAGAAACTGACTCATTAGATTTGTGTTAGGATTCATTGTTGTAGTCAAGTTCAGTGATGTTGCCTTTAAGATATTCTGGCTCGATGTATCTGACAAGTATGTTTTTAACTTGTGTAATTAGAGTTCTATGCATAATGTGTATGCAAGGTTCTTTTCTTTGCAATATCAAATTAGCTTGCTCAAATAAAAGAATTGCAGACTGAAGAAAAAGACAAAATAACAAGTTTATTTTGTTGTCCAAGAAAACTGTTAACTTATCTAACTTGCTCTGCGCATAACTTTTCTTGGTTACTTCCTTGCTAGCTTTCGTTTTCTTCTCTTTTCTCATTGATTGTCTCGTCTTTAGATCAAGTTCAAACTGCTTAAACATATATTGAGTTTTATCAAGTGTTTCTTTGTCTGCTTTTCGAGACTGTTGTCTTGTGTCCCTGTGTGGCTGAAAGGATGTCTTGACAGTGTCCCTGGATGGCTGAGAGGATATCCTGATTGTTAAAGTCTTGCTGCCTGACTGAGCTGTACGTTTAGATCCTTTTGAATCTAGTTTTTCCTTTTCACAGTTAAAATACTTCTTCAATGGCTTCCACATATCCAATATTCTGTTGAGGCACACCTCAAGTGACAGCCATCTTGTGTTAACAAAGTTGTAAATTTTTTCTTGTTTTTTTTTGTCATACAATCCTTAAAACTCTTTGAAATGCTGTTTTCTGCTGGCACTTTTTTCCAGAAAATAGTAGATATCTATCAATATATCAGAAACTGGGCAGGGCATTTCTCTGGAAGCTTTCTGGATAGCAATATTCATGAGGTGACAGGCACAGCCCATGAAGTAAATGTCAGGCTGTCATCTTGAAATGTGTCCCATCACACCTTTACCAATACCAGACATAACTGAGACATTTTCTGATGAAAAACTAAGACAGTTTTCCCATTTAATTTTCCTCTTTGTCAGTTTGTGGTCCAAAAGCTTGAAAGTATTCTCTACCGTTGAAGCTTCTATGCATTCCACAATTGTCAAAAGAGAACAATTTTTCCAAGCAAAGAGACAAGATATCATACAACCAGTGGACCCATCAGTGACTAAACTGTAAACACTGTTAGTAAGTATGCTTGAAATAGTTTTGTTATCTTCACAACCCAACATTTGTACAATAGCTGTAGTTTTGGTTCAAGCACAGCCATATATTTCTCTACATTAGAGTTGGATAACATTTTTCTGAATAGATATCCTGCATGATCGGCTAAAGCTAGGGGTAAATTATGAGCAATAACGAATTGCGTGAACATCACTTCTGCATTTATGGTTTCATATTCTGAATTCTTACTCATAAATGTCGTTATCTGCATCGTTTTTGCCTTCGCCTCAGCCTTTTGTTGGTAAGATGTCGATTTTGAGGTAAACAATCGTTTATCCCAGCATGCGCCACAGAAAAATCGATGTGACAAACTGTACAAAACGCATGACTGTCACTGACTTTTGATGCAATGACCGCATATTTTGCACTATACTCTTTCCTAAATTTTTTATTCACGGCTTAGTCCTTTTAGATTTTCCAGAAACAAGACAATCTGGTGAACGAGACCTTATTTTTTCCAACTTGTGAACGATTGCATTGGTGTTTCTATGCCGCTTAGAAAACGAAAAATACCCATCTACACAAGCGCTGATTGGCTGACAAGCACTGATGACGTAACTATGGATTTTCACGCACCCAGTATGGAAAAGCACCACACAGAAACACTTTGTTGTTTTTTTAATTTCGCACAAAGCAACTCGAGGGCTATTTGTGCTAGCCGTCCCTAATTTAGCAGTGTAAGACTAGAGGGAAGGCAGCTAATCATCACCATCCACCGCCAACTCTTGGGCTACTCTTTTACCAACGAATAGTGGGATTGATCGTCACATTATAACGCCCCCACGGCTGGGAGGGCGAGCATGTTTGGCGCGACTCGGGCGCGTACCCGCGACTTTCAGATTACGAAGCACACGCCTTAACGCGCTAGGCCATGCCAGGCCCCTCACACAGAAACTATTGGTATACGTCGAAGATACAAATATTTTTTATTATTTCAAGCACAAATATAATTATCGCAAGTAGCCACTTGACTATGTCTTTTATTTATTATCAAAATTTATTTGTATCTCACTAGAAATTTTCTTTTCACCCCTTTCAAGCCCTGCGGGAACAATTTATCACTTTATTGTATTGGCCTATATAATATATAATAATTTGGGAGTTGCAACAAGTCATAATATTTGTCTGTATGAGCGTATGGTTGTAATGTATACACCAAATTTGTAATGATTGCGCTCAAATCGTAATGTTTGGCATCTCTGTGTAACAACAGAGTTGATATTTTTATTCGATGACGATCTAAGCATGTATACAGATATTCCAATTTTTATCTTTACCAGAATATATATATTTCGTTAAGAATCATTTTACATACACAAGAAGACTTAAATATGTGTAAGAATAAATTATAACAGTAAGTCACAAATTACGTGTTTTCCACATACTTTCAACTTATCTTTAAACAGACTTCATTCATTTTCTCCGTATTTTTAAGCTTTTTATTTTCATTGGTTCACGCGAGAATCTTCCTATTGAAATATTTTGGTCAGGGCGATCTTCACTTATTCATACAAACCACTTTTCTCGGTGCGTTACACAAAATCTACATTTTACATTTCAACACCATCCCAGCGTAACTATTTGACTATTCAATGTATCCTTTATTTTTATCATTTGCTTTACTTATTCCTAATTTTGGTCCGGCATGGCCATGTGGGTTCAGGCGTGCGAATAGTAATCTGAGTCATCCACGTCGCGCCAAACATGCTCGCTCTTTCAGCCGTGTGGACGTTATAATGTGACGGTCAATCCCTCTATTCGTTGCTAGAAGAGTAGTCCAAGAGTTGGCGGTGGGTGGTGATGACTAGCTGCCTTCCCTCTAGTCTTACGCTGCTAAATTAGGGACGGCTAACGCAGATAGCCCTCGAGTTGCTTTGTACGAAATTCAAAAAACAAATCTCTAATTTTACCATCATTCAAAAAACAAATCTCTAATTTTACCATCATTCAAAAAACAAATCTCTAATTTTACCATCATTCAAAAAACAAATCTCTAATTTTACCATCATTCAAAAAACAAATCTCTAATTTTACCATCATTCAAAAACAAATCTCTAATTTTACCATCATTCAAAAAACAAATCTCTAATTTTACCATCATTCAAAAAACAAATCTCTAATTTTACCATCATTCAAAAAACAAATCTCTAATTTTACCATCATTCAAAAAACAAATCTCTAATTTTACCATCATTCTTTCTCCACATAGTTGATTATTCCTAATATTATTTTTCTCTATTCTCCACTATTTTTGTATTCTATTTTTCTCTATACTCTATTCTTCTTGTTATTACTTTATGCTGTATTCTACTGACCTCGTTATTTTTCTATACTCTATTATTCCTATCTTTCTTTTCCTATATTCTCTACTCTTCTGTAATTATTTTTGTACACTCTACTCTTCTAGTAATATGATCAGGTTTTTCTTTCATTATTTCTTTTATTACCAACAACTGTCTCTTTTTTCGTTTTATATTATCGCTGAAATAATATTTTTCTACCAATTTTAGTCAATTGTATTTTCATTGTTGTTGACATGTTTCTCTTATAATATCTCAAAATATTGTCTTAACGTCCCATTCATCTTTCTTAACACAATGTAGAGGAACCAATGTTAGTCACAGTGATTCAGAGCATATTTACTCATTCTACACATAACTAAAGTCATATTACACAGACAGTAGAAATTTAGGGCATCTTCTGGGTTGTTAATTCTTTCTTTATTCTCCTCATCATTTACTTCCGCGTAAATTAACTCCCGCTGGCCGAAATCTGTTCGTGTAAAGATTTAGTCTGTTCTGCGTCGACGGACATAGCCACGATGGCGTCTTCTCGACAGAACTCGAGCGTGTGGCAGATACATATTTCGAAAAAATAACGTTTATAATTGCCATGAACATGAGATACTCTGTAATTTATCAGAAGAAATTATGTACACCCCAGCTATCCTAAGCAATTCAACACAAGAGTTGTTTTCAAAACGTGTATTTTGTGCAATGGTTTGGTTGCTATGTATTCTTCTGTACTAAGAACAATCCAGAAAGTAGTTGTTCTGTCGAACATTAGTATGGTTGAACTGACATTTAAGAGTTGTTTTCTTCAGATGTCCAATCGGATATTATAGACCTATATGAAACGGTGGTTGTTGACTCACAGTTAAAAAAATAAGAAATTACAACTCATTTTTTTGTTTCGGATATTCGTGCAAAGTACACAGGACTAACTTTCCCTAGTACTGAACTAATAGACAGGAGGGAAAATAAACAGTCAATAGCACGGAGAACAGTGTTGTGGCAAGGGGAAGTGAGCCACGAGCTTTCGAATTCCCAGTCCAACACCCCAACCAATTACCCACATCTGAGTGATCTGACCTATGGATGAAATGATTATGTTTGGAAATGTATGTTCTGTGAGTATTGGTCTTTCTTTTCCAGACAAATGAATCGTTTTTAGTAATACTTAGGTGTTTACGTTTAAGTTTATCTTTACATAAACTCAACCAAACAAAATCAGCTTTGTTCACAGAATAAAGATTTTAGAAAAAAAATACATTCTCAAGTTTCCAAACAGTAACCACATTAATTCCGATAAACAAGGTATGAAAAGAAAGGATACGATAAGAAATCATAGATCTCATACAAAATCACTATTTAATGTAATTGTATGATTTGCTACATACCATACAGAAGTCACACTCATTATAGAATTAACGTAACATTTTCAATCAAATCTGTTAACTCACAATTTTTTACATATATATAAACAGAGTTACAGAGATCCCATGAACAGTTAAGCAATGTTACAAACAAGGAAGTTCGAATTCCTGAAGCTTTAATACAAGATATGGAATCCAGAGATGTAGAATAGTGCTAAAAGTTCAGTTACACCGAAAACCTCCCTTTAATTCCTCCAGTTATTAGAGTATCTTATGTAGATGAAGAAAAAACATTCATTCAGTTATATCTCAAGGTGATAGTAAAAAAAAAAGAGACGTTTATGTTAAATCTCAAATAGCGAGTGTTTCAGTGTCGGCCTTCAAATGCTATGATTTCTACCCCTTGTTATGTTTTTTCACCACTGATTAAATTTAAGCAGTGAAACCTTTTAGTTTTGCAGCAACAATGTTTGCCCAACACACACCAAAGGTTGAAAGCAGTTGAATGTAAGACCAAGGACGGTCTCGTTAGAAATAAGTGGATTGTCTTTTCTAGTCAAGAACACAAACGGTACAGATCTATTCGCGAATAATCAAGCTCCTTTCGGTTGATTTAGAGAAGAATACAAGATTTTCAGCAGAGCAACTTTCACCAGGATGAGCGAAATTAAATTCATGATTACACCTGAAGAGCGGATAACAGCTCGTGATTGTGAGAGTGCGTGCCATTATAACAACTTAAAAATTAAATTTGTAAGAAAAACAAAAAACGAGTTAAAATGTGGAGTAGATATATGGCAGATGAACTTACAAGCAAACATTACGAGAGCAAATGGAAGCAGAGCTGTTAACTATTCTTTAGATGTTATTATATTCAGATCAATCCTCTGAATATATACTGTGGTGAAAGTTCACAACTTGATTAACCTGCAGTACACGAGTCGATCTGTAGTCATATGAGCACACCAAAAGACGCTGGAATAAAAACTGGTCCAGAAATGTCTTAAACTTAATCAATGGAAATCATTTTCAATTAACGAAAAAACAACAAATGGAAAATTATTTTTAAAAAACTGCCTTGATTCTTAAGCGGCATGTTAGAAAACTCTAACACTTGAAATTGCATGGCATGTAGGGCCCACAAAAATTATTAGCCCCTGGGCGAACTACTCTTTAATACACAACTTTAATAATACGTACAACAGGACTGTCTTAAGCTGAAGAACGAACGTGGATGGACACTAAAGTACAATCAACAATAACATAACATGCAAAAAATTCAATCAGATGGAGGTCCAGAACTCCTTAAGAGTTAATCTATCAGGCCATCCTATAAGTAATGTCCGAAAATTTAATACAGAAAGAGCATCATCATTTCTGTTTTTGTAGAACGCTTTAATGATTAAAATATGTAGTAGGACGTATATAAAATGTTCAGACAAATAAAAACTAACCCAACTCCCCTTTTTCACATCATTAATCAAATCAACTCTCATGAAGATGGATGTGTCTGAGGAGCACATTAGGCATATAATGCTTTATGACTTTAAACAAGGCAACAGTGCAGCAGAAACTACACGAAATATTCAAGATGTTATGGTACGGAGTCTCTCGGTGAAAGAAAATGTCGAAGGTGGTTTCAGCTTAAGTTATGCGCTATGTTTAGGTCGTCCTGTTGAGTTTAATGATGAGTTGTTGCTAGCTGCAGTTGATGACGATTGTGCTCTAACAGTTGAAGAACTCGCAAAAAGGATGTTAAAAATGGTGAAACAAATAACGATTACTGTTGTGTTTTTTCAAATGAAGAATCTTGATCACCAAGTCCACTGCAAACCAGGTACAACAGTGAATAAAACTAAATATTACGTCAAAGGAATAATTGCAAAAAGTTCACTAATCCAAAATCTGCCAAATTTAAATCCAATGAAAGCCAATTTAAATTGTTCCTCTTTCTGATACCTCATGCCCTAAAGCAAATTAAAACTTTCGTTATACAATAAGTTGTATAGATTATTCTTCCACATGAAACTTTTTGTTATATTCATAATAACTCATGCTTTAATAGTAGTAGTGAATTTAAGCTTGATTATAGATTGTTTAGGATTGTTGTTAAATGTTTAAAACTAGATGGCACCACATACATATATTCTTATATTAAACACTGCCGAGGCTTCTACGAAAACTGGACAAAAAAGTTTCTATATTAACAAAGACTACATATGCAGTATACCAAGCTATCATACCTTTTTACTGGTTACAACAACTGTGATCAAAAGTCTACCTTTAATCACTATGGAAACCACATGCTGTAAACGTTAAGAAGACCGATATTTTTCGAACGTAAACTAGCCGGGTAAAAGTTCACAAAACTAGCAGCTGTGAAATCCCGTTTGGACAAACAGGATATCAAAGATAAAAAGAGATTAAGGTTGTTATACTCGATAAAAAATTAAGATTGTAAGTACAAAATCATATAAACGTTGTATTCAAATAAGCTAAAACAGATCGATTACTGCCATTTAAGACTTGCACTAGACACCAATACATCAGCTCTAAACAAGATAATCCTCTAACACCTCACGTAATTACAGGTAAAATGTTATATACAAATTAAATGGTCCAAATCAAGATAGGAAATACCTTGAACATTTTTCATAAAGCACCGAAAGTGACAAAAATAATGCACCGCCACAACTTTGGGTTCTTTGCAAAGGATAGTTTTACGGTTTGTATGATGGACATTGGCTAGTAAGTCTAAAATATGTCTTTTGGTAATGCTACATTTGTTCATGTCGCTTAACAACAAAAATAACAGTCGGCTTGAATTTCTCTTCTTTAGACCATTTTACGTTTTAGCTTGGCAAAAACATTTCGAAGTTCTTGTCGGGTTTAAAAGAGCATTTACGTTGGAGGTTAGTTACCGTAATTCTTATGTTTTTATTAGGTTTTCGTGAAGTTTCTCAGTTTTATTATTTTTGTTGTGGATAAAACTTTGTGTTCGTTCTTTTCCTCCCAATCGTATTGCCGCTAGTCTTAACTAATGATGGTTTTCAATATTAATTTCATGGAATTTTGATCATAAACTTTAAGCCTATTGTTTCTCTAATACTTTATCTTGTTTTGATGTTTAAACGGTCATTTTTAAGTTATATGACGTAGTTAAAAACATACGTCTAGCATAAGTGAAATGTTAATGGATCCGTGATTGATATAGTTGTTATGTCGTGAATAAAGTAAAATTAAATAAAATATTCATAAGATTTTCATAAATTTATATAAAGGTAATGAACTATGGTGCGCTAAAACTCTTTTCCCGTTGATTGGAAGATAATATAAATTTAAAAAAAAGACAGTTGTTATTTTTGATTTGTGAGTAACGATCCTACGATTCGTCATATTTAGTTTCAGTTGCACCATTCTTTTTGGGTTTTTGAAAGCGTACTTGAAATTTTTTTTTCTTCATGTTTTTTTCCTTTATGATGAAAAACGAAAGTTCATTGAACAAAGTTCACTGAAAGAAGAGCGAGAAACTTTGGGTGTTCTTTCTCGTTCGTGTGTTGTTGTTTTTTTGTTTTACAAAACTCTAACTAGTTATTTTTTTACAGATCTCGCAAGACTAACTCGTATAGCTCCCCAGTGGCTCAGCGGTATGTTTGCGGACTTCCACGCTAAAATCCGGGTTTCGATACCCGTGGTGGGCAGAGCACAGATAGCCCATTGTGTAGCTTTGTGTTTAATTCAAAACAACAACTAAATCGTATATACATAAATATATACAAAAGCACCTCTACGTGCGAGAATAATTTGTTACGAACATTTCAGTGAATGAACAACATACAATAGAGAGCGTGCATCTGTCATGTTCTTCCCTATTGTCAAAGAGTAAGTTTTAACATGTACAAAATGATAACTCCTTTTTCTTCTTCTTTAATTTCAACTTAACTCGCATAAAACATCCGCACTTCACTGTGGCATTCCAACGCGCCCTTCCATGACTCACAGCGGCCACAAAGTAGTGATCAAGTACTTTTATGGCTAACCTTAAGCGAGGGGTGGGGGGCACATATTTAAAATTCTGTTAGGACACTAAATCGTGTACCTGAGTACTAGTCTCATGGTTGGTCCCCCTAGTTTATTCGTTTGTGTGTGAACACAGTTTAGACCACGACCTCCTCCTATACAAAATATCTGATGGATAAACAACACGTTGAGTGTCATCTAACAGAAAACACAATTGTACTCCCTCATAATACCAGGGTGATACTGTGAATAGTGTTTATTCCACCTTTGGAAGGGGACTAAGCCATACAGATTTAAGAACACTCCAGGGTCATCTTGAGTGCAGTTATTAGAGTAGAGCCGCTAGCTGCAAAACCGTGGCGGGAGTTCGTGAACAAACAACTTTACAAACACACAACGTGATATAAGATGTTATACACAAACATACAACATGTTGTAGACAAACACATAACATGAATTAATATAAAATGTTATACACAAACACATGACATAAATGAATATAAGATGTTATACACAAACATATAATATGTTGTACACAAACACAGAACATGAATTTATATATGTTGTACACAGCCAAAATATGAATCTCTCACTCGAATATGGTACACCAATCTCTCACTGTTTAACATAGTACACCAAGCGTTAAGCCTGTTGGTAACCGCAATTTATAGGCTTAAATTATACGTTGTTTTCGTTGTGTGTGTGTTTCAAAATGCCGCACATTTATTACATATTCATTCATATTGTAATTTGCGAGTAGGCACTTAGGTAGAGCTCTCTGAAATATGAAGTTGGTAAACTGGGTTTTAATGCATGCAACAGTACAAAACATTTAATCTGACGTTAAGCTGTAATTTTTAAGAGCAGCTCAGGAACTGCTGATTAGCTACCTCCCTTCTAAGCAGTAAGTCAAATTATTTGTCGTGTCCATTCAGGATTTGAATCTCGAAATTTAGCGTTATAAACTTTAAGTTAATTTGAAAATAACACCACCCAGAAAAGATGTAATTTTATTACGTCAATATAATTATAAGATTCAGTGTGTATCATTTTTATCCTCCTAAACCGCCGACTGCAACAACCTCAAAATGGTACTGAACGAATTCTCTTAGACCAGAGGTTTGCACAAAGGTAAGATTTTCCTCCCATTTAGGGAACCCGGGAATTTCTAGAAAACCCCTTCTAATAAAAATTCCAAATGCCGACAATCGGAGGCATGGCATGGCCAAGCGCGTAAGGCGTGCGACTCGTAATCCGAGGGTCGCGGTTTCGCGCCCGCGTCGCGCTAAATATGCTCGCCCTCCCAGGCGTGGAGGTGTATAATGTTACGGTCAATTCCACTATTCGTTGGTAAAAAGAGTAGCCCAAGAATTGGCGGTGGGTAGTGATGACTAGCTGCCTTCCCTCTAGTCTTACACTGCAAAATTACGGCTAGCACAGATAGCCCTCGAGTAGCCTTATGCGAAATTCCAAAACAAACAAAAGCCAACAAACGGCGTGTCTCGGACCATAGATTTGCACAAAGGAAAAACGTTTTACCAAATCCTTTTGGGAGCCCTAATATTTCAGGAAAATATTTTCCAAACTTCGCATTGATTTACATTATAGCACCTAAACGAGTAGGCATACGAATTATCGTTCATAACGCGTATTTAAGCATTAAATTCGCGAGAATGTGGATTTGGTTCACTTATATACTAATATTATGCAAGAAAATCCTGTGAAAAATAGCATGTGCGACTAGTTTCTTCTGAATAAATACACTAATATGCAGTTTTTGTACAAAAGTTTATATTATTTGGAAGAATACCCAACGAGGGTACTGAGATGGGTTGCAAAAAGTCAAATGAGGGGACATACATACTGTGGTAATTAGAATGTCAACTAGCTCTATAAGTAAGGACTTTGGTGTGATGGCTCCAGGAGAAGCTAAGGCACATTTTAGAGTGGATTTAGCCCCAATAAGCCCTCTCTTCTTCAGTGCAACCTCTGTTTATGCGCCTTGTAATCATTTTATTTGCTGAATAGGACCAGAACCCAGTTACGTTTGCTAAAATGGGCGTTACTAGGTTTCAAAGAATCAATGTTTTGTTCTTAAACAAACCTGTCATTGGAAGCTGACGAGATGAGCAGATTCACCGTCACGTGATTGATACTGCGTGACAAGTTGAACCTGCCATAGATAATTCAACAACAATCGAGATCGAAATTTTGATTTGAGTTACTTGTATACACAGCACTGTGCAAAAGTGTCAGGACAGAGTCAAAAATTAGATGTCAGGTTACTTTCAAAGAACGATGGAAGGTAAATCACAGATAAAACATCAATCTTTAATCAATCTTCATATTTAGTACAACAGAATCTCAGTGAAAGTGCTTGAATTCAGTAAACAGTTAATATTTTGTGTGTCTCCTTTTTGCTTTAATAACTGTAGACAGTCTTTGAGGCGTTGTTGCAATATATTTAAACAAAGCAACTTTTGGGATTTTACTCTAAATGTGTAAAGCACTCCCATAAAGTTTCTTTGGAAGCAACTTTTGATTTGTCAAGTTTTTGATCCATCAAATCCAAGATCTGCTCAAATAGGTTGAGATTGAAGCTGAGTGGGGATCATTGTACCATTTGAATAACTTTAAAATCTTCTTTCTTAACTAAGTAATTTCTGTATAGGTTGGATGGGTGTTTGGGGTTATTATCTTCTTGGCAGTAGAAACCTTTACCAATAATACGCCAACAATTGGGTATACTGTGACAAATCAGTACCTGATGGTACTTGCGCTGGTCCATTATTTCACCTACTTTACAAATATCTCCTGTTGTCTCAGCAGAAAAACATCCCCAAATCTTCACATTACCTCCCCCATGCTTCATGATAGGTGCTGTGCATTAAGCTATCTTTCACTTTTTTTTCCACCGGACGTACAACCTACACTTCAAACCATATATTTCAAACTTGGACCAATTAGTACAACATACCCTTTTACAACAATCAACAGTCCCATTTTTGTAGTTTTTAGAAAAGTTCAATCTCTTGACAATAAATTTGGAGATTGAAGTAAATGTTTTTTTGCTGCTAAAATTCTAAATATTTCATAACGGTTGAGACTTCTAGATGGTTGTTTATCTCATGTTTCAGTCTTCCTTCTATCCTGAAGGCTACATGAATGGAGATACTTAACATCAGTGTCATTGAGTTTAGATATTCTACCTCTTTCCTATTTTCAAATATACTTGTCTCGGTATCATGATCTTGGGTGTACATGACAATGTTTAGAAATCATTTCAAGTCTGCAGCAATTGGTTGGTGAGTCCATCCAGCGCCATGTAAAGCTTTTATGTGAATTATCTGCTATACTGACAATCATCTATGCTTTTTGGGCCGTGAAATGACAACAAAACTTAATATATAATATTAAACATTGTTTTTATCGAGGCTTATTTGAGAAGTGCTATTAAATTGATTTTTTTTCTAGCACATATTGGTACCATATGCTAGTTTATTTCTGTATAGTTAAGACACTCCATGGGTACCATGACAGTTTTTTCAGACCCTAAATTTGATTAGTATATTCATTCAAGTAAATTCCCGTGACCGAACATTCTCGTCTTTTCAGCCATGAGGGCGTTATAATGTTAGGGTCAATCCCACTATTAGTTGGTAAAAGAGTAATTCAAAAGTATTCGGTGTGTGATGATGACTAGCTACCTTATCTCTAATCTTACACTGCTAAAGTAGGGCTGACTAACGCAGATAGCCCTCGTGTAGCTTTGCGCGAAATTCAAAACAAAACAAACCACTCATACAAGTAAAACTGTTATGACATCTTAACATGTCCTTGGTACAAGTACATGAAAATTCTAAAGAATGATAAGTATTCTCACCCTAACTCATTCAATTCAACATGAATTAGTGAGGTGTTACCTTGGTGTCAAATTTCATATTCTGTTCAGCCATGGAAGAATTAGCTCCATAAAATGGAAAGAATCACAAAGTATTATCTTTTACTCACACTTTTATACAGTACTATATGTATGTGTGTGTGTCTGTGAAACAGTTATACCTTCGTATGGTCCCCGAAAGCAGGGGCGTAGATCCTGGGGGTGGATGGAGGGTATACATCCCCCCTTCATTTTAGGTGGGGTTGTATGGGGCATACAATCATTCCCCCCTACAGTTTGGTCTGTTGAATTGTTTTATTGCATCACAGGCCTACAAATTGTGTTTGTTCTTGTGATTCTCGTGTTCTTACCAATCGAATTATATGATTAGCCCTAGATGTAGGCTTTTTCAGTAGCCGAAATGTACATCTTTAACATCGGCATGCTTATGAGGTTTTCGATCTAAGTTATAATTCGTAAGTATCAGTCAGTAGGCCTGAGTATGCATCCAAGTATCGTGGCATCAAGATTACTCTGTGACTGCATGTTTACAGCGTTCAGGTTCATGTAATCAGATATTACCAATTTTCAAATTGAACAGTCCACATAAGTGGTTGCAAAAATCATTCCCCCTCATCGGGTGTAAAAAATCTACGCCCCTGCCCGAAATTGTTATGTTTGGAGAGTTTGTTTGTTTGTGAATTTCGCACAAAGCTACTCGAGGGCTATCTGTGCTAGCTGTCCCTAATTTAGCAGTGTAAGATTAGAGAGAAGGTAGCTAGTCATCATAACACACCGGATACTTTTGAACTACTCTTTTACCAACGAATATAGGGATTGACCGTACATTATAACGCCCCCACGGCTGAAAGGGCGAGCATGTTTTGCGCGACGGGAATTCAAACCCGTGACCATCAGATTACGAGTCGCACACCTTGACACGCTTGGCCATGTCGGGCCCTGTTTGGAGAGTAAATAACAATAAAATTAAGAGTACTTTTGAAGTTTATGTCATGCTATATTTTAGCTGTGGTGTTGCATAATTATTCTCGTAATTCATGGCAAGAGCATATTTATCTTATATCACAATAGTACAAATCGCATCGTGACGTCATTTTAGTCTTTTGACTGACAAAAATTAAATTACTGCAATGTGGCGCGAGTGTTTAAAACAGGTGACACCTCCAGACGGCCTTTGGCCCCTTTCATGGAGATAATTGCATGTATAACAATTAGTGTTACCAATCCCAGTTATGAAAACTGTTTCTTAATGTCTCTTTAAAACGACTACTGAAGCAGGACTAAAATACATCTAATAAAGATAGAATACTTCAGTATACGTTTAAAAAGGAAACGTTTACGACTAATAAAGCTAGACTAGAATACACCAATATAAGTTTATGAACAGGATGTCCACGACTAATAAAGCTAGACTAGAATACTTCAATGTAGATCTATCATAATATCGTCGTCAATAAAACATACTTACAAATAATATTTTTCATGTTTACCCGAAATACTCGCAAAAAATTGAAATCCGTTTAGCGCTATACCTAAAAAAGCTCATGTTAACCTGAACTAACGTGATCATAATTTGGTTCGGATTATGTGGTTTAACTTTTTTCGCACGTGAACAGATAATAATAACAACAACAACATGTAGTATGAGCCAACTGTTGTTTACCGGACGTGGACTGAGTAATATTTTAAATCGCTGAATTTTATCCACCAGTGGTTCAGCATTACGTTTAACTTACATTTCTAAAATCCCAGGTTTGAGACCCGATGGTGGACGGACGGCGCGTGTAGCCTGTTGTATAGCTTGGTTGAGCTTTATTGAAAAAAGGCGCGCTAATCTCAACACCGTAATGACGACATTAATCAAATGCGCAACGGAAAACTTGTTCAACTGATTTTCCATTACTTACTACACTTAGATTCGCATAATGGAAAATCACAAGCATCGCCAATGGTTTATGTCTTCAAATCGAAATCGATTTTCCTCTCTGCAGCAAACTCAGCTTCTGCTTTTGGGAAAACACGCAAAGCTGTATTTATCAGGCCCTACCTATTGAAAATGTGTTTTTATATACTCCTGGTTTGTTTGATTATGTAGTTAACAGAAACGTACACTCGTCAATTATTAGTTTAAATAAAATAAAGAATGATAAAAAATCATCACAGAATGATTTCAAAAAAATAAAAGTTTTAATTCGTGGAAATGTCGAGCTGAGAAAAAACTCATACAATGGAGATAAAAACGATTAACATTTCTTGTGAATTTAAAGAGAGAGTACAAACTAGGAATACGCGTAACAGTTCAGGTTAAAAATAGAGAGAACTGTGGGTTTTTTACATGAAAGTAGAAAGAATACAGTAAGAAACGTTGATACACTACAAACAAATTAACCATCAGAATGTCTAGATACTCAGTTGACGAGAGTTTCATAAATATACCTCATGTTTTGCAGTGTTTAAGTAAACCAGTAAAATGAGTAGGTAACTCGGTTAACCAGTTGAGTGAATGGCTCAGTAAACCAGAATGGTGAGTGGCTCGGTAAACTAGTACAGTGAATGACTCTGTAAACTATATACGTGTGCGTGTGCACTTCATTTCAACGGATGTAAACAAAAGGCAGATGTAATTATACTTTAACAGACCTTTTTTACAACAACATATTAAAAGCTGATCAAGGTTTTTAAAAAAGGCCAACATTGGGGCGTAAAATAACGTTATAAGTTTATTTATTGATAGTATTAAGTACGGTAAAGTTTAGCCCTAACTATACTGAAGCGAAAAACGTATCCACAAAAGTTACAGCGTAAATTTCTATCACGTGATATTTACTGAATAAAAGCCGAACTTCATAAAGGCTTAACTAAAGTTAGGCTTATAGTTTGTTTGTTTTTTGTTTTTTAATTTCGTGCAAAGCTACACGAGGGCTAGCTGCCCCTAATTTTACAACGTAAGACTAGAGGAAAGGCAGCTAGTCATCACTACCCACTGAAAACTCTTGGAATACTCTTTTACCAACGAATAATAGGATTGACCGTTACTTTATAACGCCCCCACGGCTAAAAGAACGAACATGTTTGGTGTGATGGGGATTCGAACCCACGACTCTCATATTACGAGTTGAGTGCCTCATCCATCTGGCCATGCCGGGCCAAGGCCTACAAAAGGCAAACTCATTAAATTATTTTGTATTATTCTATAATCCTCTATTTAAAGACGTACTGTTGCAACTAATATCCTAATTTGGCTGCAAATGTTTCACAGGTTTCTGCTAATTTATTACACATTTTACAATAGGTGTCCGATAATTTCAATGTCATTAGTCATTGAACTAGATGTATTTTAGCTCATTCCATAATGTGTTTTAGTTCCTCTGTTTTGATATTTTACAATTCACATTATTTGAGATAATGCAAACTCATGATTATCACGTTTGTAAGATACAAAGAACATGAGCAAGTTGTATTTATTAAACTTGTCTTTGAACAGCTATCACAAGTAACTCCAAACTTCTAACTGGAACAACGATGAAAATTATTTACTTCGGCCTGGAAAGTGGTTTTGATTTCTTGAAACAGAAATACTTTTAAAATATATCTGTATATATTATATTTCAATATCATCGATAGATTAAAGCCAAAAATACTTTTAAAGAAAAACAACAATGGCCAAACAGTGTTTATATGAATCAAAAGGTGATTGTCTTTAAATTTCGTTCGTTCTTTATAGACAACACTTTCAAGCACATAATTCTAAATATTTTCTTTACAAAAAAAGATAAAATAAATATTTAGGATATCTTTCATGATGAAGTCATTCATAAAAACAAACCCGCTTGGTTTTAGTCATAGAACGGCTCTGAGATTTTTCTCAAGTTAATAAAAAAAGAAACAAAGGTCTCATAGATTAATTTGCCGCGACTATTGCAGATTCCCTCATGTTGTTGTTGTTTTCTTGTTCAAACTTTCATCTCATAGCTCCGTCATCTCTTTTAGCATTGTAAATCCGTAAAATTACCACTGTCCCAGCAGTGGACTTTCAGAATCAATTGTTCATCTGAAGTTTGTTTAATGTAACTCTTTATAAATTATATGTTGTATGGCTAAATTATTATGAATTGGTTGTGTTTATCTTATTCTGTAATGTTATATAACATTCCAAGTTTTTCTCATTATTTTAGTTGAGCATTATTGCATCATATTATCACGTAATGTATGGAATGTACTAGACCTCTGTTGGGATATAAATACGCGTTAAAAATTTTAATTCGATAGATAGCTAAATCTAGACTGCATGAATTTGAATTTAACCACAAAAAAGTGTATACTGGCGATTTATAAGATGAATTATAAATTATCATAAACTGTATCATCATAGCAGAAAAGGAAGAATAATTCGTCTCGTCAAATTGCGTTCTAAAGTGAATGAATAGGTCTGTATGGGCCCTAACGAAAAGTAGACAGTTATTTAAAACTCTGGATTCGACTGTGATAACCAACAGTGTAATGAACATTTGTATGTACATTTGGTTTGTCTTAATATATTATTTCAAAATAAATGCATTGTGTGCTGCTTGTTTATTGTTGAGATTTGACGCCAACAGGTCACAGACACCTATTGCAAAGAAGTCGGCCCACATTTAAAACCTGGCATCCATGTATTAGATACGATCTAAACATAAATGTTAAACTAGGTAGTCATTACGGAAGATAAAATTTGGGGTTAGAAGTTCACTATTCAGCCCACAGCTCCTAGTGCCTTTGACTGTCTGCAGCCAATTGTGGAAAGAAAATCATAAAAGCCCAGCATGGCCAGGTAATTAAGACACTCCACACATAAACTGAGGGTCGTGGGTTCCAATCTCCGTCACACCAAATGTGCTCGCCCTCTCAGTCGTAGAGAAATTATAATGTGATGGTCAATCCCATTATTTGTTGGTAAAGAAGTAGTCCAAGAATTGGCGATGGGTGGTGATGACTAGCTGCCTTCTCTCTTGTCTTACACTGCTAACCTTATATAACTTTATATCAGAAATAAAAACGATATATTTCTGCATTAGTAGGAAGGACAGTGGGCGTTTAATTAAAAAAATCATTACTGAACCATCAAAATCATGGTTCGTAGGTCCAATTACTACCATTTATTAATAATGATTTAATTAAAGTGTAGAGGTATAAGTCATATCGTAATACGTTCTCGTACACATACAAACAATATCAATACCTCAGCACGATGTCATACATATACATAAACACACATATTAATATGTTGCCAATATCACAGTACACATTTATTCACTACTTCTTAGTAGTCAACTTCTACTGGTGTGAACAAAAATCACAACTTTTCGATCAATAATCGCCTTAGTTATGTTGAACGTTTAACGTAGTCGCTTCTTTATTTCTGTATGTCTCTTCCTGGTGACAAGATTCAGAAGTTTCCTCTTTATTAACCAATGAGGTGAAACCTTAAAGTGGCGTAATTCAAGTTGTTACATCTACTTGGATAGTATATTCGTGGCATAGAATCCCGCTCAATGTCAGATCTCTTTTCTTCAAAAAATAATAAGAATAATCTGTCAGTCCAGTAGCAGTAAATTCTATCCTGGAAAATTGTGTTTCTTCTTCAATACGATTTTATGAGTTATGTTCTTATTGAATATGCTTTTATGATTTATACGAATAAAAAAAAACTTACTAAAACTTTTACGAACTAGTTTCTAGCGCTATTTTAATTAAAAAATTGATATACAGCCTCTAGTAGTGACAAAAGAAGTCTTAATAACAAGTATATCCTAAATGACATGTGATGCATTTATATGAAAAAATGCATACAGTTTTACATGAATCTCAATGTGGCGACTTGATTGTTTGTTTGTTTTGGAATTTCGCACAAAGCTACTCGAGGGCTATCTGTGCTAGCCGTCCCTAATTTAGCAGTGTAAGACTAGAGGGAAGGCAGCTAGTCATCACCACCCACCGCCAACTCTTGGGCTACTCTTTTACCAACGAATAGTGGGATTGACCGTCACATTATAAACCCCACGGCTGGGAGGGCGAGCATGTTTAGCGCGACGCGGGCGCGAACCCGCGACCCTCGGATTGCGAGTCGCACGCCTTACGCGCTTGGCCATGCCAGGCCGTGGCGACTTGAGAACTTTTGTAACAACACCTCTTTCCTATTGCACATTGAATTTGTTTGATTGTTCTGAATTTCGCGCAAAGCTGCACGAAGGCCATCTGCGCTAGCCATCTCTAATTTAGCAGTGTAAGACCTGAGAGAAGGTAGCTAATCATCACCACCATCTTGGGCTACTCTTTTACCAACGAATAGTGAGATTGACCGTCACATTATAACGCTCCCACATTAACATTCTAAGTGTTTTATGTATGACAGTCTCGTGCTGACGTTGCATCGTTCGAATGAGTCAGTAAATAAACACACAGGTTTCTATTATTGTTACTTTTAATGACTAGTATCCTCTGTTGATAACCGTATGATTAAGTGTAACTGTGTGAATCGTTATAAATTATTCCACATTCAGCTGAAACAGTGTCAGGTACTTGAAACTTATCTACTTTACTTACACATTATTTTATTGGCATCTGTGTATAATGTTATATTTATAAATAAACAAAGCACTATGTTAAATGTGCACACAATTAAGAACATTTATAACTTGTGGATCTACAAATTTCGACGTTCACCATGTTATCAACAGGCATGAACTTGTGAGATGTATTTATATTTATTTCTTCTTAGCTAGATCATGTAGCCTGTATGCAAGTTTACATATTTGCGACCCGGAATGGGCAGGAGATTAGGGCACTCGACTCGTAATTTGAGGGTCGTTGGTTTGAATCCCCAGCCTATCAAACATGATCGCCACTTCAGCCGTGGGGGCGTTATAATGTGACGTTCATTCGCACTATTCGTTGGTAAAAGAGTAGTCCAAGAGTTAGCTGGGGGTAGTGATGACTAGCTACCTTCCCTCTATTTTTACTCTGCTAAATTAAAGACGACTAGCGCAGATAGCCCTCGTTTAGCTCTGCGCAAAAATTTAAAACACAACAGACACACACATACATTTCTGCATAAACCTCAGACGAGTTCTCGCCACATTCTTACACGGACGACTCCCCAGTGGTACAGCGGGTATGTGGTGGGCAGAGCACATGTAACTTATTGTGCTGAAATAAACTGCCGTCATCATTTTACACAGACATTAATCGGACCTTCGTCTCTGTTTGATAATTTATAATCTTTTGTTTAACTGTATTGTTTCTCAAGGTTCGCGAATATTATTGTCAATAATTCCCTTATGTTGAGCCAGCATTACTCCTCTTCCCCCATAATATCGTATGTTGTATTTTTTTCTACACGTTCTGCTATGGCTGAACTTTCAGTCCTTTCATTTCTTACACATCCTTTACATTCTGCTAAATGATATTTCAAATTACATTTTATCTATCCAATACTTCAATATTTACGTTAAATTCATAAATTCCAGTTTTACCATTAACTGTTTGTTATTTTTGTTATTGCCTAATACTTCTTTTATATCGTGGTTGTTTGTAACTAAACACAAAGGAATATATGTGCTGCCCACGACGGGTATCGAAACATGATTTTAGTGTGTAAGCCCGCAGACGTGCAGCTGTGCCACTGAAACGATATTTTATCTTATTCATCAGTTTAAATATAGGATTTTTTTTTAAACACTTTGATTAAACTAGATGTTGAAATTTGAACAGATGACAACACTAAATATTTTAACACTTATCACAATTATATTCTTCTTTCGGGAATGGCTGAATTTATCCGGTAATATTTAACTTGAAACAACCTCCATTTGTCCCTTCTTACTGGCTTGGCATTGTCAGATGGTTAAGGCACTCGACTCGTAATCTGAGGGTTGCGGGTTAGAATCCTCGTCCCACCAAACACGCTTACCCTTTCAGCCGCGGGAGCGTTATAATGTTACGGTCAATCACACTATTCGTTAGTGATGACTAGCTGCCTTCCTTCTAGTCTTACACTGCTAAATTAGTGATGGCTAGCGCAGATAGCCTTCGTGTAACTAACTTTGCACGAAATTCAAACCAAACCAAACCATTCTTATGTATATCTGAGCATAACTGAAGTTATGATGATTAGCGCTAAGTCGGATAACAGTAAAACGTACAAAAGCCTCCGGCTGTAAACGTAAGTCACACCAGCAAGTTGAATAATCACGTATATCGCCCATGGATTTTAACGATAACAAACGCAACTAAATACGAATTGATCCAACCCCATGAGTTGTGTTTGTAAGTCACGCCTTAGAGCTTTTTTAATAGTATCATATCATGCGGATCGTCAACTGGGTCCGCTATGCATAATCACGACAACCGACATAACTAATTAGTAAGTAATCCAACTCTAGAATTACACAACTATTCTGTACGTTTAACACTCAGTTTCAATGGCACTGAAACAAATTACTAGAAGAATTCGATGTACTTAGGAACTTATAGCTATAAATATGAATAAAATCCCATCCAATGTCAGCTCTCTTCTATTGGTCTCCACGTGTAACGTATAAAGAAGAAATAAATTATATTTTGGAAGACTGCAAGTAATGGTGAAGAAATAAACCTTTCTTCTTGAATGTTTTTTTTTAACTGGCATTTCCTTGTATACACACACACACACTGTAAATAACGCAATGGTAGACAATGCAGGGCATGGATTGGCCTTTTTACTGTTATGGGCCTTTCCGGAAGAGCTTTCTTCTTTCATGTTTCAGATCCATTTGGGCTAAAGCTATACGAAGAGCTGTTTCACATTTGCTGGGCAAGAGCTTTATGTCACTTCCCTTACTACAAATGTTTCCGGTACCAGTGCCAATACCATTGCCAGATTCTGAATGGGAAGAAAATGTTTGAAAACAGTAGAGGTGACAGAGCAACTTTTAAAAGGAATGCGTTCTGTATAATAATATTTTGAGAAACAATAGTCGTACTAATACCAGGTATAATATATATATATATATATATATATGTAAACAAAAGTCCTACTAATACCATGCATAATATATATATATATATATATATGTAAAAAAAGTCCTACTAATACCAGGTATAATATATATATATATATATAGGTAAACAAAAGTCCTTCTAATACCAGGCATAACATATATTTATGTAAAAATAAGTCTTACTAATATCAGGCATAATTTATATATGTAAACTTCGGACTGCATTTTAATAGCAGATTACGCATGTGCAGAAATTTCAGACAAAATGTTTGCAATGTCCCAAAACACTTGGCACAAGGTACTGATGTGTGAAACGAACCACGCTAATGGCTGGTCTATTTCATCACAATATAAGTGCAGCACAACAAGAATCAATACGATTTTCAATACAGTTGATTCTACAGCTAAGTATTACAACGTTCTGTTATTGCTATTTAATCCGAGATTTTGACGAAATTAAATTACAAATATTGATAACTTTTACAGAAAGGCAAAATACACGGTGATTCTGCTCGTCAGCACAGAAACTCTTTTGCAGAAATATCTGTATCCCAGTACTATAAGTTCTGTAACTCGGTCTTGATTGTGGGAAGTTTATTATCACAGCGCTTCGTTATCGAATGGGGCAGATTTAACTTTTGTACACAACTAAAAGAAAAACATTTCTTAGAAAAAAAATGTCACGTTGATGTTTGCAATCACGTATTCATTAAATCTGGATGTTTCGGTTTGAATATGAATACATTCTTTATATCCATAATTCCACGAAAAATCATTTACTACTCGATATTTTACGAGAACAATCATTTTAAAACTTATTGAATGAAGAACATTCTATATGTTGATATTTTTTGATACTTCGATATGAGTGCAACAGTGCGTTTCGTAATAGTTAGTTTTTCGATATTTTATCGATTTATGATAATAACAACACTTTTCCTGTCAATTTTATGCCTCTAAGAATTAAAATACCAGTGAATCTGAATCATTACCAATACATGTAAATTATATCTAATCAAAAAGACATTAGACGTGAAAAATTGTACAGCCAACACAAGATTTAGTAAGCAACTTAAAGAAATTACATCAAAATTGATAGCTAAACTGGTGGCTACACTTACACTACTGTTAAGAATTATACAGTAAATATTCATTCATTGGTTAGCCAGATCACCGTTTTTGTTCAACTTTGGATGATGGTGGGCTAAACAAGATACGCGACTTGACTAACTAATGAATGAATATTTACTGTATGATGTTTATCAATGTTATAAGTGTAACTAACGGTTTGATCGCAAGTGCTGATTTCAAGCGACTTTCTTCAAGTCACACAATCAATCCTTTTTTGGCCTCACCTACTGTTTTTAACACCTGAGGTGTTTTTGATTAGATATCATGACTTTTTGTCAATACACACCAGTAAACCACAGGAAATAAGAAAGTTACTCTGTACAATAATCCACATTAGATTTAGCATCGCAATCCTATTATTCAGAACATACCTTTCTCTTTACAGAACCAACCAGATTTTTTAAAATATATGGCAGTAGTTTTCCTCTCTAAAACAGTGTTAATAGATTCCTTTATAGTAACGTTACTGAATTTAGATTAACAGTTTCTTGTTATACCCCCATGCAATTGATACAGTCATATTAAGCATTATTATTCATGCTGTTTCTTAAGCTAATTTCACGTGACGCTAAACGCTCTTTAGTTAGAAGAATAGGCCGGGCATGGCCAGGTGGTTAGGGCGTTCGATTCGAAATCTGTGGTTCATGGGTTCGAATCCCTGTCACACCAAACATGCTCGCCCTTTTTACCGTGGGGGCGTTATAATATCACAGTGAATTCCACTATTCGTTGGTAAAAAGAATAGCCCAAGAGGTGGCGGTAGGTGGTAATGACTAAAGTAGAGACGACTAATGCAGATAGCCTTCCTGTAGTTTTGCGTGAAAATGGAAAACAAACGAACAGGTAACGAGAACTTCATTATAATTGACAAATTCGGCTGAAAAGGAAGCAATTACAAATAATCGTCCACCCGTACGATTCCTTTGAAACTTGAGCTAGAAACCGGTAATTTAGTTTACTTGGCTTAACCAATACTTATATAAATATCTGCACGATCTTTTATCTTATAAATTTTGCTGCTCTAAATCAGATGTCTTTAATCCGTCTTAAGTGAAACTCTAATAACGATGTTAAACTAATCGCTCACGCAACTTTTTGCGTAGACGTGCGCCAAAGTTATCGTTCATTATGAACGGTTTTTGTTGAATATCTTTGCACGTTTCGCTTATATGTACACTAAATGAGGCTCCTAACTATAGGTTGTAAAGATCTATCAGTGTACCCAAATTGAAAAAAATCCATAAAATTAAGCATGTTTTTCTACTTTCCGTTTTTCCGTACTTTACGTGCGAAGAAGGAAAATAAACAAATAATCTTAGACAAAATTTGAAAGGTTATACCTCAGGTATTTCTTAACGGATTGCCTTGAAATTTGGTACGTGAAGAAAGAGACAAATACAGCATGTCCACTAAAAACATATGGAAGATTACATAACCCCAGTTCAAGATTCTGTAGGTGGAAAATCATTAAATTGTCACTCACGTTACTAACACAGCAACATTTGTTCTGGTTGAATCACACTACCGTGTGTCTTGATTGGATGTGAAATTTCTTGCCAATCTATTTTATACCCTAGTTTCCAGGTCTAAATTTCAAACCATCGATTTCGGAATTTGTATTCCTTAAAATACTCATGTATTTCCCAGATGAATCTGAATGAGAATAATACATTTTCTCGTGTGTTTTTAGTTAAAAACATAATTAAAATTAAAATTAAAATAAAAAACTATTTGCTTAAGTAACAAAAAACACTTCATCTTTACTTTTCTGAATTAGGTCCCACATTTCAGGACAGTGTAGTAAGAAAAGTTATTTGTATCCTGATAGTATAATTAATAATTAATTGTGGACCTCCTTACTTAACATTTAGTTAGAGAAGGTATACTCATTTAAATAACATTAATTAAAAAAAAAAAAACGTTTTCTCATAAAAGGATATTTCCACTCCACAATGTCAATGCATGTTCTTCTTATGGGATTTTTAAGCGATAAACAATACAGTGCACGGACTGGTCTCTCTACTATTTTTAGGCCTTTTCGGAAAGGTTTTCTTCTTTCACGATTCAAAGCTGTTTGGGTTGAAGCTGCACCAAGAGCTGTTTTCCACGCACTAGACAGGGGTTTGATGTCACTTCCTATACTTCGGTTACTTCCGGTTCCAGTGTTGATGCCTATACCAGTTTGTAAGTAACCAACGCTACAAGGTGAACGCGCCTCACCACCAGATGGGGTAATTTGGCAATGATTGAACTCTGGAATAGGAACAGTAATGTCTTCTGAAGAAAAATCATAAAGAGCTGGTAAGGAAGCAGAAGACGATAAACGTCCATTAGATGCTTGGTGGTGCTTCCAATGCTCTCCACTAGGTGGAAGTTCATATTGTGTCAGCGGCTCATCCATATGTTGTTCGTCTAAAAATTGCAGATAAAAAAAAAGAAATTATTCACTATTTACTTCTACATGAAAAATAAGAATGATTCAGATTTTATTGAAAGTCAAATAATACAAAACCTGAGAGGTATAGAGAAATATCTGTCAGAGATGATCATGACAACCTTCTAAGTTTTATTAATATCCATTGTATGTTTAAAACATCAATGACACTAGAGTGAACAATAACAAATGAAATTCTTACATCAAAATATATGTCTTTAAAGGAACCCATAAATGTGAAGCTGTACCACAGAATATCCGACTATAGTAAAGACTGTTATACAAACCTAAGCATCAGAATTTGCACAAGCTAGTCAATAAATCTTTGAATGCTCCAAACGATTAAAAAATATTATAATAACATAATATAAGGCAGTACACAAATAATGTGGTGCAGCTGTTTCCAAGTCACCAGTTAAAGAGCGTGGTTCTGCTGTATGGGCAGTGTTACAAGTATGTCCAGGTTGCTGAGAGGTTGTATCCTGAACGGTTTCCAAATCGTTTAATTTGATTTTAATTTCGTACAAAACTACACGAAGGCTAGCCGTCCCAGATTTAATAGTGGCAGACTAGAGTGAACACCGCTCACTTTCAACTCTCGGGATACTATTTGACCAACGAATAATGGGTTAACCGTATTATTATAACGCCCCCACAGTTGAAAGCGTGAACATGTTCAATGACAAAGATTCATACCCGCGACTCTAAAATCATGTCCCGTTTCCAAATGAACGTCATCCATCATACAAGATGATAGGAAATATATATTGTCAGTTGTGTAGTACAGGCCCATTTAAACATAGACAAGTGTAGACGGACCAAAAATAGTAGCCAGTATCGACAATGTAGTCATCATATTGGTAGTTATCACATTTGGACAACATTTCACATAGTTAATTGCCACCATTTTGTAATAATATTACCGTGTTTCTGAAGTTCATATGATAAGCTGAGTTGCAGCCTACTGAATGCATAATTCTTCTCGTGATTCATGACATATGCGTTTTTTACTGGCATCACAACAATGCTACTTGTATCGTTAAGCGTATCTTACGTGACGTTATTTTTAATGTTTACTGGCTGACTGACATACAACATACTACTGTATTGTGGTGAGCGGCCTGGCATGGCCAACCGCGTAAGGCGTGCGACTCGTAATCCGAAGGTCGCGGGTTCGCGCCCGCGTCGCGCTAAACATGCTCGCCCTCCCAGCCGTGGGGGCGTATAATGTGACGGTCAATCCTACTATTCGTTGGTAAAAGAGTAGCCCAAGAGTTGGCGGTGGGTAGTGATGACTAACTGCCTTCCCTCTAGTCTTGCATTACTAAATTAGGGACGGCTAGCACAGATAGCCCTAGAGAAGCTTTGTGCGAAATTCCAAAACAAACAAAGTATTGTGGTGAGAATAGTTAAAACAGGTGACCCTTCCAAATGGCCTTCAACCCTCTTCCGGGGATGTTACTTTTCACTATCTCTTCATTCGTAAATAATCTGCCTGTTACTGAACTTCTGAATTACCCAGTACATCTATTCACTTAAACAAATACATTGCCTGTTACAATAACATTATACCATAAAAAATTAATTGCAGGTAGTTTGATTTGTTTTGAACTTCGCGCAAAGCTTCACGAGAGCTATCTGCACTAGCCGTTCCTAATTTAGCAGTATCAAACTAGAGGTAAAGCAACAGCCAACTCTTAGACTACTCTTTCACCAACGAATAGTGTAATTGACCGTTACAATCTAACGCCCCCACGACTGAATGGGCGAGTATGTTTTGTGGGATTCGAGCCCCACGACCAGTAGGTTATGAGTCGAATGCCCTAATCACTTGGCCATGCTCGGTCCAGTTGCGGGTACTTAATTATAAAGCTGAGTATTTAAAGATTCTTTAAAGCTCTTTTTTCTCTTGATTATTGTTTAGTTGTTTTAGAGTAACGCCACATTGTTGTGTTCACCGCGGGGAATCAAGTCCTACATTTAACATCGTAAATCCATAAGCTTATCGCTAACCAACTGTGGAACTTTTTCTTCTTTTTTTTGATAGTCTTACTTAAATAATTTGTTCACGTTGTGGCTCCAATCAACAACAAATTTGCCTCACCCCTAATGGCACAGTGGTGTGTCTGAAGCCTCACAACGCTAGAATACGTGTTTCGATATCCGTGGTTGAAAGAGCACAGATAACCCATTGTGTCGCTTTGTGTTTAACTTCAAACAAACCACAACAAAACATTTATGCCATATATCTAACAATATGTCTCAGTAATCTGTAAACATGTACCAGAAGGTAAGTTATAAGAGTACAATTAAGTCGGTGAAAGAAGAAAAATGATGCTGAAATACAAGGGAAAAAGGAATCTTTATAAAAACTATTTAAGAATTTCTGACCGTTCTTTATAAGCAATTTAGATTTGGACGAAATATATGTTTTTGGACAGGTACTTCCTTAATGTCCTGTTGACGAAAAATGCTTTAAGTGACATAATTCCATTTTCTCTTGTAACGCAATTATTTCAGATGTCTAAATTCTTTGACAGATAAGCTTTTATTACTGCGTACTTCTGCAAGTATTGCTGTAACGTTCGGAAATGTGGAGAGGTCAACGAAGTAATACAATAGTAGAGTAGAAGTATTTTTAAAATGTTAATTTTTAAGATCACAATCTTGAAACTTGTGTTAAAAAACAAATGGTTCAACGTACAGGCAGGCTTGTCTGTTAACTCTTTCGTAATCTGTTTGATTTATCTGTAGCCTCACCAATAAAACACTTAAACTTGGCAGAAGCTAACACAAAGTTACATTTTATATACCTTACACTGAAATAACTGATAGAGCAGCAGCACCTTTTTCATATCTAGTGCTAAACATAACTACTCGAGCAGCACTTTTGTCATATCTAGTGCTAAACGTAACTACTCAAGCAGCACTTTTGTCATATCTAGGACTAAAGCTAACTGCCCAAGCAGCATTTTTCTCATATATTTATATATTATAAACCTAATAATTAAGCAACACCTTTGGTAAACCAAGTACTCACGCAACACATCCGATTAATCTAGTGCTAAACCTGAATACCTACGCAAAAAGTTGTAGAAAACTAGTCCTAGAGAATCAAACACCCATCAATAAATTCGATAAATCTAGTGCTAAACCTGAACATTAACGCAAAAAATTCGACATATCTTGTACTAAACCCAAGTACCTACGTACACCTTTTTCATACCTACTACTAAACTCCCTTATCAACATATTCTGTTTTCAGTCGTATCAACTATCAAACAACTGAACTACTCCCATCAACACATGTTGTCTTCAAAACGTAACTTCATTTAATAAAACTACACATAGATGTAGCTTAATTTAATAAAATTGAATGTAAACAATAAAATAAAATACTGGTATTCATAATAGTGAAAATAGTATGAATCAGCTATGAGCATTCAATATATGACAGGTTTTATAAGTTGAAACAAGAAATTCACGAAAACGATAAATAAAAGACGTAGTAAAGAATAAAAAGCTTAAAAGTGTGTTTATAGCAGTATATTAAACGAACCAAAACTAAATTTTTGTAAAGTAATGCAAATGTAAGGTTCCAATGAAGGCTAACTTAGCTGATCTGAATATGCAGAAATGTCTGAATGCCTGTCATAGAGTGATAAACATATGGTTTCAACGAACTGCGCGTGCGTACTTTAGATCTAAATAAATGAAGAAAACCCAAAGAAATTGTATTTAATGTACTATTCATCTTCTCAGAAAATAACACGTGGGTTTAAGTGTTATCTACCTGAAGTACTTTTTAAATAAAAAAAAACAAAGTTGAAATCGAAGCCAATCATCATGCGTTGACAATGAGATCCTGCTATCATCTCGCATACCAGTTACATTTAAAAAACAACAACTGAAAAAACCAAGAATATGGGTAAGGTGACTCTGAGTGGAAAACCCAGTATGCAATCCAAACGCTTCGGCGTTTAAAGGAGAAATACGCGAGAAAAGTTCCAAGTAGACAACGCAAAAGGACAATTTAAATAAATGGCAAAATAGGTTATAAGGTTTAAGAATGAGGTAACCCCATATACTAATAGCTTGCATCAGCTGCAGAACAAAAGATATGCTACGTTTATTTTGTTACAACGCAGATGTTTAGCACATGTTTGTAAAATGTTAAGAAACTAAACACCAGTTATATGAAATGGCAATAGTGAAGATATTCAACAAACGTTTTAAAATGTCAGCGAATTACAAAACGTTTAGCTAAAACGACAAAAATGTGTACACTGAATTCAAGTTTGCAAAATTTCAAGATACTGGAAAGTGATAACGTGAAATGGTGATTATGTACGTACTCAGTAAAGTTTATAAAATGTTAGAAATCTGAAGGCCAACTAAGTAAAAAACAATAATTCGCGTATTATAAAATGAACCTCGTGCAAAGTAGCAGTAATATAAACTATACAAAAGGCCTAAGGAAGAAATGCTGTTTAATTTGTAAAATGAGGCTAAATATGTCATTTATGGATTTTTTATGTATAATTGTACCTTTAGCTATGTATAAGACAAACCTGTTACTCTTTTTTTCTTCTCTCTTAAACGTGTTAAGATGGGAATTTTTTAAAATCCTTCCTCCATAGTTATCACGTGTGAAACCTTAAACATATATATTGGACCGATTATAGGGCTTTGTGTTTTAGATTAATAATTACACTATGAAATTCACAGATACCTTATAATCGCAGCCGACTACAAGTTTCTTCCCCTATTCTAATCTGTTACATTTCCTAGATGTCTAAATCACATCCGTCTACGTATGCACACCAAATGTTTGCTCAGGGTCATCAGCATTTATTTAAACTAATCCACCTGCAGATTGTTCAGTTACAGTATTGATTCTTCGTACTTAAAACGGACGTTACGACACTCAAATCGTTTTCTTTCTCATGGTTTTTTAAAATGGGAGTCATCTAATATTTGATATCGCCCTATAATCGGACCAATAAGGTAAATAATTGCCTTATCATAAAAAAAATGTTGATTATGAAATTATACAATCAGAATATCAAACAATAATAGTTTGATACATTAACACTCTCCGGCATATATATTCATGATAACATTGTGGAAACATACGTTATCGCAAATAAATTAAAAATAAAAAACAGAAGCCGTAATGGCAATAACAATCGTATTTCTTTCCGGTTTTATTAAATGTGACAATAATTGCATAGTTAGGGCTTAAGCCAGCACAGTTAGCTTGTTGAATAAAACAAATACTCTTACGTGTGCGTTGGGTAAGATCGAAATAAAAATATCAATAGATAGATAATGTGTACATTGTGTCAGTTAATTAGACAGAAATATATATAATTAGATACTTAACGTACACTTTTCAGCAGATTATTAGAAGGAAAAATATATAAAGAGATATTCAACGTGTACGTTGTGACAGTTAATTAGACAGAGAGAGATATTACGAGGTAAAAAAAGTGTGCGTTGAGTCAGCTTATTAGAGAAAGAAAGGTTTCAACAGTACTTAATGTGTACGTTTTGTCAGATATAACTGCACAAAGAAAGGCATCTATAGATACTTAAAATATACCTTTAGCAGTTCATCCAATGAGAAAGTATAAGTCGTCGGACTTTCAATGATTAAATCCAAGGTTCGATTTCCCACGACGAACACAGCAGGTTGCCCAAAGTGATTGTATCTAAAAATAAAAAACTTACTATAAATATTTAAACAGACAAATATATCATGAGATACGTAACGTGTAGATCGTATCAGACAATTTTTCAGAAAGTTATTTTTAAATCGAAGAATATGACATGATAGTTAACTTAAAATCGAAGCAATGTTAGAATAATTTATACCAAAAAGAAGAAAAACTGCTTTAAAGGATCTTAAACCAAACAATATTTCCCAGAATCTAAGAAACTAACCAATCCTGAGGGTCTTGTCTTACTTTATCTCTAAATAACTCAGGATTTAACAACGAACATCACTTTCAAATTAACGGTACCGTAATGGGAACCAAAATGGCACCTATTTATGTCAATATTAAATAGAAAGATAGCTGTAGCTACCTAATGTGTGCGCTGCTTGAAACAATTAGAAATAAAAATAAACTACAGATACCTAAAGTGTAAGTTGTGTCAGATAATTAGAAATAGAAAGATAACTAGAAATACCAAACGCGTAAGACATTAGTTTTCATTTGAAACGAGCATTTGCTGGTTCGAATATTCACGAATGATTATGAAAATGTTTCCATGTGCTACCTTTGCCACAATATTTTATTTTCAACACTAAAATCATTTTTTTTTTGCTTACTCTGCTTACACTTCAGCATGTTAAACTAGATCACAGGCCCCCCCGAATGGCACAGCGACATATCTGCGAACTTACAACACATTGCACTACGAATATGCTAATTAAACCATTTATTGGTTATCAATGACATGTCTCACTGGGATGTAATAGCATAATAAAATATTATTGTATTAATAGCCTAGACAACATATAAAACTACCAAAAACTACACAAGGTTGTCGATGGCATGTTTTATGGTTAATTATGAAACACTTACCTACGCTGTCGGTATAGTGTTTGAAAATCCTTCTACTCATCAAATACTTTAAGTATGGAACCATATTATTTTTTCCTACACTCTGAGTTGTTATGTAAATATCCTTATAATATTGTATTTTTCATCGTTGGTTTGGATACAGTGAGGCACTAACGTAAGTTATTCGACTTTCACTTTCACGGGAGCTTTTAATACTACAACTATATTTGTAATATGTTATTATCCTGCTTTTTTACAAGAAAAAAAAACACTTGTAAAATAGTCAGGTGCAAACTTGGCTTTGAGTGATTTATCATTTTAATATTTAAAATTAGTCTTACCACGTGAATCTTGAATTTTGACAGACGTTGCTTTATATTCTATATAACAAGTTCCATAAAGACAGCTAGCTTTGGCGAAAGTTAGATAGTTAACGTTTAGTTCTTTAGACTGATTTAACACAAATGAGTGAATTTAATATGGACTTTGGCTTGTAAGAAGGATAGGGTATGTTTAAAATAATAAGTTTAAGCAATCGTTTTATTTTAAATGTAGTTTTTAATAAAATCCAAGCTTAATTTGGATCTTACTTTTACTATACTTTCTTTTATCTTGTAAAGATTATTTTTCAATTCAATTTTAGCTCATTTCGTTTTTAGTTTAATTTACAGGGGGTCATATTTGAACCTGTAAAATAAACTAATGAAGGATTCCCCCTTTTCCCACACCTCTTACCAGTTTTACAGATGTACGAGAAACACTTGTCCTTTTATTTTAATTTTTGCTTTTACGTGAAATACAGTCTAGATTTTTAAATTTGTTTTCTAGTTTTCTTTTTCACAACTATCTCGTTTTGAGTACTGAGAGTATCCCCATGTCATAGCTCGATTTCCTTGAGCCTCCAGTTAGCAGATTGTAACTGGCTACGAGGTCAATCCATGAACTAGAAAATGCTGCAGAGTAAGGCACTTACAGTGTTTGGTCTTGTGATTAAGAGATGTTATAGTTGGCTGTGACCAAGGAATATCAAAGTTGGATGTGACCAAGATACGTCATATTTGCAGAGTTGTTGTGCTATTCCTGAAAAAGTTGAATGATCAGGCTTGTAAGCGTTCCAGTGAGTACATATATTAAATGAAAATGTCATTTTATACAGGACGACAGGTATAGGAACTGGGAGATGATGGTTCATGAACCACGACAGGATGGTCAGAACTAGGGCTAGCCCTTCTTCTAGATCTCGAGTATTTTCAATTGTTGCAAAGGTCCCTGGCAATCATCACACCGCAACTGTAAGCATGGAGCAAAGAATGAGGGTTATCTGGAGCAACCAAAATGACTGATGAAAATGTTACCCTTAAGTGAAACTTGAACGACTAGGAATAGTAGGGGAAGTAGACTGAAACTTGGTGGGACATTCTCTATATGACTCTTACATGTATTCCAACCACACTGTCAGAACTCAGGAGAAAATTGTTAGTGGTGGAAAAGCTCTTCTGACTTGAGATGTTTACTGGCAGAAGAGACATGAAGCTCTTAACAAAATAACAGGTGTTCAATGAGATGCAAAGAAGCCTCTTCAAAGAAGATGAAACACTTAGCCGAGCCAAGATCAAGACATAATGTACAGTTGGTGGATAAGTTACACCAGACAGGAGCTATTTAGCCAGAATGTGAACTCTTATACAAAAGACTGATAGTCATTAGAATAATAGGATGATTCTCCATGAAAGGTGGCGCCTTGCCCTTCCTGGGGTTAGGATCAAGGTGGGCTACACCAATGTGAATCACTTCACCAAAAATGAGACAGCAATTATGCACGGAAGAAGATGAAGACAGCGACTGAGTGGTAGATGTGAAACCTTCCTTGAATAATTGAGAGATCTTTGGAAAATGAGAGTCATCAACATCATGAGATGAGACAGTAAGCCATTACTAATAATTATAGTAACTGGTGGGCAGGCAGAGAGTCTCTTCATGAAGATAGGAACCCAGTTACCCGATAATTAAGAGTAAAGAACCACTGGTGGATGATATTTGCAAATGTAAACTGAATCACCAGTCTTCGATGTAGTGAGTACCTGCAGATGATAAGGTAAAAGGGTGGTGCAGGAGAGCCCTTCCTGTATCTAAAGAAAGAGTGAGTTTCTGAGATAACTACAAGCCATTGGACGAACATGGGACCATTAGAACCTGTGGAAAAGATGTGGTCCATATCTCATTGTTTGTTAATCCAGGGATCAAGAGCTGACACCTATCTGAATGTGTGACTTCCAGATCCTGATAACTTGAATGTTTCTATACATCAATACGTAAACCACATGAGTCCATGGTAGAGATGAAGTAGAATTATTCCCCCCCCCAACAGGTGAAAGGGCAGCCATTTAAAAACTGGGCCAAGTTGTGGATGATTCTAGACATGTCACTGCATGAAATAAACACATTTCTGAGCAGATAATACTATCACTGAAACTTAATTTGTATGACCAAGAGACTAATATGATCAAGTGATTGATGATAGCTTGGTTTAGATAAAAAGCTAGTAGTTAAGACAATTACTGATTTACACAGTCATTAACCTGAAAGGAAATAGCGATAATTTACAAGAATTAAGCATGAACCTTATTCCTAAAGTTTGTATAAACTGAAACGGCTTGGTATTGGTTTTACTTTAAGTGTAGTTTTAAGTAAATCCAAGTTTAAAACTTGGATTGTATTTTTACTCTGTCTTCTTTCAATTTGTCAGGGTTGTTTTACAATTCGATTTTATATAATTATATATTTGGTTTAATCTACACGAGGGATCATATTCTAACTAGAAAATAAACTATTAAAGGTGGTTATTCATACAACTTTAACCAGCACTACACGTCCAGGAAAACATATTCTTCTTTGATATTTTATTATGTTTTACAGTCGTGTTGTTTTATTTTATTAATGTAGGATAAATCCAGTTAGAGTCTGGATAAAATGAAACACCGTGGCTCAATATCCTCGAGTATCAAATCCACGAGCCAAAAAATATCAAACAGTACACTAGATTGTCGATGGCCATGTCTCAAAAATCTAATAATGAAACACTACACTAAAGTGTCGATGACTTGTATCACCCGGCTATTAATGAAACAGTACACTAGACTCGATGAAGTGTCTCACAAGGAAACTAAAGATACACTAAACTAGACTGTCATGAAATGTATCACTAGGCTACTAATGAAACACCACACTACGTTATCGGTTTTGTATCTCAGAAAGCTGTTAATGAAACACTACATTAAGCTGTCAATGAACTGCTTCACACGGCTACTAATTAAACACTACACGAGACGGTTGAAGTGTCTCACCAAGCTATTAATGAAGCAATATTCAAGTCTGTTGACAAAGTGTCTCCCACGTTTTAATAATAAAAATTCTTAAACAGACTCTTTTTCACCATATTTCGCAATATTCCATTACACTGTACTGTTGATAATGTATTCTCTAAAATAAAACATATTATATCACTCGATCTTAGAAACAGTTCACTAGATAGACCATTAATAAAACATCTGACAAACAAACTCGTTATAAACAAAATTCCTAGACCGAGATACAACCATTATTGTTAAACAAACCCAGTGTTCGATACTTTACCGCTTTAAATCTGCTCCTCTCATTCAAAATATTTAGGGCTACAAGTATAAATAAATTAAGTTTAATTTTTTATTAAAGTTTCAAGAAGTGTTACAGCATGGTCAGGTGATTAAGGCGCAATATGAGAGTCCCTAGATCAAATCCAAACCCCCCAAATATGCTCGCCTTTTCAGCCGTGGGAACGTTACAATGTGACAGTCAATCCCGCTTTTGGTTGGTAAAAGAGTAGCCGAAAAACTGGCGGTGTGTGATGATGACTAATTGCAGCTTGCTAACACTCTGTTGTTTGTTTAGCGAGTTGCAGATTTTTTCATGTCGATCGTTTGGTTCATTTTCAGCCAATATTCCGATTCTGTCCACTTCTGGAACTCTTCCACATGATCTGATAACTTTCCGTGTGGATTTAAAAGTGCTGACAAACGTTTTCGCTCTCTTTTCTCCCTTCCTCTTTGAATACAGTAAAAATTCAGCCGTGCTAAAAGTCTTGAAGCAAAACAAACATCGCCTTTGTACCATTTTTGCGATTTATAAATTGTCGCCAGTTGTAATTTGTTTCTAATTTCCTCCCTTGTCTTCTCTGAAAAGTCAAATTATTTAGGTCTACTTGACCAATTTATACTTCCAGCTGTCGCATCTATAAGTCGAAACAATTTAACCTGATCATTCAAATAAAATAATCATTTGTTTTCACTTTCGGTCTGCATCTCATTCTCCTCATAAAAATACTGTACTTTCTTCTATTGTATAGAATATTTTTATTAACACACGCTGACAGTCCACAGTGATCTAGTTTCTACTTTTGTGCTTTGAATGTACATACCCACCCAAAACAACCAAGAAATTTCTACTGCATAGCAATGATAAATAAACACTTGCCCTCAACTAGAGAAAGTAATATTATAAAAGTAGGACGAATATTGCAAGATAATTTGAAGCCCTCTCACTTTTAGCACTCTAGGCATCTGCATGCTTGGCTTCCTTGATAAAGTCTGCCCTATTACGAAATGATGTCAGCCCCTTCATTGAATAGTCAGTCATATGATTTTAAATAAAATGGCGTATGTAATGGTCTCACATCACACAGTCTTGTATCTGTTGTTGCTTTAAAGTTAGGCACCAAGTTTAACTTACTCTAGACTGCTGTTGAACCATGGTTAGATATCTGACAGTACTCACGTGGAATTCCATCTGAAAAGACGTGAATCAGAGGATGTTGGAAAGTGTCTACATGTGTTTTAAAGTATCATTAGAAAAATGTGTAACATCTTCTAAACCAGTTGAACGGCTGCTCTGTGCACCTGAACAAGTCAAACAATTAACAGATCACTGATATCTACCAATTCTGACCAACCTTCGAGATTCAACAAAATGTTTGGAACTGCAACAGGAAACAGACAGCTAGAAACAAAGTTTACAAACCCACTTAAGTGTATCCAGTGGAGCAGCAACATATAATATAATGTTCTTCTAACCCTGTCCCTAAATATAAGGAGTATACTAATTTAATGTCACACCTCATAGGGACCACAAAACACGACTCTCTGGTGTTTCTTTACGTTGGTATAATAGACCTTGGTTTAAATCGAATAGGTGATGTTACCCACTCCTAATGTGGTAAGCTGATCAAAATGAAAACTTACTTCATACTGAAGTGAACTGTGCCGTACTCCTGATTGAAGTGAGATGTGTAATGGATTTACTGTTATACATTTATTTTAATATCTATGTTTGTTTCAGTTTAATGCATGTAACGTGCATTGTTAAATGTGTATTGCGCAAGTGCCGCCTGTTCTCTAAATCTTATTATGAGTTAAAACTAAAGCAATATCTGCAAATAAAGTTTAGTTTATATCATATAATAAATCCAGTATATCATTAACATATCATAAAAACAACAGAGCCCTCACTAATACCTCTTACATTTATTAATTCAACAGAATAGTTTTTACCTATATTAGCTGTTGAGATTCAGTGTTTTAAATAATGCCCCAAACAATTATGCATTTTACCTCTTATTCCCACATATTATTTTTGTTTAACAATAATTTATGGCTCGCACAATCAAATGCTTTAAGCAAGTTCAAAAACACTGTTATATCATAATTATGGCAAATTTACTTTTCCACATTTTATTTATAATATTTTCAAATAAAACTTGAATAGCCTGTTGTGTAGATTTATCTTTACGAAAAATACACTGATGTCCCGTAACGTTTCTCAAAAGAAGAAGTCCAAAAACAAATGGTATAACAAAATAGCTTTGATTTTTTTTTTTCACGGTTTGTTAAATTGCTTTTTCTTATCATGCACCAAACGTGCTCGCCCTTTCAGCCGTGGAGGCGTTATAATGTGATGGTCAATCTCACTATTCGTTGGAAAAAAGAGTAGCTCAAGAGTAGGCGGTGATAACTAGCTGCGTTCCCTCTAGTCTTACACCACTAAACTAGGGACGGCTAGCGCAGACAGCCCTCGAGTAACTTTGCGCGAATTTCAAAACAAACCAAATTCTTATCATGTTTTAATAATTGCTTACTTTAGGAGGGTAATAGTTTTTTTTATCAGTATAATAAAAAAAAAGATTTACTGGTTTCCAAACGTTCAAAGTTGTTGTCGACTTTCAAATCTTTGTTGTCTAGAACGATCTACTACAAGTCAAGATTATAAAACTTTTCCTTCTTATAGTATAAAAAAATCATTCGTGGTAAGTTTGGGGAAGAACACAGATAATAATTCGATTCCACTAATCCTGAAGCTCGTCGATTTCACGTGATTCTAAATCGTTTAGAGTTTTCAAGGTATATAACAAGGTGAAAAAATAAAGAGTTAGGTCGCATCAAATTTATCTTGAACTACAACAAACGGAATCACTTTCTTGAACAATAAACAGAAGAAAGATACTCGATGGAATCTAAATCCATATTGTAACGAGCTGAAAACTCTGCTTTCCACAAACATTGGCCCTTAACAGTCTACTCAGATCAGAAGTATGATGTACCATTCACTGAAATTTGACTCTTAAACATATCTAGACGAGCAAAAAGGCCTGTTGCATGGTTTATTGACACGCCCTACTTTTAAGTTTCATTTCAAATAATGTTTTGAAGCATTACAGCATTCGGAGAGCTCAAATACAAAGTTTATACTGCGAATTCAAACCAAAGTTATGAGTATTTGGAAGGCGTACACTGAGATAAGTTTAAAATTGCAATTTCGAGAATTATTGGGTTTTTTTTTTGTCAGTCCGTCTGATAATCGTCCAGAATATGTACATTTCCCAGCCATTCATTTTAAAGCCATAAACAAAACACGTTAAAATTAAACAAAATATGCTACACATTTTTTGAAAAAAGACCCTAGGATACCAGCTACAACGTGGAATTATAAAATATATCCAATGTTTTGGAGGTAACTGAAGAAATAGGAACAAAATTACAGTAGGGGTACACCGTCTATCAGTCTGAGCCTCCTATTCGCTAGTCTCACATAAGACAATTAGAATTTCATGTTAATTTGTTGAGGTTTATAGCTTGAATATTTTATGGTTATAATATATATATATATTTAGACTCCCCTTCCCCTGGCTTCGAGTGGTCTACGTCCCCTATATTTTGAGCACCTGTATTAAGTTATTTTGTAATCGTAGGGCTATTTCAAACTCTTCTTTAATAATATCTCACAAAATCACCCTTACCAACATCGAGATAGTGCTTGACCTGGTTTTAAATATTAGTAGCTTACAAGTGTTAATTACATAGATGTTTATCAGTTCAACTAAAAATCGGTTTCCTAATGGCATGCAGGTAAATTATGAAAAATGTATTTTTCTGAGAAATGGGATTTTCAACATGAACGCACACCTCATGCTCACATGAACTAAGCAGCCAATTAAAAAAAACATCGGATTCAGATATCGCCGTCCCTCATTGCAAACTTTTGACTGGATGGAAGAACATAGTCAGTAGAACCCGCCGCCATAAGATTTATTTGAAAGTGTAAGGCGTATTTAATAACACCGAATCTTGAATCCTAATATCTTCGATCCACGGCCAGACACATTAACTCTAAGGTTAAGCTTGTAACATTACACATACTTATCAATAAGAGGTAAATATTTCTTCTTGTAAGATCGACAGTTATCCTTCAGTTGTGCCAGTTTTCTTCGGTAAACCATCTGCCCTCTTGACTTCTTAGTATCTACAACTGTATACGATAAAGTCTGGACTTTTTATTACAAAATATTATAAGACTATATTGGACTTCTTACTGTACGTTCTTATACGATTACCTATGTACTTCTTACTATAGAATCTTATATGAATACATTTGAGCTTCTTACTTTGTTGAATTTTATGTGGCTACCATTGAACTTGTTATTGTAGGTCTTACTGGTGGAATCTTATATGACCACCACCAGAATTCTAAATGCGCACATTTTCTTAGTAAATCAGATATAGAAACGTATGATCCTGCTTAACTATGAAACAAATTAAGATCATTATATATAACAGCGAGTGGAATAACTCTGTTGTAATTTTCTACAATTACAAGGTGCCGTTGTACTTCCTTTACATTGAATTAACGCGTAAAGCTACGTAAGAGCTGTCTGAGTACAGTTTGTTTGTTTGTTTTGAATTTCGCGCAAAGCTACTAGAGGGCTATCTGCGCTAGCTATAATTTAGCAGTGTAAAACAAGAGAGAAGGCAGCTAGTCATCACCACCCACCGCCAACTCTTGGGCTACTCTTTTACTAACGAATAGTGGGATTGATCGAACATTATAACGCCCCCACGGCTGAAAGGGCGAGTATGTTTGATGTGACGGATATTCGAACCCGCGACCGTCACATTACGAGTAGAGTGCCTAATCCACCTAGCCATGCTGGGCCTAATGGGCACAGAAGCCCCAAACGTTCAACCAATAAACTGCAGAGCAGGCAAATAGTTACAGCACCTGTTTCTAATTCTTGAACTATTACAGTGTGATGATTGTTGTTGTTGTCTAGAATTAAGCACAAAGCTGCACAATGGGCTATCTGTGCTCTGCCCACCACGGGTATCGAAACCCGGATTTTAGCGTGTAAGTCCGCAGACATACCGCTGAGCCACTGGGGGGCCAGTGTGATGAAATAGTAGAATTTGACTGTTACTCTTATAGCGCATCCATGGTACCAAAGTATGGATTGACGTGTTACGGCAATGGGACGGAAACCATTAACTCCCACTCGGATTTAAATTCTAGGCACGATAACCACCTCTGTTTCTTCATTCATCAAACCACAGTTGTCGTCTCTGATGCTTGAGAAAGGCGTGTACTGAATCGTCGAGATTGGGTAAAATATCGAACACTTTTTTCAAATAAAACAAATCTTAAAAAATTCACATTTTATGTTATTCTAGTCTACGTCAAGTTAAAGAAATCCAACATACGTACGAAACTTACGATCGTATTCTCAGTGAAACAGAATAGACAAGCAACAACTAAATAACTATGACAAAAGAATTGTCCTCGCGGATGAAGTATCTGGTTTCAAAAACTTAGGAAAATCCTGGGAACTTATCCAGCAAAAATCGAACAATCTACTTCTGCTTTAATTAATGTATAGCTATGAATTACGAATTTCCAAAAACCGCTTACTTCATTTAAGTATTTCTTCAGCTCTAGGTTTGCGTTAGTAATAACGCTAAACCGAAATAAATAAGAATAATCAACAAGGTCTATGTCTGTTCTACATTGTAAACCTCTTCAGTTTGTTTTGACAAGTAGTTCTATATCGTCTCGTATCATTGCAAGCCACGAAAACAGATGTGCATGAAGTATAATCGTTAAATAATTATAGCATTGTCAGAGGGTGTTCAATTATTGTTGTATTTCAATATTCATTTAACGCAACTTTCCATAAAGTATTAATACACAATCATAGCATTGTTAAACGACTTCTACTTCGTTGGCGTAATATTATATTGATAGCAGAGGCACGCAAAATATTTGTGGTCAAATTAGTATCGTTATTACAGCAATACTTCTTTAAATACAAGAATTACAGAATGATACAAAATAATTCTAATCGCAGACACCAAAATCTTGTCTTAACCGTAATATTCGTCAAGCCTTTAGGACAGCCAACATTGTGTGTGTGTGTGTGTGTTTTCTTATAACAAAGCTGAGTCCACCGAGAAGAATCGAACCTTTGATTTTAGCGTTATAAATCTGTAGACTTACCACTATACCAGTGGGGGATTCGACAAAGAGATAACGTTGTAGCTTTTTTAGTTTAGTTAGGACTAAATTTATTGTGCTTAATGCTATTCAAAAAGTAAGCTTATAGCGTTATATCACGACCTAACTTCAGAGCTCTTTAAAAAGTTCAATGAAGTTTGATATATTGATGTACAAAATGTCTACTAATGAATATTTACATCCGACTATTACTTGCGCACTTAGATAGTAAGGTGCACGTGCACTTTCAGAACAGACATAAATTGAGTGTTGTAATAATTTATTCTGTTCATTGTTGTACCACAACTCTGATACTTCGTCATTTTGATATAATAAAACAAGCGCTACGTGGTACTAACTAAATTTGTAAAAATGAAAAACTTCACAATTCAAAACGTTTCATTTTGCAATTAGTAGTTCTTTCCTACATGGGCTCGGGTGTGGCCTAAGTATCAGAATCCTAGCCTATGGGTCCGAAGATTCGTGGTTCATGCATTATTACCACAGAAATTCAACCCGCACGTTAGCTTCATGGGTGCTATATAAATGATGGTCAAATCTTCCTACTTGGCCTCACCAGAGAATCCGTAGAGTTGGTAGTGAGTGTCATTGAATAACTGTCTTCTCTCTCGTCTATCAGTTCAAAGCTAGGAAGCAAAATGTGAAGATACGCTTATGTAGCTTCATATGAAAAACCTAAATCCAACATTGTATAAATCATCACCTTCAGTATGTTTTTGTAAGAAGAGACGTGCGTGTCACATTAAGAAAACTATTATGTCAAACCATATCGGCCTCATAGTTTAGAAAATCAAATTGTTATGAGAACTTGGGTCAATGAATTTTACCAAATTTTAAGTATTTCTAGTCACTTATTTGGAAAGAAGAATTGCATCTGTAAATATTAAGTTGGAGTGGCTCAAAACCAAATACTTTACAGCATTAAAAGTGCTTGAATTGAGCATAGCCTATTTCAAAACTTAATAATATTTATTACATGCAAAACTTTTACCCTTACTCGCATAAAAAATTTCTAAACTTCTCAAGGTTCTTTTTACATGTTGTTATAAAAGAACAATCTTTTATCCTCCAGAAGAAACTTTTCGCTTTCTGACAAACTTCTCGCAATAACTCACCTACATGCAAGAATAGCAAGCCAACAAATTATTGTGTTGAGCCTATGAATAAATCAATGGAGATTTTTTAAAGCATTCTTTATTTATTGACTAACCAACCAGATGGATAAATCGTCTGCCACACGTTTCTTAGTCATTGAAGCTGTTTTTATTATTACTTATTACAAATGGTTCTGAAACTTCGTAGTTTCTTAAAGCAAAACGCCAAAATTTTGCACGAGAAATAACAGATTTTGTGACTCATAGAAATTCCTGTTTCGTACCAAAAATAAGGGCGCAGATAGCATAGTTGCTTTGCGCCATAAAACACAAAACCAACCAACCAAAAATAAATATTTGTTCAGCTGAATTAACCTAAAGATTTATAATTAATTATTTTTCATTATATAACCAAAATCAATTCTATTTTAGGAAGTAAAATAGGACGTAATTTTTTTTTAATTATTGATTTATAAGTAAATGTTGATATACCCTTTGTATAGGAATTTTTTACACACTAGTGATATTGGTTACTATTAGACTTGTGATGGAGACTTAGACATGTTTGAGGATATTAATTAGTATCAGACTACTGCGCTCGAGATTTAGACACGTTAGTAAATATTGGTTAGAACTGAATCTTTATGTTTGAGATCTAAACACATTGGTGGATACTGTTCAGTGCTGAATCCTTGTGCTCGAGACATGGAAGTATTAATGAATATTGGTAACTGCTGTACTCTTGTGCTGAAGAATAAAACAAGTTAGTGGATATTCGTTATTATCATTATTGAACCCTTTGCTGGAAATATAGAGAATGTAATTGATACTGGTCACTGTTGTACCATGTTACTAGAGATTTAGCCAAGTTAGTGGATATTGGTCAGTGTTTTATCATGTGCTGGAGATATAGAAAAAGTAGTTAATATTGGTCACTATTGTACCTTTTTGCTAGAGATTTAGACACGTTAGTGGATACTGGTCAGCTTGCTGGGGATTATACATCTTGAAAATTTAGAAATTTTCTAAAAATAGAACATAATTTGTTGAAATACCTTTATAAGACTAGGTATTCAGTCTTCCTTTTGTTGCTTTGGGCAACTTTAAACACAAATATTAATTCTGCGTCTTCTTTATATAAATATTTAATTACTGTATTTCCAAATGAATCTTATCCTTCTACTCACACGAACATTATTTTCGTAATCACCTTGTTCGTTAATGACTTCTCAATAGCTCTAAATTTATTATTATTGTTTATAACGTTTGATCAACGTTCTATCTTATTGTTACGCACTTTTATTTTACTACGGCTGAACTATAATTTTATGTTGGAGCGTGTTTATTTTCACTTCTTTCCTGGTTGCAGGTTGTTTGTTTGTTTTTGAATTTTGCGCAAAGCTACACGAGGGCTATCTGCGTAAGCCGTCCTTAATTTAGCAGCGTAAGACTAGAGGGAAGGCCGCTAGTCATCATCACTCACCGCCAACTCTTGGACCACTCCTTTGCCAACGAATAGTAAGACTGACCGTTACATTATAACGCACCCACGACTGAAATGGCGAGCATATTTGGTGTGACAGTAGGTTGGCTATTTGAAAATTACTACAACTTCATGTATTAATATAATGCCGTTTCAACACGTGTGTAGAGTTGAAAGTCACGTGCTTCCGTACTAAGGAATTAATAATTGTATATATATATATGACAGAAAGCTCCCTCAACAACTATTTTCATAACGTTGTACCTTCACCTTTACTATTTACTGTACATTACAACTGACAAATTATTTGTAAGCCAAGGAATGGCGCTCCGGCTGGTCTTTGTTAATTTGTATGTCATATGCCCCAATTGTGAGTCACATATTACATATTCAGCAATTAACTTAATAGGCTATAAACTGTTTTTGTAAGTTAAAATACGTATATAATACTTGTATCCCAGTACATGATGAAAAATGTTTCCTTAGTTTAATGAATTTTCACTCTAGTACTAGACGGTGAGATTTTTTCCGTCAATACCGCAAGCGGTAATCAACAGTAAGCATGTCTAGAGAAAGGTTTATTTTAGAAGTGTAAACCTTGAGTTAATACATCTTTCATTTATATCAATAATAATTATTATTCGTACTCGAGCTTTAAAAACTAATAAAATACAACTTTTATACTGTTTACTTCGAGTTATATAAGCTGAATTAAGTAATTGCAAAACACATCTTCAAAATATTTATATCACAACCAAAACATATACGTAGAAAATTTTTTGTTTGTTTGTTTCTGGCGTTGCAAAAGCGCAGACATACCTCTGTGTCACTGGGGTAGAGAAAGGAGTAAAAGAAATGGATTTATTTTTTTTACTTGATGAAATCAAAAAGTTAAAAACGTCTGAGGATTAAATTACAAATAGCAATAATGGTTCCCCACCCTATCAATATATTTAAAGTGCTTCCAGCGCTCCTGTATGCTCCTATATATTTACATTAATTTTTAGAAATGCCTACATGCGTAGGTAGACTTCACTGTATAAAGAATGTTTCGAAAAACACTACTCTAAAAGCTATTTAGTCTCTTACGAAATTAAAGGTGAAACATTCTATTTAATGCCGTTGCGACAATACTGTGCTTAGAACTATAATTATTTTTTTCAAAATTCAGCTCTTACCTGGCTTCTTAAAAAGATGACCTGGCTAATCTCTGTAAATAACATTAGTAGGTGTGGGCATTCTTAGCTCTGCCCTCGAAAACATGACAAACTATTCCCCGTTTCCAAATAATTATCTTGCACTATTTAGTGTATATTTTATGTCTCTCAAGTTGAGTATACGACATATTATTCCTCTCATATCGTTAACGATCTCTTATCTTCGTTTTGTTTGTTTTTGAATTTCGCGTGAAGCTACACGAGAGCTATTCGCGCTAGCCGTCCCTAATTTAGCAGTGTAAGACTAGAGGGGAGGCAGCTAGTCTTCACCACCCACGGCCAACTCTTGGGCTGCTTTGTTACCAACGAATAGTGGGATTGCCCGTGACATTATAACACCCCCACGGCTGAAACGATGATCATGTTTGGTGCGAGTGGGATTCGAACCCGTGACCCTCGTATTACGAGTTGAACGCCTCTTATCTTCATTTTTTAATAAACGACTACTTATTTTCAATTTAACTCGCTGTAGAGCTGCCGTAGTAGCTATTTATACAATAAATATTTTCCGTGTATTTGTTCATATCTGTTCCTAATTTTGAACTGATGGTCTAGAGGGAAGGAAGCTATCTCTTAGCACTCACCCAAAACTCTTGAGCTACTCTTGTCTAACCGAATAATGAAATTTGACTGTCACTATTATAGCACACCCACGACCCCAAAGTCTGGAGCACGATTGTGTTATAACGGGACTCAAATCAGGTTCAAAACCTAGGCACGACTGTTATTCGAGAATGCTTTTAAAGCATGACGCAATGAGTCTGCGTATACAGCTGCGCAAACATTCACCTTCTGAGTTTGCGCAGATCGTCAGCGAAATCAATAAATAATTATTTTGCAATCACAGTTTGCACTCTCATAATACGATTTTAATTACACTGAAGGCTATAAACATATATTTAATAAACAAAAGTATTGTATAATTTCTATAAATTATTAGTATATAAAATATAAAGATTTTTTAAAATTGAATTCAAGCTTATTCCTTTCTTATCATAAAAATTTTGTATTTTACTACTTGTAATCAGGAAAAGTGAAAAACAGAAAGATAGAAAGAGATTTTATTTAATCATTTTGCTAAAGTGAGACCTTGAATCGATATCTATTTCACATCCCTGAGAAAAGCTTCAGTAGCTGTAAAGGTTTGTAAAGAAAGTTACAAAAATCTTTGAAATGATTTTTATATCTTCAGCAAGTGGAGCCTGAAATGCATTTATACTCTTTTACTTCCAAACGCTGATTTCCTTGTAGTGTAATGTTAGCCAGTTTCTTAACATTTATAATTTTTTACGTTTTGTCAGCGCCATTGCTCAGAAACTTCATAAAAATGTAATACTTTACAAAAAAAAGATGACAAAAAGCACAAAATAGTAAGAAAAATTTAAATGCATTACCTTATTTTTTTTTAAATATCGTATCTGGAAGTGTTATTCAATAACCGAAGGAAAAAAACACACATAGAAGATAGTTCTAAACAAATGGTGTAATATTCGTTGCAGATGTGATAAAGGATTCAATGAAGAACTGGTTTTATGTTCTTTAGAGAAATAATGTAAGATTCAAGAAAGAACTGGCGAAGTTCCCCTCTAGTACAACGATAAGTCTCCGCATTTATGACGCTAAAATCAGGGTTGGATCCCCCTCGGTGGACTCAGCAGATAACGCCTTGTGGCTTTGCTGTAAGAAAACGCACACATATAACTGGAGTATTATTCGTTGAAACAATTATGTAATATTAAGCGAAGAATTAGTGTAATATTCATTTAAAAAGTGGTGTAAGATTTAACAAAAAGTAGCGGTGTGACAATAAAAGTTTTCGGTATGGAAGACGTATCCATAATAATTTGTGGAGTATGAATACACGATAGTAGTATTCTATACAATATGAGCTTGTAGAAACATACTATAATCTCATAATTATATATATATTTTTTAAAACGTAAAACAGTTTGCATTCCTATGAAGCTATGAATTTATTCAGAAACGTACAATAGAAACAAATGTGTGTATTTATACATTGCCCAGCTATATTTTTTTTAAAAACAATACAGCGGTTATCAAGATAAGTAGCTGGTTTTGTAACAATTTAAAAACATGTGTAAATGGATAGGAGATTAAAAAGACCCTATTTATTCTATTAGTAAAACCCATCACTGGACCACATGGCTCAGTCGTAAGTCTGTGGGATTACGACGCTAAATATCGGGTAGGCCCGGCATGGTCAGGTGGTTAGCGAGCTTGACTCGTAATCTCAGGGTCAAGGGTTCGAATCCCCATCATACCAATAGCATGCTCGCCCTTTCAGTCGTGGGAGCATTCTAATGTTACGGTCAATTTCACTATTCGTTGGTAAAAGAGGAGCCTAAGAGTAGGTGGTGAGTAGTGATGACTAGCTGCCTTCCCTCTAGTCTTACACTGCTAAATTAGGGACGGCTAGCGCAGATAGCCCTCGAGTAGCTTTTCGCGAAATTCAAAAAACAATAGCCCCCCCCCGCTAGTACAGCGGTAAGTCTACGAATTTACAATGCAAAAATCAGGGATTAGATTACCCTCGGTGGGCTCAGCATCTAGCTCGATGTGGCTTTGCTATAAGAAAAACACACACAATCAAAACACACACAATCAAAACACACACAATCAAAACACACACAATCAAAACACACACAATCAAAACACACACAATCAAAACACACACAATCAAAACAAACACAATCAAAACACACACAATCAAAACAAACACAATCAAAACACACACAATCAAAACAAACACAATCAAAACACACACAATCAAAACAAACACAAAGGAAAATGCTGATAAAAAAACGAAACCCTTTCAAATGCTCTATTTTTACATTTAAAATAAATTGAAGTTTATTTTTAACCGTATTTATGCATGCCTCTGGTGATTATGAAGACGTTTTATTGGTGCACAATTAGTTCTTCATTTGACTTAAATAACAGCTTCACATTTTTCATATATCCAAGTAAATATTTTGCAGTATTTTTTTTAAACGCTAATTAGTTTTTATTATTATATTATCTATTTATTAATGTATTTTTTATTTAAATTTCGGAAACAATACAGGGAGACAGACTTGTGTAAAAACTGTAAGTTGTTTTGTGCGTTTTACAAGATAATAATATCTAATTTTGAAAACAATTTTCATTGGTCGATAAAGACAAAGACAAAAGATGATGACGAATCTGAATGGTCGTTGCATCTCGTAACAGAATAGAGAACTTCACAAAGCAAGACTGGAATTAGTTTTTTTTCGTGATACGTCATCATAATGAAAACACTCTTCAGCAAGTAAGATCGATTTTCACGTCACAGATCGAACACTGTAGAACTTCTTACTACACATCAAAGAAATCATCTATTCAACTGACTACATTAATAGAGAGCATAAAAAAACATCTGAAAAATTTCAGTAACGTATTCTCAATTATGTATAGTTATTATTTCGTATTAATATTAATAAATAAATTATTTAGACAAACAAGTACTTTAAAATAAATAAGTACTAACATGAAAATGTAGCACAAAAATGTCTTACTCACCATCTAGTATTCTTTCAAATTATCTATGTCAACGCCTCACACTCAGTTCATTCAATGATAGTCTAAGCCTACTTTAATTCCTAAGCTAGAATTGTTAGCCCTGTACATCCTACGCGTTATAGAAATATAAAAAATCATAATCTAACAGCTGTTAGAATTGCCACGATCTACAGACCCTTACTTTTGAAAAGTTGCACTGCTGAAGTCGTTATTGATTTACTTCTAAGTTCATCGATTTATCTGAGTTAACACTACAGGAAATCTCCAAATAAATGTGGAAAATGTTATTGTAGTTGTTTCTACAAGCTTAGCTCTGGCTAATAGGTAACAAAAGAGGATTTTCAATAGCCGCGGCACTTGAGATTCTTTTAGGTAGCATTGGTGTAAATTAATCTAGGAAACCATTTCTTTTCCTATTATTAGTCCCCCAGTAGCATAGCTACGGACTCACAATGCTCGACACAGACGGCCCATCGTGCAGCTTTGTGTTTCATTCCAAACAAACAAAAACCTATGATCAGTAATATTTTTGTGCATTAGTAATAAAAATGCGTAGGGTGCGCGTATACAAAATTCGATTACTCATCAGGACCTCTACCAGTCTACCATCATGTTGAAATTATTTTAGGCAGGATTAGAATAAATTGATTTATAAGATTTTAGGCATGATCAAGTACATCAATCAAAAAGGTTTTACCTCCTGAGTTCAAGTGTAATTAGATCTCAAATCGGTCAAAAGATGACGGAGTTATGAGCTAAAAGTTTGTACTTTAAAAAATAAAAACGCTCAAAGCCGTTCTATAAGCCTCTATAACGCCGCTAAAAATTTGATTATTTTACATGTATATAATACCATTCTCTTCGTTAATTTGGTTGTTTTACATCTATATAATACCCTTCTATTCGTTAATTTGGTTGTTTTATATCTATATAATACCCTTCTATTCGTTAATTTGGTTGTTTTACATCTATATAATACCCTTCTATTCGTTAATTTGGTTGTTTTATATCTATATAATACCCTTCTATTCGTTAATTTGGTTGTTTTACATCTATATAATACCCTTCTATTCGTTAATTTGGTTGTTTTACATCTATATAATACCCTTCTTATCGTTAATTTGGTTGTTTTACATCTATATAATACCCTTCTATTCGTTAAAATGTGTGAAAAAAATGTTGTTTTAGCAATGTTTTTTGTTAAATTTCGCACATAGCTAAACAAAGGACTATTTGTACTAGAAGTCCTTAATTTTGAATTATAAAACTACAGGAAAAGCTCCAAATGAGCAGTACCCAACTCTAATGACACTTTTTTCAGATCGCAGACCGAATAGAGCGACTTGACCGTCACTCTAATAACATGTTGACAACCCCAAAGTAGGCAGCGCAACTTTATTCTTCAGTCATGGGACTCGAGCCTCAAATCTTCAAATCCACAATCTGATGCACAAACCGCTGGAACTGCGATCGGTTCCAGCTATCTCTACAAACCGTGTTCGAACTAATAGTGTAAAAATCCGGTTGTTTACTATGTATTTGATGACCTCCTCTATATTAATGAGTATGAAAAGTTCTGGTTGTAATAATGGTATTTGACAACTTTCTCTACATTAGTGATTATCGATTAATTCTGGTTGTTTTACGTGTATTTAAAATCTCTTCATTAGAGAGTAAGAATAAATCTGGTTATAATATATGTTTTTGACAACCTTCTCTTCATTATAGAATGTGAACATTTTGGTTTTAATATCATTTAAACGTGAATATATTGATGTATAAAGAAATTTTCAGTATGAAGTACCATTTTAAAAATGTCAGATTTTACTAATCTACAAGACTTCCAGATTTTTAGAGTGCTTTTACTCAGGTGAAATACCAATATTAACTGACAAAATTAAAAATAGAAACAAAACGTGCGAGAGAATCTCGAGGTCATACACATATTGTTTTTAAGGCGCCCATGAAATATAGAGACATGATCATCATTCAAGTGTATCTACATGGATTTACAAACTTGTTAAACATACAGAAACTGGTAATGAAGTCAGTTACTTCACATACAAGTAATACATATACAATTTCAAAATATAAAAAGGTAATCAATGAAACGATACTTAGATCTCAAACATCTCTTTCTTTTGTTTTAAATTCTGCACAAAAATGCGTGGGGGCTACGTGCGCTTGTCGTCCCTAACTCACCAGTGTAAGACTAAAGGGAAGGCAGATAATCATCATTACCCATCGCTAATTCTTAAGCTACTCTTTTACCAACGAATACCGGGATTAACCGTAACTTAATAACATTCACACAGCTGAATGGGGGAATACATTTTGTGTAATGGGGATTCGAACCCGCGACCCTCAGATTACGAGTCGAGCGCCCTAACCGCCTGGACATGCCGGCCCTCTTGCCTTGTATATATTGGTTTACCATAAATCTTTGACGGACTGAGATGACATGGTCTTCGTTTCTTACCTAATGTTTGGTACATTTCTCGTCTTCGTCCTTTGGTCGTTTTTATTTGTAAGCTTCATTTTCATTAATAAGTGTGAATAATTATAACAGTGCAAAATTCATCTGTTATATCTGTATTAAAAGCCCTCTTAACAAGGATTAAAAAACACTTGCTTCAACTTTCTGCAAAACCATCAACTGCAAGCAAAAATAACATCGGATATACAGTTATAACAGAAAGTGTTCGTAACTCTGTGTCCCGAACGGTTTGTTGCTCATAACTTGAAAAGTATCACGAGTAGGCTAATAGACGTACATTATATTTAAAATATTATACTAACACACATCTACATAAATTTTTATGTAAATTAAACGACAAATAAAATGTTTATAAACAAATATCTAAAAATAGGAGGAGCAGAAAGTGTTCGTACATTTCAGAATACTGAGTTTTCCCGTAAAAATTTTTAGTTTGGCGAATAAACTACATTATACCATTCCAGAACTAGACACTGGGTTTATAATTATTGGAATTTAGCCAGCAAAAAATGTACTTCCGGAAATTTAGCGCTGTCTCTTTCATTATCTACTTGGTCATCATGGCGAACAGAAAACTATCCAGTGATTTAAAAAACAGAATAATTGTAAAATATGTCTCATGTGTCTCTTTCCGGTATTGCTACACAACTTACTGTGCCAAAATCTACTGTTCAAAGCATAATTGCCAAGTTAACAATTTGGTAACACTCCCACGTCCTCCGACATCAGACAAAAAACAGACTATTTTATACTATTTGGTAACATTCCTATGTTCACCGACATCAAACGAAAAGAAGACTATTTTATACTATTTGGTAACACTCCCACGTCCTCCGAAATCAAACAAAAAAAGACTATTTTACACTATTTGATTACACTCCCATGTCCACCGTCATCAGACAAAAAATACTATTTTATACTATTTGGTAACACTCCCATGTCCACCGTCATCAGACAAATAAGACTACTTCATACTATTTGGTAACACTCCCATGTTCACCGACATCAAACGAAAAGAAGACTATTTTATATCATTTGGTAACACTCCCACGTCCTCCGACATCAAACAAAAAAAGACTATTTTATACCATTTGGTAACACTCCCACGTCCTCCGACATTAAACAAAAAGAAGACTATTTTATACTATTTGATAACACTCCCATGTTCACCGACATCAAACGAAAAGAAGACTATTTCATATCATTTGGTAACACATCAAACAAAAAGAAGACTATTTTATACTATTTGATAACACTCCCATGTCAACAGTCATCGGGCAAATAAAAGACTAATTCATACTATTTGGTAACACTACCATGTTCACCGACATCAAACGAAAAGAAGACTATTTTATACAATTTGAAAACACTCCCACATCCACCGACATTACACAAAAAAGACTATTTTATACTATTTGATAACACTCCCATGTCCACCGACACCAAACAAAAAAAAGACTATTTTATACCATTTGGTAACACTCCCACGTCCTCCAACATCAAACAAAAAAGACTATTTTATACCATTTTGTAACACTCCCATGTCCACCGTCATCAGACAAATAAAACACTAATTCATACTATTTGGTAACACTCCAATGTTCACCGACATCAAACGAAAAGAAGACTATTTTATACCATTTGGTAGCACATCAAACAAAAAGAAGACTATTTTATACTATTTGATAATACTCCCATGTCCACCGTCATCAGACAAATAAAAGACTAATTCATACTATTTGGTAACTATCCCATGTTCACCGACATCAAACGAAAAGAAGACTATTTTATACCACTTGGTAACACATCAAACAAAAAGAAGACTATTTTATACTATTTTATAACACTCCCATGTCCTCCGTCATCAGACAAATAAAAGACTAATTCATACTATTTGGTAACACTACCATGTTCACGGACATCAAACGAAAAGTAGGCTATTTTATACAATTTGAAAACACTCCCACATCCACCGACATTAGACAAAAAGAAGACTATTTTATACTATTTGATAACACTCCCATGTCCACCGACACCAAAAAAAAAAAGACTATTTTATACCATTTGGTAACACTCCCACGTCCTTCAACATCAAAGAAAAAAAGACTATTTTATACCATTTTGTAACACTCCCATGTCCACCGTCATCAGACAAATAAATGACTATTTTATACTATTTGATAACACTTCATGTCCACCGACATCAGATAAAAAGACTATTTTGAGATGTATTATAACTTAACCACTTTTTACTTATCTTGGAATTACATTTTTGTTTTTCACACTTTTTTTCTGCTAACAAACTTACAAGTTGAAAGAAAATGCAAAAATGAACAGCATTTCATAATATGTATAATAAAACTGGAGTTTTAGTTTCAGAACAAAGTCACATTGAGCTATCTGCCTTGTCTATCACGATCAATTGTATCTAGAGTTTTAGCGTTGTAAGTCCATAAACTTATCGTTGTCCCATTAGGGGAAAATAACAATAGTACAGTTAATCTATATTCTAGAAGCTGTCAAAACTTATTAGGTTAGGATAGATAACAAAATATCAAGCGATCAATATACCTGCGTTAAGTGGTTATATATGTATCTGTGTGTGTTTATAGCTATGTATGTGCACATATGTATATATTAATGAGTGGAAACATGTTTGGACGTTTAAAACTGAATTTGAGCTTAATTACAGATCACACAAGAAATAAAAACTTTCACGTGTTTTGCACGAGTGAAAATTATTATTGTAGTTTATAATATAATCTGAAATTTTTCATCCTCTCTATCAGATGCATATAAAGATTTGACTAAGGAACATTTTTGTAAATCGCTAAAAGTAAGTATTTGTTTAAAAACCCATCTCGTCGTTTATTTTTCAATTCATCACTAGATCTTGGATCGTCGTAGTTAAGGTACTCCTCGTACACACACTCAAGTAGCTCAATAGCAAGACCGAGGATTTACACACCAATAATCGGGTTTCGAAACCCTTCGTGAGGACAGCTCAAGTAGTTCATTAAGTAGGTTTACGCTTAAAAAATCCGATTTGTAGTTTTCATAAAGCGATGGAGGAAGGAAGGAGGGTTAGGGATTAACCTGGATGAAAGGCGAAGTTATTAAAAGAATGGCCGAAAAAATTCCAGAAAAAAGGAGCAGAAATATACGGAAATATATAAGAAAATCTGGTGTTTGTGTTGGCAAGATATATTTTTGTGTGCCAGAAACTCCCTCAAATTCAAATTATTTTAGGTAGGATTGCATTACATTAATCTAAGACACTTGGTGCATGGTCAATTACGTCAATCAAAATGGTTTCATCTCCTGAGTGCAAAACTGTAATTAGATCAGGTATCGGCCAACAGCTGACGGAGTTATGAGCAAAGAGTTTGTTCTGGAAAAACTCAAACTGTTGTTGGAGCCGCTATATATAAAAACTGTTCGTTGTACAGACAAGATTCCACTAGAAGCTTGAAAACAAATTAAAATTTTAGAAATTAAATATCTTATTGCAATTTCAAACTCAGTTTCTAGATGAACAACAACGTCGATCCCTAAAAACACCTAAAACTAAGGCTCATGGAAAATACAGAATTATCAGCTCGATCGGTCACACCAGAAATATTGCTAAAAGAGATCCTTATAAGAACTAAACACAAGGTTAAAGAAAAGGTATCAGAAGATTAAAATGCGTTTAAAAGTGATTGGTGCAAATGAGAGAGTTTGTTCAAAATTGGGATGTTAAGTGAAAGAGCCGTGAAGTGCCAATAAGCCAGTGAAAGTTCTACCATAGACTAACAATTTGTAATCCTATTGATTTTCATGAATACACCGCTATAGTTATTATAATACAACAATACTTCCCTTCGTGTTTTCTGAAGTTTGATCACGTTGTCAACAATTTGAAGGTAAAAATTAATTCAATGAACGAAATATTCATTTAACAGCAAAAACAAAAGGAGTTATGAAAACACTCACCTTTTCTTATTCATAAGTACTTAACGGAACTGTGACAAGTGCTAAGGCAAGTATATTTTGTAATTCTTTCCATTTTATGGGGCTAATTCTTCTATGCCATTACATAATGTAAATTTCAGTACTATAGTAATGGTTCACTGATCCCTGTTGACATGTGAATGAGTCAGAGTGAATATTCATTTAGAATCCCCACATACTTGTACAATGAGCGTCATAAGTGTTCTACTTATATGAACATACTGATCAAATTTAGGGTCTGAAAAAACTGTCATGGTACCCATGGAGTGTCTTAACTATACAGAAATAAACTAGCATATGGTACCAATATGTGCTAGAAAAAAATCAATTTAATAGCACTTCTCAAATAAGCCTCGATGAAAACAATGTTTAATATTATATATTAAGTTTTGTTGTCATGTCACGGCCCAAAAAGCATAGATGATTGTCAGTATAGCAGATAATTCACATAAAAGCTTTACATGGCGCTGGATGGACTCACCAACCAATTGCTGCAGACTTGAAATGATTCCTAAACATTGTCATGTACACCCAAGATCATGATACCGAGACAAGTATATTTAAAAATAGGAAAGAGGTAGAATATCTAAACTCAATGATACTGATGTTTAGTATCTTCATTCATGTAGCCTTCAGGATAGAAGAAAGACTGACACTGATCTCAAGTATGACATAAACAACCATGTACTAAATGACAAGGCTCCTGTAGTACAGCGCTATATCTGCAGGCTTACAACACTGGAATTCGGATTTCGATATCCGTGGTAGGCAGAACATAGATAGCCCGTTGTGCTGCTTTGTGCTTAACTTCAAATAAACCTCAAATGACAGAAAAGTGTCCAGATCTACAGAATCAAGAAGACTCAACAGAATGAAATATTTGTTCGTGCAGCTGTTTAAAAAACCTCTATTTCGATGTTTATATATTGGCAAAAGACTGGAATTTGTTAAAATTGTTAATGATTGGAAAATGGTGTTATGGACAGATGAGTCCAAGTTTGGAGTATTAAGTTCAAAGTGTAGATTGTACATCCAACGGAAGAAAGGTGAAAGATACTTACCTCAACGGGAAGCAAGGTGATGGTTTTAAGATATTTTTCTGCTGAGACGACAGAAGATACTTGCAAAATAGACGATATAATGAACCATTGCAAGTACCATTAGACATGATCTGTCATGATCTACCCAGTGGTTTGCGTATTATTGGTAAAGATTTCTACTGCCAAGAAGATAATAACCCCAAACATCCATCCAACCTATACAGAAATTACTTGGTTAAGAAAGAAGCTTTTGAAGTTATTTAAATGGTACAATGATCCCCACTCAGCTTCAATCTCAACCTATTTGAGCAGATCTTGGATTTGATGGATCAAAAACTTGACAACTCAAAAGTTACTTCCAAAGAAACTTTATGGGAGTGCTTTACACATTTAGAGTAAAATCCCAAAAGTTGCTTTGTTTAAATATGTTGCAACAACGCCTCAAAGACTGTCTACAGTTATTAAAGCAAAAAGGAGACACACAAAATATTAACTGTTTACTGAATTCAAGCACTTTCACTGAGATTCTGTTGTACTAAATATGAAGATTGATTAAAGGTTGATGTTTTATCTGTGATTTACCTTCCATCGTTCTTTGAAAGTAACCTGACATCTAATTTTTGACTCTTTTGCACAGTACTTTATATATATAAACTCGTAAGAAAAGAAATAAAGCATCAAATATTTAAACAGAAATTTACCATTTAAAGTGGTAACCCTCTAACCCTGCTAACTGAAAGTGACCAGATCTACTGAAAAGAAACTTTTTTTAGTTACTATCACGGGAATCATGCCATTTGATTTCTGTTTTAATGCTGTAAACGGGACTTAGATACACCTTGATCATGATTAAAATATGCTGCAACCTCATTCATATTAAACTCTATAGTAGAAATGTTCCATGCAACACTCTTTTATAATCTCTTAGTTTCACCAAAGTGTTTTGTTACAAAACTTATAGAGATATCGTGAACTACTTCCTTCTCCACACATTTTTTTTCCATATCCTCTAGCAGATTATGATAAATGAAGCAGACGTCAGAATCTTGAAGAATTTATACAGTAGTCATTAGTTCGAATTGAATGAGACCTAAGCAAGAGATGTTAACGAGAACCTGCGCTTCCACCGACATCTCAAGATAAATATACAGAGATGTTGGCAGCAGGTTATCTCTGATGCAGAGGAGATCATTGTTAATGAAAACAGAATATGTAATAAGAAGTATGTCGATAATACATTGCTTCTTCATAAATCTCAGAAGACACAGTGGCTACTTGGCGGGGTTGTTGATAACATGGTTTTGGTTTGTTTTGAATTTCGCGCAAAGCCACACGAGGGCTATCTGCGTTAGCCGTCCTTAATATAGTAGTGTAAGACTAGTCATCATCACACACCGGTTACTTTTGGGCTACTCTTTTACCAACGAATAGTGAGGTTGACCGTCACGTTATAACGCCCCCACGGCTGAAAGGGCGATCATGTTTGGTGCGACCCTCCGATTAGGAGTCGAGTGAATTAATCACCTGGCCATGCCGGGCAGATTGATAATATGAAGAACAATAAAACTATTTCGATATTACTACAGATAAATAGCCTAAAACAGCTTGTATGTTGAATAATTTAGATGATTACGTGTCACAAAAATTAACACAACTGTAATTACGTGATCTGTGAAAGGTCACAGAATATGATATAGTAATGAGTAAAGAGTTGGATGAAATAGAACAGTTTACTATTTAGGGACGAAATCCGATGGTGAAAACAAGGGCAAAAAATGTTTATAGAGATACTGGGAGTGCCATAACAGCATTCTTCACCTCTAAGACTTAGGTAGGCATTGCAGTCTAAAACTAAACAACGAGACAACTAGTATGTTACGTATAATCAGTCCTGTCGTACGTAGACCCTATCTGCTAAAACAAAATGAAAGACGAAAACACATTAATGTGCCAACAATACAACTGGACATATGTATGGAACATAAAATGCCATATAGTTAGATCTGAAAGGAGACTGGCAGAGATCCTAGTGGGTAAAACCGAAAGAAGAAAACAAGACGTATGCAGAAACTTACTTGGCTCGATACCATTAGAAAATGGATTGGAGATGAAAAGCTTGCATCAGGAAAGTTGGCGCAGACAGCGAGAAGTGGAAAATAATGGAGAACCACGTTCGTCAGCTCTCAAAATAGGGAAGAATGCCCCATTACTGATCGAGTGAAACATTTTTTTTCTGAGCACGAATGTGCACAATAAGTTATCTGTGCTGTGCCTATCACCGAGATCATCAGACCTCGAGCTTACCGTTGAGACACATGGGTGTGGGGACCGAAGTTCTTGTAAATTGACTTTGGAAAGTTTTGACTAGTTTTGAGATTACCAAAGTAAGTTATATGACAATTAGGTTCCAAATAAATAGGATATAAAATTGCTAGGACCATCCGCAGCCATGATATGGCTACTGACAAGTGTTTTGAGTCATTTCTGTACAATCTGTTGAAGGAAAAGTAATAGCATGAATTTATCCTGATTACCAAACTTAATGACAAAAATCTCATCGTGATTTACAAGCACATACTACTTTAATTTATAACTCTCAAATCACGAGTTACAAATGATGTTCAAATATCTATTAATTCAGTCTAATTACAGCTGTAAGAACACTTCCAACACGTTGATACCTATCTATTTAATGTTAATTAAACTGTTAGGCTCGTTGTGATATACAATTCAGTATTTATTATTTGTTAGAACGCTTGTTAATAAGTTACACTTTTGATGCGCAAAATACAGCTTGTCTAACGTGAGCTTCAAAAATATAAGTTAAACTGAAGTTCATAAAATAAAATAAGGTTGTTTGTAAATTCATCAGCAATAAATTCAGAAAAATATTATAAGTTACTCAAATTCAAAATCAAACTCTTTATTGTTGATCCCAAAATTCTTATTTTCAAGTTTAAGTTACACCTAAGGTTATTGAGTCGACACATATATACAGTGTGTTTGTGTGTGTGTTTCAAGACACGTTTAAAGCCTCTGTGAAACTACGAAATTTATCAATTTTTCTAAGTACAAAGCTCTTTTCTCCAAGCACGCTTCCAGGTTAAGAATTTTTTTCAAATGTTGTTTCAGCAGAAACAAGTGGTACAAACTTTAAAAAAATAAAGTATTCTGTTCAACGTTGGCAATAACGGTAATTAGCCGAAGGCGTTGTCTTTACGTAAGCTTTTCATTACTGCTTTGAATTTCATAACAACAATAGGTGGCTTTATATGATATAGCTGAACAATAAACAATAAAAGGTGCCTCAAAAGATATAACTAAAAAATATACAATAATAGACGGTTCAAACGATATACAATAATAAGGCGGCTGGCTTCAAACGCTACAACTAAACAATAGACGATAATAAGCGGCATCAAACAGTGTAGTTAAACAATTGAGAATAAAAGGTGGCTTCAAAGGCTATTACTGAACAATAGGCAATTCAAGTCTGCTTCAAACTGTATGGCTAAACAATAGACCAATAGACAATAACAGGTGGCTTCAAACGGTATAGCTAAACAATATACAATAATAGGTGGCTTTAAACGTTATTACAAAACAATAAACAATAAAAGGAGGCTTTAAACGCTATTATTAAACAACAGATAATAATAGGTAGCTTCAAACTGTATAGCTAAATAATATACAATAACAGATGGTTTTAAAAGCTATAACTAAACAAGAGACAATAAAAGGTAACTTCAAATGCTGTAACAAACAATTGAAAAATATAAATATTATTTTCTAACAATCAAAAAGAATTGTTTATTTGTTAAATAACTTTTGTCTAGTAATAAATAAAATTTGCTTTAAAATTTCTAAAACAACAAGGATTAAACCGTACAAAAATATTTTAAAAACTTAAATCAAGGGATCTGTTTGTTGTTTTTTAAAGTGTAAAACTGTAAACACACCATCTACGCTGTGCCAAATACAGCGTTCGAAGTGCAATTTGCGTGACGTATATATATACATATTTGTGACGGTTTGAGCAGAATTTCTCTTTTGTTTTCTGCTGTAGTCTCTGTTTGTTTTGAATTAAGCACAAAGCTACTCAATGGACTTTCTGTTCTCTGCCCACCACTGGTATCGAAACCCGACTTTAGCGTTGTAAGTCCGCAAACATACCGCTGAGCTACTGGGGGACACTATAGTCTGCCATCGATAAAATACTAATGATAACAAATCATCAAATTTAAATTCTTTGTTGTAAGCGACATGCTGTTGTATCATCGATAAATTACCCCTACCTAAAAATAAACCCAATTAGCTCTCAGGAAGACAGGCTTACATTCCGAAAACGCTACGGTTGCTTGTTGTCCAGCTTGCTCTGTAAGCGCAATGTTAACATTTAAACTTTTTTATTATATTTAATAAATACTTAAATTATTCAAAAATAGGTTTAAATTTGAGAAATAAGAACAAACTTCAAACCGTGTACAATAACTAAAAACTGACATCCCACACACAGCTCTTACTAATTGTTGAGTTTTTAAAATATTTTTACAGCTATAGGAAAAACAAATTCATTAAGATGCGATAAAATCATAGCAAACATACCATATGTTAAAGACACAAATTTCATAATTAATTTTTTTAAACTATAAAAACAAAAATACAAACGATAAACTATTTATCTTGAGTTGAAAAAACCCAAGACGTGAGACGAACACTGATACACGGGAAAAAAAAAAGAAGAAAGAAAACTTTCAGAGCTTCGGAACAAAGCCAGCAATGTGAATGATTTATTATAACTGTTTATTCAACTGAAAGTTTTAAGCTGCTGTCTATAGACAAGATTCCAGACTAAGCGAATTAGTACTTTATGTGGACTCCTACATTTTAATGAATATCATACAATTTCAAACAAGTCACATAAAGTGTTCGTTGTCAATGATACCTGTTTGGAAACAACATATAAAACTCGTGTAATTTTGATTTTTTCGTATTATTATTACTATTCGAATTGTTTCTTAAAATATTAAAACACAGTTTTTCTTCTTTTTTTTTTTTACACGACACCAATAATCATGGGATATTAATAATTACTTTCAAATCAGAAATAAAGTACAGTTTAGTGTTTTTCACGTACTTTGGTTTGTTTAGAATTACGCACAAAGCTACATACAAGGCTATCTGCCCTCTGCCCACCACGGGTATCGAAACCCATTTTCTAGCGGTGGGAGTCCGCAAACATACGCTGTGCCACTGAAGGGGTTCACATATTGTTAGTGGCAAAACTGTAAGAGATGAAGGGCAACAGTAGCCGTGTTTAATACGTGTCCTGCAGCACGCGAGCTTCCTACTACACACTACCCGTGCAGGTTGACGGTCAGCCAGTGATATCGACTCCCTTATATTATAGAAATTATAGTTCTTATACAACTCGAGAGCTACCGTACGATTGCTTCCCTATCTCTCTCTCACTGAAACGCAAAACGTTTTTGAAATAAGATGAAACATTCGCTTCTCCCCATTCCTACTCAACTATAAAATCTCAATTTTGTAGACCAAAATCACCTTATTCAGAAATCAAAATCCAGAAGAAGAGAAAGCGTAGAAATCAAGCGTATATAATTTTAACGAATCAGTTTACCGAAAGGGATACTGTACATGTAAACTGCTAAGAAATTTCACTTTTATAACGTTTCTGCTACAAGATCAGGCCTACGTTAGAACCTTGTACACAGACAGCTAAAGAGTTAGACCTAAATATTAATCTTAAACGTTAAGTACGTCTCCTAGGATCTTTCAAACAAATTATCTATAATACCCCTACCTATCCCATTCTATTATTTTTAATGTTATTTTAAGTTAAATGTTCACATTTTCAAGTACGTCTGTGTTGTAACGATTACAGCAATCTTCTCTAACACGAAGGAAAATGTATACGTTCACGGTAAAGTAATATACGTTAAATTATTAATACACTCTTCAGGTTTTTAACAAAATAAAATGTATCTGATATAAAGTATAAGCAATGAATGTGTATCAGTTTGGTGTAAAATGTTCTTTACTTTATTCTTAAAACGCGTAACATACTTGTAACTCGCCAACATCGTACGAATAGTTTAATACGTATTATTGTATCCTTACGTAAAGCAGCAAAAGTAATCGAGATTTGTGGGCAATACTAACGCATGCCGAGCAAGCATCTTGGATAGTAACTAGCTCTGATTTTATATGAAAAGAAGACAAACGGCATCATGCATTAATATATGTTTAAAAAAAAAACACTTACTTATTGAGTTCGTTGCCATTTTATATCCACAGATGTAGGAGGAAATCAAAATCTAGTCACTGTATATGTTTTATGTGTTATCATAATATCAAACCATTTCACATTGGGTATCCATCAACTCTTCTGCTCTCTCATCCGGGTCACTGAACGCTCTGAAATCCGAGTATTCCTTTTGTACACGCGATGGCGCTAGTATGGCATGTTGAGATAGACAAATGCACGCCGACGTTTCAAAGAAGGGTCTAAAAGTAAAGTTTTGATAGATTTTAACCAGTGGAATAATATATTGCTAAATAATGCTGTATTTGTACACGCAGAGGTGCTAATGTGGCCTGTTAATATAAATAAATTCGGCAGCCATTTTTAAAACGACTTTAAACAATATGAAAAATTCAAAATTATTTTCACAACATCCAATAAGCAGTTGTTTATCTTCATTACTTAAAAATTTTTAGTGAAAACTCAAAAGACATTTTGTTACTAGTATTGTCAAAATTATTTAGTGTTTGGGAAGCTTCTCAGTTTAAAGGTTTCCAACAAATACTATTCTTCCATAGCAGAGTATGATAATTATATCCAAGTTAAAACAATTATAGCAATGAACATTTTAGTTTACAATAATAATGAGAACGAACGCATTTATTCAATGTTTAGGTTTTGGTGTAAAACTTACTAAAGTTTCTCCAGGCTTAAATATTTTTACATTCGAAATAGTCTGATAAATAGGGCGCTCGACTCACAATCTGTGGGTCGAAGTTTCGAACCCCCGTCACCAAACATGTTTACCCTTTTAGCCGTTGAGATGTTATTATTACGGTCAATCTCATTATTCGTTAGTAAAAGAATAGTTCAAGAGTTGGCGGTGGGTGGCCTTCTCTCTATTCTTTCACTGCCAAATTAAGACAGTGCAAGTAACCCTAGAGTAGTCTTACTCGAAATTCGGGACAACAACACAAAAACTCTCGAAATATCATAACTACATAAACAATATAAATAAAAAACAATCGTTTGTTCTATAGCGAGATAAAACTGTATAACTATGCATAAATAAAATGCACAATTATCAACTTTTAATTTAGAATATGAAAAAAAATACATTTAAACAATTCCTTGAGGTAAATATCAGACAGGAGGCAGAACTGCCTATGTAGGAACGATTGTTCATCGAAATAGTATTATAAATATCTCTTCAATAGGTCATCAGAGCTTTACAATACTATTCAGCGTTTTTTCTTATAACAATATCTATGTAATGACTGAGTCACAAGTTCTGGGAATGTATGTAAATATCATAACAAACAAAAATATTTAATTCACTGTTCTTTCGTCTTCTGATTCTTTTTTCTTGCATGGTAACTCAAAAACGCAAACAATTGTGTCGAGCAATATCATATTTTTAAACGGAGTGTCCGTTTTTTAAGTTTTACTAATAACTAGTACTAAATAGAAAATTTTCGTAATTCTAGCGTAAACAATGTTATCATTACCACTTGAAGTCTGAAGTTAGCCTTCTTACAGAAATTTGTTGTTCCTTAAGTACAGAGTGAACCAGCCAATAAATAATATATATATATATATATATATATACATATAACAGTTGGAACCTCATTGTATTTAGATCGTTGTTATAAATATAAACCACCAATGTCTATTGAAACAATGCATTAATAAAAAAAAGCAAACAAACAAGTTAAGAATTTCTTTTAAAACAGGAAATAAGTACATGGATGGTTAATATCATTCATTCAAAAATGGTCCAAAAAAGACTTTGTTTCTTAACATTTTACTGCACTGTATGCCCTTGCCATTACGTAGAGATGTTTCAAGTCTCTTTCTTGCTATCTTGTTTGTATTGTTTTTGAAAGATTGATATTAGCCATTTCTACATATACTTTCTTTTTGAAACATATTTTTCTTTACTTGTGTATGTAGTAGAGACAGCTGGCATGGGAATTTTAAATATTTAGTTTTTCATACAGTTGCAGCTGTTTCTACTTTATATTTGTATTTACTTCAAGTGAAGTACGCATCATCATAATGCTCTTAAAGCCTTAGGCGAATTTATTGACACACCTAAAGAATTGTTTTGTTTCTGTATGATTCCAGTTCAAATGTAACAAATAAAGTACTGACAGAAATAAGTGAAAGTTATAAGCTTTTCCCAGTTGCCACCTCAAATAACGTCCAATATTGAGCTTGATAAAAAAACAACTAGAAAAGCAAAACATGTGATTCAAAGATAGACTTGACATTCTGAACAAATTAAGATTAGTTTTACGCATATAGATGGTTGAATGCGTTATATTAGAATGATCTTGAACAATGCAAATCAGGTAGTCACGTGATAACCACAGCATAAGGTCACGGTGAATCAGCATTTAACAAAACCACACTTTGATATACTTGTTGCGCTTCGTAGAATATCATCGTAAATGGATCATAAATATGTAATTAGATAGGGAACTTTAAATTTCTAAGAGTGAGATAACGTGTTCTTTATTATATTGGGAAAAAAAGAACGTGAATCGACTTAGAGCAACAGAACCATCCAGAAAGAGAGTTGCAACAGGTCGTTCCCCCAATGTAGTAAAGAAAGTGCAGCATATTCTAAAGCACTATTCAGATGGCCTACGTAAATAACAGTACCCAACATAATAAAAAAAAAGATTGCTTTTTTGGGAAAGCGACACATACCACAAGCTGTTTGTACAACATACCTTCTCAATTGTTATATACCCTAAATAGCTAGAAAAGAAAACTGGTGTTTATACTATTCTACACGAAGACATACTGGTCAAGTCGCTGCCCACAGCCCGCAAGTATAAAGGGCTGTAAGAGTGTAATATAAATGTATGTCAAATAGATACTGTTACATCCTGTGTGGAAATGTAAGAGGTAATGCAAATCGATGTCAAAGGGGGGATGTTACATCTTGTGCAGAAATGTGAAATAGTAATATAAATGAATGACAAATAAAGATATGGCATGCTGTGTACTTTAGTACAGATTATAAAATATATGTTTATCAAAGAATGTCTAAAAGCTAAATTTTAATCGTAAAACATAATTTTAGCACAGAGTTTCATAGAAGCTAATGCTCACAATTATCTATATCATATATTATATATATAAATTTAGATTTAATTAGCTTTTGAGATCAGAAATAGATAATGTTTCCATTTAGTTCTACTTTCTCTTTGGTTCAGTTTATGTATTTATAGTCCTTAGAACAATTAATCCGGAATTATATCACCATCACAATTTCATCTCACTGTTCTATAGAAATATGTCTATCAAGTAAATGTCTCATTATTTTTTACAAGTTATGATGGTTGCCTTTAATATCCAACGTCTGTCTACCCCCGTGAAATGCTTTTGTTTCTTTACTTATTCGTGCAGTGAAGACCCTACTACATCAGTAATCTGTATACCGAATACTCAGTTTCAAAGATACTTAAAATACTTTGTGAAGTGGTTACACTATCCTTACGTAGTATTATTACAGTAACGTATTACAAAACAATATCAGGTATATTTGTACAATGGTGTAATTGTACAATTTACTTGATTGACAGAATTTACGCCTCCAAGCGGCACAGTAGTATGTTTTCGGATTTATACTGCTAGAAATCGGATTTCAATACCCGTAGATGACAGAAAAGAGATAGCTCTTTCTGTAGCTTTGTGCAAAAAAAAATAAAGATAGGATTTACAGTCTGGTCATGCTAACCACTAGGCTTATCCTGGCCCATGGTCAACTATTAACATTCTGTGGCCGTAAATCCGTAACTCTCGTTAATAAACAAAAATAGCATTGTATTCATGAAAACGTACCAAAATAAACGAGCAGCTTTTTCACACACAATATTAAATGTGGCACGAGAACTACAAAGTTTTACGCCATAACTGGTCGATGATAAAACCCAATAACGTTTTGTTTTTATTTCATAGGCGCTTCTGGTTTAGAGCGGTAGAAATGAAATAGATGCATCTTAGAAACTATAGTCGAACAAACATCAAAGTTATGTCATCTCAAGTGGACACGCACTGTTCCATAACAAAGTCTTTCTATCTCAGCTGGACACTCATCGTCTCGTACCAAAGTTTGAAAATGTGGTACTTGTGCCCCTAGTGCCTCAACGGTAAGTGTGAGGGCTTGTAATGCTAAACATTGGTTTTCTATACCCGAAGTGGGCATAGCACTGATAGCTCATGATATAGTTATGTTAACAACAACAAAATAACTCAAACTAGTATTTTTTTAACCTATTAAGGGTAGTAAAAATACGCAAGTCACGATCCTTTAACAGAGTATGAGATTAAACATGATATTATGTATTTGATGTCAGAGTTATCAACTATTCATTCTTCTACCTTGTTGATTTAGCGACAATTCGTGGTAGAAAAAGAGAGTAACTTCCAAATACAATACACAGAAATACTGTAGATACACATTTCAGAAGTCCTAGAGGTTATTTAAATACAATGTGTAAACTATAAGATGTACAAAAGTATTTTTGTTCTTCACGTGAACTGATGTCTCCAACTTTTCGAGGTCTGACGTCATCAATTTCCAAACATGTCTGGAGTATAAATACTTTTGTAACGCATCTGAAATTTTGTGTACAACAGACTTCTATTTACCACATTCCGTTTAGATACACGGAGTAAATTATTAAGTACAGTTAACATTCCTTTTTCAATACATGGTTAATCAAATGTTCCAACCTCGTGCATAGTAAAGTTTTAGGGGCAGATAAAATAATCTCAGGAGTTAAAACTGCCTTCAGTGATTAACAAGTCTTTTTTTTTTCTCAAAACTGTTAGGATGCAAAAAGAACCATGATGTAGAATTTAGATATTCCACATTTTTTTAAAATTAATATTATTACAAATGCTTCACACAGTTGTTAACTTGAACCATTTTAAAACTAGTTTATAATAGATGGTGCTGACAACTGAGTTGTTGTTTGTTGTTTTGTATTAAGCACAAAGCTACACAATGGGCTATCTGTGCTCTGCCCACCACGGGTATCGAAACCCGGATTTTAGCGTGCAAGTCCGCAGACATACCGCTGAGCCACTGGGGGGCCTGACAACTGAGAGTAAAGAAATAATTACAGATACACATTTATCTAAATATTGCATATTGGAGGTATAACTAAACATTTTCTTAATTAAAAGTGTAGACGTCTTGTTAACATTCTTGTAACTAAGTACAAAGCCACAGTGTAGGCTGTCTTTCCTGTGCCTATCACGTGTATATAAACATGGTTTTTAACGTCACAAACCTTCAGACATACTACAGTAACCTTGGGAAGGACTGTAGAAATTAAATATATGTCGCATGATTGAAAAATTTTAATGTCTTACAAACCATTTTAAGACGCCAAAGTTATACGTTATTAAAAATGTTAAAAATCTGTAATTCTAAAAGAGGATAAAACTCTCAAAAATCATGGGCGACATACTACAGAAAGGAGGTTGGAGATATATTACTTGCTGGTGCCGCCATCTGTTAGTTTATCAAAATGCATATAAGGGTAAATATTCTGTATTCTCAAGACAGCTGGTATGGGCATTAGCACATTAATTAAAATAAAGTCCAGAACAACATTTCAACCTTCTTAGGTCATCCTCAGGTTAACCATTTTGGTCGAGACTAGCTGAAACAGAATGAAGGTGCCAATGGTTAACCACTTTGGTCGAGATGAACTGAGGGAGAACGAAGGCGCCAATGGTTTGAAGGTGTGAATTAAAGAAGCATTTCTAAGTCTCTCTTTCATGGCAGACATATTGTTTTAGGACAACTACTTTTTTCCAGTAAAGAGTGGTTCTGTGTGCAGCTGATTGGTGTGCTGTCTATGCTAAATTGCCATTCTGCCTCCCAAGGGCGAGGATTCAATGCTCATTCAAGTGTAAATCCCTCTGAGAATGCCCATTTTTAGCTTGGTGTCAACTGCGAGCCTATAGATGACAGGCTTATACTGAACTCATAAGTGTATGTGAGTAAATTTCACCGAAAGATATCTCTTGGATATTAGGTAATAGCTCTTTGATTATAACACAATCAGACTGACTGATGTTACTGAATGAAGCTCCTAGGACATCTTTAGTTTATACAACCGATTATGATTGGTAGAAGTTCAGAAGCTCAGATGAAAAGGCAATAATTTATGTATACGTTTTTCTGGAACAAAATCGTGTCTTGTTTACGATAATTGCTTATTACATCTAGCTGAGTCACGGGAGACGTATGAATATGCAGTGAAGGAGTTGTGGTCTTTCTCAACACAGAATATGAATCATATTGTTATAAATCTAGGTGGAATAGGCTGTTTCACTGAATTTACCTGTATGTATATTTTTCTGCAAAGATAACTGAAGTGAAGAGCGTGTACGGTGGTACAATATCTTGCTAGTTCAGTAATGGTGCTTGTGGTTATCTTGAACATTGCATTTATCCAAGATTGTTCTGAAAGGCATTGATAAATACTATAATGGCATTACCAATGTTAATGCTGGATGGAGGAATTGTTTACTGAAAAGTCTTCGTTTAGCTGAGTTTTGTGAGTAATAATTTGTTCTTTAGCACTGAAAAAATGTTAAATATGGCTCAAAAATGGCAGCACCATATGTACAGAGACAACTGGAGGAGGTTGCTCGTGTAAGTTATCATAGTATGGCAACTGAGCCAGAGACAGTTGTTAAAACTTCTATTATATGTGAAAATATGTAATTCTAAGATATATTTGCATCATAATACACGTATACGATGTACTAACAATAATGAATGAAACTGAAGAATTTGATCTTGACTCTGAGGTATGAGGTAAACTTATTACGTTAATTAAAGATACAGTGCATCTGACATTTTCATTAATGCTGGTAGGAAAATGGCTAAATATTGACGTTGAAATATTTGGTAGTTAGTGAATTTTAATGAAGAGATAAAAGTGATGGATACGTTCATACAACATTTAGGGTAAGTACAATATGTTTTGATGTTTATTTTATGAGAGTAGTGAATGATACTTTGATTGGATTGATCTTATATATTACTAAGTGGGTGATACTACTTGTAGATAGTTACTCAAGTCATACAAAATGTAAACTTGGTGCATTCAGTATTATGTTTGTTCATGATTAAGTATTTTGAATCATTCACACTCAAATATTTTGTAAACACACAGTTTTATTTGATATCTTTAACAATGCTTCTTTACAAGGTGCAGCTGGAATGCATGAAAATGCAAACTGTAAGAGTATAGTGAGAGGTAAGTAGCAGCACTTATGCATTTCCACTTTGCAGTTGCCTCTTGGCTGTTTAGTTTTTATCTGAAAGAAACCTAACAGGAGTGCGAAATGATTGTTAATGTATTCTCATAGTCAGATGTTAGACGCAGACACTTGTTTCAGTAGTCGATGTAAGAATCAGTTTGCAGTTCCCCCCTTCCTCATGTCTCCCTAATCGACCCAGGCTCTGTCTGACAACTTGAAAGTAGTGAATAAAATACAGTTGGGTTCCAGCGTAGTTATAGTAGCCATTGTTATGGTAATGATGACAGTGTACAGCACAATTAATTGTTGGTCAAACACAAGACCTAGTGAAACCCACGAAACTAAGATTACCAGTGGCAGTTCTATAGGGAGTATAGTTCATTTACTAGAAAAAAAAAACGTGTTAAAACACCATTTACATTATTTATAATTTACAGTCAAGAATGAAAAACATTAACGTTCCAACATGAACCATAAATAAATAATGGAAACCCTCTTATTTTAGCAAATCTGTTCTTTTAAACCACCAGTAGAGGAGGTAACCCAGAGCGCTCTTCTCTTAACTGCCAAATCTTAAAGTTTATGACCATCACTGAGAGCAATTACAATTACAATTTACAGATAATATATGCGGAAGTATATATAAGCCTGTAGAAATGTAAACTCATCACAATTTTAATGTTATGGTTTGTAGCCCTATAAGCGTAACAATTCGCGTTTAAAAGTAATTTTGAAACAGATAAAACTTCTTCTTCTACATAGTCCATTGACCAATCAGAATTAATTGACCTTGCATATTTAGTACTGAGTATTAATGTTTAAAATAAAATTATTAGCCTTTCTGGTTATTTTGTTTTTCACTAGCCAACTGTGTTGCCACATTCATTCTTGTTTTTAGCTTTCATACCACATAAAAAAAGAAAAAAATTTAAGGACGGTTTCTCATTGTTGATCACGGAGATTTGTATCCATGAATGAAGATACAACGCTGTTGGCTGATGCACGAGACATATAGCTTGAAAATTAATAGACTGGCCCTGAGTTATCCAGAGACCAGAAAATTCCTAATGATCACCGAAAGAAAACTCAGCTGTAATGCTGAGTATGCTGTTAGAACCAAGAGCACTTGGTGCATAACTGGTGATGTCTACTCGAAACTTATTGCCAGTTGCGCCAACGTAAGAGCTGATGGAAACCTTGGAGAAATGTCAGCCATCAAAGCCTTGTTGAGAGATGTCCAATCAATAAACGTCATCGTTATATAGTGTGTTTGCCCCTTGTTGGAACTACCACACATCATACTGAAATAAAAAAAATTCTCAATTTAAAGGCTGATCAAAGTTCAACCCAGTTTACTATGGGTCCCAACTCAATCAATGGCAGTGACTACGCAATCTTCAAGTTATCCACTGTAAAAAGACCCACAAGCTACAACATTAACCTCAGGAAATCTAATTTGACAGCAGCCCCACTACCAGCGAAGTTAGCCAATTCCAAGAGAGATATATTAAAGGTAAAGTAAATAATCCATCGCCTAACAACCAGTAGTAGTTAGTCCATTGCCACTTTGGAAGTTCTGTTGTTAGGGTTCGACGAAATTTATTAAACCTCAGCTTTTAATTCTAATTTTAACCTTTTTCTTCATGTCAACATGGAAGATAAAATATTTACCTTACAATTTATTACTTGAGCATGTACAAACGGCATTACCATTCCCTTCACACGATGTACACATCTGTGCACAAATATATATTTATTACCTTTGTTAAATACTTTATTTTATTTGAAATTATAATGAAATGGTGTCACTTTCTTTTGTGTATTTTTATTTTATTTGACATTATAGTGTTTTGTAGTGTGGGTAGGACACATGCTGTGAGAACAATTGCATTAATGTTGTTGGGTATGCAAGACTGTTCAGTTTAAGAGTTTTTAATTGTTTTTTGGTTTATTTAATGATTTAGTATTTAATCATTATTTAGTTCGCGTAATAAGTGTGTTGAACATTTATTGTATAAAAAGGTATAATTATAACACTGTACGAGTTGTACATTGTGAAGGGAGTTTAATTATTGTATAAAAAGGTATAATTATAACACTGTACGAGTTGTACATTGTGAAGGGAGTTTAATTATTGTATTAGGCTTTTGTAATAATATTAACTTCATCTTACTTGAAGGTTTTAAGTTTTTCTCTTTATGTTTAATATTGCTGTTACCAGTGAGCTAGATATTTCTAAATGTTTCTCTTACATATTATCAATTTCTGCAAATACAGGGAGGAAGTAAGTAAGTTGGTCAAAGTAAAAGTGAAGTTAAGACTCTGTGTGAATTTAGCCATAAAATGTTATTTTAAAGTGCGTTTCACAGTTTGCATTGTAACAAAAGATATAGAGAAGAATAAATTGTCTTCTCAAAAGTTGTTCTAAAGTAATTTAACCTGCTTTTCTCGGAGTTGACGAAAAAGGAGACAATTACTTAAAGCTCTGGATACAACTGGGATAACTTATAGTGTAAAGAATTTTTGTACATACATTTAAATTGTTTTGAATATATTATTTTGAAACAAGTGAACAGTGTAAAATATATGTGTAAAAACGGCTCGTTTGGGTTGAGAAAATATTTTACGTAGAGGAGCGTAAAATTTATTTCTAAACAAACAATTTATGCTGAATATATATATATATATATATATTATACATATAACAGGGCGACTTTTCAATACATCTATGTTTGCTTTAATCCATTACAATTGCACTTTAATATTGTTCTAGTACTATTTTTACCTAGAGAAATTATTTGTTTAAAAGTGAGTTGGCGACCTCTAGGCTAGCGTGTCGGGACTTTAATCCAAAAGTTCATGGTTCGAGCCCTGTTATTATAAATACATGCTCTTCACTACAGGAGACCCGGCATGGCCAAGTGTGTTAAGGCGTTTGACTTGTAATCCGAGGGGCGCGGGTTCGAATTCCGGTCGCACCAACATGCTCGCCCTTTCAGCCGTGGGGGCGTTATAATGTGACAGTCAATCCCACTATTCGTTGGTAAAATAGTACCCCAAGAGTTGGCGGGAGGTGGTTATGACTAGCTGCCTTCCCTCTAGTCTTACACTGCTAAATTAGGGACGGCTAGCGCAGATAGCTCTAGAGTAGCTTTGCGCAAAATTCAAAACAAACATCAAAACATTGCTACAGAATGGCGAATGCGCTATTAGAATAATAATCAAATTTCATTACTGGTTCAGATAACCGTAGTCTAAGTATATTTTGTGGTATTGAAGATTAGCTGCCTTTATCTAGTCCAGTGGTTCTCAATTGGGGATGCATGTACTCCTGGAGGTACAAAATTACTTTAGGAGATGCGACGCACCTTAAACAAAATCTGATGGCATCACTGTGGAGATTAACTAGGGATACACTACTGGAAAAGATCGAGAATCACTGCTTTAATCTATCAGTTAAAAATTAAACGCATTTCTGCATAAGTAGATCTTATCATAGTTTCGCCCGAAAAGTCATCAAATCAATAACGATTACGAAATTATAAAAGCAGTTTAATTTTGCAAATAAGAACTAAAATAATTTTAAAAGTAAGTTAGAATTAATGAAAATACTATATTGTAACAAATATACTAATAATAATTAATTGTACCATAGAAAGCTGTGTTCTGTAATTGTTAGAAATTTAGTGCATTGAATAATCAATTGTTTAACAGTTTATTTGACTGTACTATTCTGAATTTTTTTGTAATTAGTTATATAATCTTGATTACTAAACATAATATTTTCTTTAATTATATTGCTGCAATAGTTACCAAATGCTTTATTTGATAGTCTCGATAATTTTTTTTTAAATTATAATAAGCTTGGTTGTAGCATATTTTATTTTCAGACGCAATGCTTTTGTCGTAAGCAGAACCATAAGTTAGTGACTTTGTTACTTTTGCGTACGAATGATGAAAATGGCTACTTTTGCTGGAGAGAAGAGGATGAATCTCGCTGCTTTACAAAGAGTTGATCCTTTGATTGACAAAATAATAGGCAATGCTACTCAAGTTGCATTGTATCGTTTTAATTCAGAAATGAGAAAATGGGTGAGTATTATAATAAGGCTTTTATGTGAAAATTAGATATATAGTACATAATAATATAGCCAATAAAATGAATAAGATTGATAAACTTTCGGTTATTGTGATTCTTATAATATTCCTTGTAAATCCCTACTTAGTTTCACTTTAAGTACTCAGTTTCCTACATCAGTGTTCAATTTCAAACTTCATTTAATTTTACCTTTTAAATTTAGTGTAGCAGGGCACTAACACTAATAGTAACAATTACGTTTTCACAATCAGTACTAATACAGGTACCAGCACGGTGGCAGACAGTGGCGAGTACACGATACTTGTCTTGAGTACTTGGTATTATTAATATGACGTAATTAAAATTTGTATTAATGGTACTTTACTACGTGTAACTGTCACTAGTATGTATTACCGCTATTAAATTGTTCGAAAATCGTAGTTATACAGTTGCAGTACAAATTTTTGTAGTAGTGGTTTTTTACTCCCCTGTTAGTGTTATTAATAGTAATGCTACTTCTGTGCTAATAGTAACACTATTATTACGAGCGGTAGTGTCCTAATATATTGTTATTGAGTGTATTATTTGTTCATTATAACAGAGAAATAAGTTACTGATAATATATTATTGTTAGATTTGGGTATATACATTGAACGTCTTTCTTGTTAATCTACTTGATATGAATATTATAAACCTTTTTCTACAATATAAGAAAAAACAAGATGATTGTATAATTTAAGTTAATGTCTTTACCCTAATTATTATAAGTTGAGACATCAGCAGGATTTTTGCCTCATCAAAGATGTGTACAGACTCTCAGCTTTCTTTAACAAACATGAAATAACCATCAAATAGTCTAAATTCCATAAATATTTACAAATTCTTTCTGGAAAATTACAGCTTTCATGCATGATTAGGTTTGATATTTTGCTACATGTTAAAATAAAAGAAAATGACATTTCAATTTTCAGTCACCAGTAATAAAGCATGAGATAAGATGTATGGTTATGAATAAATGAATTATCATTAATAAACCTCTTAATAATGACCTCCAAGATGCACATCTACCAATCAGAGACATAAAAATTTGAGGCCATCCTTTGTTTTAGGAAATCTGTTTCCCTCTGAAACTTACAAACTACTTGCCCATCTACTGCACATGAGATGACACATAAATGAACAATTGGAAAAGGCAGATTAGGCTTCAGTTAAGACAGTTTTATTTTCTAACAGGGTGGGTGACTTATTTGTGGAATTAGTTACTGGCAGCGCTTGGGGAGTCCAGTATCTCACTGGAGTTTAAGAAGAGAATCAGTGATTTTTCCAAAATAGTAAAGTGCATGTTTAAATTTTCATGTTTCCAAAGTATATGTGTGTATGTGTATAAGTATAGCTTAGAAATACCAAATGGTTCATTGTTTGCGATATCTAGTGGAGTGTCTTGAGAGGTCACTGTCTGGCCTTTTTATATATATCATAAGTAAATAATTAAATAAATTGTTATGATGTGAACTTTTTTTAAACTAGTAAAATGTGATTATAATCAATTATAATTATATTTGTCAAGATAATAGTTTTGATCTCTCTGTATCTGCCATATACAATGCTGTTGGGGTTAAACTCTTGGTTAATTCTAATTGTATTGAGGATTATGAGATAGTACTAAATGATTTGGATCAAGTTGGACAAATATTTGATAAATGACCCTTTAATTATTGTAAATGTAATTTTGGATTCTCATGATATGATACGAGTCGCACATTTAATATAAATAGGAGTCCACTCAGTGGTATGACTAAACTATTTTTGCAGTGTTAGATAAGACACTCAAGTTATTGCAGCAGTTCTTTTTGCTAGTTGTATAACTGATAGAATTGTTGACTTTCTCTCTGTTTATTACAGGTCAAGAGAGTTAAATTATCCCTTTTGATATTATTTAATCTCTTTTTAAAGGTTGTGTACAGACTTGGTCTCCTTATCTAAGTAAAGGTATTGAAATATTGGAAAGAGTTTAGAGGAATTATAAAAATGTTTTGGAATGTCTGTCATTCAGTGATAATTTAAATTTCTTAATTTTTCTTGAGAAAAGGGCTAATAATCATATTATTGAAGTTTAAAGATAATACAGGATATTGAGAGGATAAAAAAATCTCGATTGTTTTTGTACTGTATCCTGAGGATAAGAGAATACAAGTTTAATCGATATTTGGTAAATTCAGGCTGGACTCTCATAAAGACATTTCTGTATTGTTTTTCTAATAGTATAATTAGCCTACATAATGTTGTTTTTCTGGTGTTAGAGAAGTACCTAAAAAACATTGAAGAGGAGAGTTGATGGTTTTTTCAGAAAAGTGCAGAGAGAGTCATTAAGAACCAGTGTATCTTGTCTGTGTATTTATCGTTAATGCACGTATTGTTGATTTGATTTTTACTTATTGTTTTTTAAGAATTTCTAATCCATACTGGAAGGGTTTACACATTTTGATAAAGTGACTTGTATACTCCAGATGAATATAAAAACAATATTTTTATATAAACCAGTGTTTTTCCTTTGTGGTTTCTTCAGGGTTAATATGAAACTTGTGTATATTAACTCTGAAGAACCTCCAAAGGCAAAACATTAGTTTAAGTAAAAATATATTTTTTATATTTATCTGAAGTGTAAATGTCATTTTTTCTTAACTTTTATCAAAATAATTTATTTTACTTTGACTTTTTTTGTCCAAAACATATTTTTACGAATTTTCAAGTAGTATGTGCAGGCTTATGATTATTTGTTTTGTTGTTGTTGTTTTTTTGTATAGAGTCGGCTGGGTCCACAAAATATGCATTTTTAGGGACCAATCCTGTATTGTAAAATGTATTCTATTGTGGAGGGTATCAGGGAAACTACTGAGTTACGTAGTGAATGCTAAGTAAAATGTAAAGAAACTAAAGATATCAACATCTCTCAATTTAATCTGTTGTGAACTTGTATTGTATGAAAGAAAAGTCAAACCATTTCATTTTTTCAGACCATTTAAATGAATATTATTTCACACACGATCTTTAATTTCTCTCTAAAACATGGTGTTATAGTAACTTTGTTACCTTTCAAGTACTGTCCTTTAATAATAAAAATAATGAAATAAAAAATTCTATGTATAACGCCCAGTGTATTCTATTTTTTGTTCCTTACTGGTTTCCATTCATAATCAAAATAGATAATGAAACAAAATCTTTGCATCAGTTATTTTAATTTATTCTTGTTCCCATATAACTCTTTACTATCTCATTGACATATTTATGAATAAAATGCTCAAACACTTTTAATAGAGAGGAAGACAAATCATACAGTTTTCATCACCATTAAGATTATAGCAGTCAATTCTGTTTTATTTTGAAAAAGCTGTTAATCATGCATGAATTTTAATTTGTAATCAGCAAAATTCTCAAATTAGCAACATGTGGAAAACATGCAAATAGCTCTAAAATGGCTTAGGTGTTGATGAGTTAGTGTCTTTTTACCAATAAAAATAAATTTCTTTTTTTTATCATCTACATTTAGTATACATTTCCACATTACTGTTGAAAAAGTTAACATTTTCTTAAATGAAGAGAACCGAGTATTGATGATAAAAAAGTAACAAAAAGAAAAGTAAACAAGACTTAGTATAAAAATTAAAAATATGAATGAAAATTCTTTACAGGTCAGAATGACAACTGGTTGCACTCTTATGAAGATAGTGGTATAACATATGGTGTATCAAGAAAAATGTGAATCTGAAGGATATTTGTAGGCTGTTAGTGATAAAGAAAATATGTATCTGAAAATGCTATTAATGGTCTAGCATGAACAGCCCATGATTGTTTCATGCCAAATAGAAAATTTGTTGCTGTACCAATTAATAAACTCTTTGCTAATAGACCACTAATAGTTTCAGATTATCAACTCATGATTAGCCAATCACAGTTGGGTATCTAGTCCTATTTGTCAGGCAACCGTTTAATTTGAATTCAACCATAGTTTATAATTTATGAAAATATCATTATTTTGGAGGTTTTAATTTTTGTAATGAAAATGTTTGTCTTAAAGTATAAACCAAAAAATATAGTATCACAAAAGGCCAAAAATACCTAAAAAGCATCATAATTTTGAGTCATCGAAAGACTGGTACTCTTAATGGAAATAATAGGTCTCATCTTTGAATTCTACAACTATTTGCTTTTGCTTTTTTTATGTTATGCAATTTATGTTTTGGTAACGGCACACATAATGCAAATGTTAAATCTTTACACATAAGGCAGCTGGGAAATATAGTTGACTAATTAATAAATGGATTAATATACTTAACTGGATTGGTCTGGTCTCACCTGGCCATATCAGGTAAGACTGGACTTCAAGTTTAATGCATAGAACTTCTACTCTGCTTAAAGCACATCCTACCACATCATCCATAGGGCAACAGCATTTCTTTCAACAGGTGCATCATCTCATCTTTAATTCACAATTATTATATATAGTATTTCCCAGATGATCAGCACAGAGCATGCTAACCTTGTTATGTATCAATTTCACACATCACATAGTCCTGAACCATCTAGCCTTTAAACAAGGTGGTTTGCAGTCAGAATAACCAAACTGAAATTGATAATTGCACCTCTAACATAATTCATGCCATCAAAGAAGCAATCCTTGGATATTTTTAATTGCATTGAGGATGTTCATGTATTATAGAATGATTGTATCAGTTGGTTATTGCAAATTAATGTGCAGGGTATTTAGAAAGTCACTGTGCAATTTTGTAATCATGTACATATATAAGTGCACAGTGACATTCTGAACACCCATAATTTGGATTGCATGTTGAGTACAGATGGGAACTCATTCAACAAAGCAACTAAAGGAAATGATTTCATCATAGTGGTGGATAAAACACTAAAATCAAGGCAGTATGTTTTTGCTAGTAGTATAGCTATTAAAATTATGCTTAGGTATGCTTATATCTATGTTGATTACTAGTCCAAAGATGTAACGATAAAAATCACTAGTTAACATATTTTGGAATAGCATGGGACCTATTGGTCTGTCTAAGCTGTTTAGTTCTCCAAACTAAATTAAATAAACAAATTACTAAAGCTGGCTTTTATTATTCATTTACTTATCAAGTTTTTCTTAATCTCATTCAAATATACTGTCTCTACAACAAACTTTAACATCTCCATCAGATCACTAACTCTTCTCATTCCAAGAGATTTCATCATCTTGTATGTCAACTTCTTCATCCCAGGTACCATTTTAATAATCTTTTTTTGAACCCTATCCAACAGTTTAATTTCTTAAGAAATCCAAAACTATACACAGTATTCCAAATGTGGCCTAACCAGTGAACTATACAGTAAAATTATAACCTTTTTAGACTTGTATTCAGCATTTCTGGAAATAAAACTTAAAATTATATTTGTCCTACAACTTGCAACAGTGCATTGCTTAGATTCCTTTTTTTCATAACAATGTTAAGGTTATTTTTATCCAAATTTTACTTATTCAAATTGTGCTAAACCACAACGTGTGGACCCCCATTACTGCTGGTTGTGATTTGTCAAGCATATTATTCAAGTTGGGTGAGTAAGGAATGTGTATAAGGACCATATTATATTTTATTGACTACATGTATGCTGGTTCAGATGTGTTTCCAGTTAAGGTAGCATTACTTGTAAGGTATAATGGTTGAACTGGAGTTTGTAGAAGTTGTAATAATGAAAGAATTTGAAACAGGATTAAATGTTAGAAAAGTCTATGTGTGTAGTTTCTAGTGTGTGATTTGATAGATGTTCCCACTTTTATCCCGTGGAAGTTGGGGGGAAAGCTACATAATATAACCCTTAATTTACACCTAAGTAATTAACCAACTTTTTTGAAGAGTTCAAACTTAATACTCTTACTTTAACCATTGCATTGAAACATTTTTTTTTATCATTATAAAAGTATGTACATGTTTGAAAACTTAATGCTGTAACTCTAATGTTAAAGTTAGTTTTGGTTTCACCACATGATAAATATAGAGGAAGATTGCTTAATTATATAACAGTCTTGAATGCCTGCATAAGGTCCTACAAAATTAACTTTTCTTCACTCCAGTCCAAAACTCGAACATTCTATCATAGAAATGTAACACAATTCAGGTATTATTAGAGATTTGAACAGGTAGACTATGAATTTTGAAAGTTCAATATTGAAAAGATCAGTTGAACATAATATAAATTATGGACATATGCAATTTGCAAGTCAGAATATTTATCAGGGCAACAACCACTGCTGAAAAAGTGGGAAGGTGAACTCTTCTCCAAATAAATTTTTGTCACATAAAGGCCCTCCTTTTTACAGGACAAAAATAATGTTAATTAATTAACATTTCATAATTATAAAATTTTATTTTGATTATAAAATATAAAGTGGGTTTTTTTGAGCAGAGCCTCAGCTTTGAAGTTTTTAGGGCTGTATGCATACCAATTTTTTAAATAATGATATATAGAGCAATTAAAAACCTGATTGGGGTCATTTCTTTTACTAAATTAAGTTGCTTTCCTGTTGATGTTTTTTTTTTTTTTTTTGCAGTTTTAGCTTTCCTAATGGAGGTTCCCCAATTTTTGAGAGGAGACAGTTGCCTCTTCTATTTCAACCTAGCTATGGCCCTGTTTGTTTTTATTTTAGTTTCAAACTTTTCTTAGTATTTCAGTTTACTTTAGAAATTACAACTTCCTGTAACTTAGAAGCTAGGGAAGGGTTAACTTTCCTGTTAGGGAAGAGTAGGATTTCGAAATTTATGATAAACTCTCATAATTATTATTATTATTCACTCATTTAGGCTTTTTAACTGTGATGTTAATGTTATAGGAGTTCTAAATTTATGATAAACTCTCATTATTATTTTTTACTCATTTAGGGTTTTTTACTGTGATTTTAATGTTTTAGGAGTTCTAAATTTGTGATACTCTCATTATTAGTATTATTATTAGTTGTAGTAGTCACTCATTTAGGCTCCATACTGTGTTGTTAATGTTACATGAAAAGTTTTTGTATTAATTTTAGAATGCTGCATGTGCAAGTGTATTAAGCTGTGCCAAAACCAGAATATGTGAAAAAAAATGGTAAAACTAAAATGTAATTTCTAAAATTTGAATCTTGAAATGTTCTTGTTTTGATTAAATATATTATAATGAAAATAATAGTTTTGTGTTTTAACATTACAATAAAAATAAACTTTTAATAGTTGTTTATAAATATAATTATAAATTTGGAACAATGAGGAGTTTGGGATCCACCTACTGAATATTCTAACCCTTAGACTTCCTTAATAGAAAACTACATAACATAGTACTTTGAGTGACAACAAAGGGGCTCATTAGCACTCCAATTCCCATGTGCCTATATCTAGCCCTGACTTACCAGATATTCTCTGTGTCCTCTCTTCAATTTTCCCACTATTTTTTGCATATTCCATGCTTTAAAGCAGTCTTTTCCATCCTGTTCAACAAACTGCATGATTTTGGACCAACTTTTACCCTATTAAACACTAAAAGATGTATCAAGCTTATCTACTCTCTTTATAATTTTCAATACTTCTGTCAGATAACCTCTGACCCTTTTTTATATTAGGAAAATAATTTTAAGGATTTAATTTGTTTTCACATGAAAGCTTTTTCATCTAAGGAATCATCCCTTTTATTCTCCTCTAAGCCTTTTTGAACAATTAACTTTTGTTGTTTTAAAAAGGGGTAAAGGCTGAACATAATACTCCAAATGAAAGGTGTATGAAGAAACATTAACCTTAGGCTCGTATTCATTGTTCCTGTATATATAAATAAAATGATTAGAAAGACTTAGAAACTAATCAACCAAAACAACAAGTATCTTATCATCCATAACACTATTGAATTGATTTTTGTTCAGGATGATAATTAAAGTTTAAGGTGAACTAGCCCACATGCAATACTTTGCACCTAATAAAACAAAGTTATCTACCAAATGATCCAAATTCCTTGCTGAAACAAGATCCTCCTCCTTTCAACCAACTATATCTTAAAGTTGAATATCATCAGCAAAATTGACCAGTTTGCTGAACGTTTACCAGCACAGAGCCCTGATGTATCCCACTTGTAATTCTAGTTTGAGTGAACTCCATTTATTACAATGCTTTGCTTCCTTTCCTCTTACTTGACCCGTGATACACAATTAACTTATCACCTACACATACCCACAGTGGTAATTGTAGTTTATATGGCACTGTACCAAAGTTCTTCTGAAAATTTAGATACACCAAATCAACACTTTTTCATCATTAACATAAGCAGTGATGAAGAACAAAATTTTCACAATACCTGTTACAGAATATTTTCCCTTATCCCACAAATAATCACCAGTTCGTCTGCTACACTTCTGCAGCTTTCAGCTTTTGCCATCCTAGATGCACATTTATACAGATTTACTAACCTAATGTAGAGATAAAACAGCGTCAGCTGGAGGTGTCTGACATTTAGAAATTTTAAATTTGTGACCCCTTGTCCAATTGTCCATTCATTGTAGACATCTGATATATCAGTATTATCATTCCCTGAGTAATTTTGAATAGTTCTTGTAAGTCACTTCTGAATCTTCTGTTTCCAAGAGATGTATACATTTCAACATATCTTCCTATGACAACAAACCTATCTGAGAATCCTCCAAGCAGCCATTCTCAAGATCATGTTCAATAGTTCAGTGTTTAAGATACAAAAAATACTTGCAGTTCTGCAAATAAACCCTAACCAGTTACTTGTACAAGAATATCATGGTCTCTTTTGTTCTTGATGTCTTTTTTTTTTTTTTTTGATTTTAGGAGAGAACTGAAACAGAAGGTGCTTTGTTTGTTTATATCAGGTAAGCAAATGTATAATGAAAGTCAGACCTACGTGTGTATCGCTATCCAAAAAAAATTTCAATTTATACCAGCAGTACTAAATTACTGATGAACTGTTAGTTTTCAAATAAAGCAATTATGCAAACATCAACTGCCTCTTACTGTTCTTAGTAATGTTTATTTTTTTTTTCATTTGTTAGTAAGTGATGTAACTGATACTTAATAAACAGCTTGAACATACCCTAAGAATTTACAAAGAAAACGTATGTACTGTTTAACCTAACATTGTTGTCTTATTATTATTTTAAGGACATTTGATGTAATTAAACCTGAAAAAGCCTAGTATTGTCAGTTATACCTTAGAATGTGTATGCAGCACTTTGAAAGAAGGTTTAAATTAATATATTGAGTACAGTTAACATGAATGTGCTGTATTAAACTTTAGCTCCATTTATTATTTCATTCCTCATAAAAATTATTACATTAAAACACTAACTCTACACCTGATGAAAACTGCTTTATTTAAATACTTACCCTGCATCTTGTGAAAACTCCTAGGTGGTATTTCTTCACAAACCTAAAACATAAATCTTTAAGACACAGTTTTCATAATTACTGTAAGTCACAGCTTTTACTTCTTAGTGAAGCATTCTGTTTGCCTGCTCAGTACTGATCATTAACTCGTAGCAGTTTTTGGAGAACAGTATTTTAAATACAAGTATTATATAAGGATATTAAGATGTTGGATTAATCATGAATATGAAGTCTTTTAAAGTCTATGTTATATAGCTATCTTCTTTTTCCTTTTTTATAGTTTTTCATTTGAAAGATATTGCCACAACATAATTTAAAAAAGGTTACTTATACATGTAATGGATTTGGTTTCCAGTATATATTTTTTTCTTTACCAGATACAATTTTTACTGGACTGTTTTGAATGGATAAGCAGTCAAATAAATGTTCTTCCTATCTGTGAATCCTTTGCATCTATAGACTCATACATTACGTTTCTTCATTTTTATGAGTACTGTATTTTAAGATTGCTTTACCAGTACTAACCATATTTTAACTTTAAATAAATACCTGTTGCAGAATATTTTCCCTTATCCCACAAATAATCACCAGTTCGTCTGCTACACTTCTGTAGCTTGCAGCTTTTGCCATCCTAGAGAGCCATCTCTAAACCTGAACTATAGGGTAGCCCGTAAGTTCCAACCCATCCATATATCTTATGCATCCAGTGTATCTGTGTGCTGTCCCTCATTCTCGCTGCATAATATTGTGCGACATGTTCTGTGAGACATTTTTAACTGTAAATGGGCTTACATCGGCCATATTTCTCTGAAAAAAAAAGAAATTTATAATACATGCATAATTGAATGTAACATAACATATGGATGGGTAGGGACTTACGGGCCACCCTGTATTATACATGCGCTCTCTTGTGTATTTTTATAATTATTGAAACATTTATCATGTTGCAGACTCTTAGAGTAATAGATTTTGTTACTTTGGATTTTGTTATACTGTTATGCTGCAAACACTGTGTGGATGATTTACCTTTGGAGAAAGGTTAGCTTTTGTTTAGTTTTTAGCCAACACATAGCAGCTCATAGAATTGGTCATAGGGTAAGTATAAGCTTTTAGCTTGTACTTCCACTGTTGTTTGGCCAATTTGAGATCCAGTTATAGTTTTTGGGCATCAAATCCTTTCATTTCATATATATTTTGTCTAAAAGAATATCAGTTTGAGAGTAAGCTGTTAGACAATCTGATGATTAATAAACTTTAATCAAATGTTTTTGTGCCCCACACTTGATGATGCCCAAAAATAACTATTAAACATGGGGAAAAAAGCTCTCAAGGATAAATTTATTTTAATCCTGCCTAAAAGAATTTCAAGTGCTGCAGCTGTTGATGATTCCCACTTGTTAAGTTTAGGATTAATGGTGATAATAAAAGTTACTGCAATAAAATTTTCCCTTGCTTTCACTTATGGGTTATTAGAATAAAAGAATATATCTTTGAAATTTAATAATGTTCTTTGTAAAAATGTAATAATAGGAGTTTATCATAGTTATATTTATTACCAAAATATATTAACGCATTTTAAAAAGTTGAAGGTGTCTCTGAATCTTGTATATGTAATTTTAATGCTAACTTCACAACTTGTTTTGTTTTAAAAAATATATCTGATTTTTATATGCTCTTTTGCTTCAGGTCACAACCACCAAAGCATGGTTTTGTCATCATGAATAGACTGAACACCACTAATTTGGTAGAACCAATAACTGTAGAAATGGAATTTCAACTTCAAAATCCTTTTCTTCTGTATCATAACACAAGAGGTATGACTTTGTACCATGCTGTGTGTATACGTCAGACTGAAGAATGGCATTTTTTTGGTTGATTTTTCCATAATATCACACTGGATGTCGGTATTTGATTTTAATTCTTTTTGAGTTGACTTATCCTCTTACAAATAACAATTGGTCATATATGTTCTTGTATGAAACACATAAGTATGAAATACACTTATGTTCTATGGTACATTATTTACTGCACTACTTACTACCAACAGTATAAAAAAAATTAACCCTTTCACAACAGGCTGGGTATATATAACATACATGAATTTGTCAACACATTTGCACTGTAACATTTGATACAGTACGTATATCTTCACAAAGTTTGGTAGACTTTTAGTAAAGATAAGTTTTTTTTGTATAGAAGAAATTAGATATTTTGAAATATTTTTAACTAAAGATTTCTGAAAATATCAAGTCTGTTTCTTTACTAGTCTGAGTGCAAAGTTATTTCGTTTTATGAAATTATTATTCATTCCAGAAATCTCAAGTATTCTTTGTGTTATCTCTAAAACCTCCTTGATACATTTCCAATGTTTGTTTTTAGTAAGACTTGTTTTATTTTCTGTACTCTGTGTGGGGTCTGTCACTGTCCAACCTCATAACCATCATGGGGGGGAAAAAAAAGAGAGGAAGTAAATAAAAGTTTTTTTTTGTGTGCTACAATAACTAACTATTACAACACAAAAATACAAATATTTAGTCTTAGTAGCTTAAGTCTCATAATATTGTATATTCATGTAAATATATTATTTTTTTATTATATTGACTTTCTAGTCATGCCTACCTAACATTACATAACTGGCATTAATGTGGTTAATTATGCACTCATGTTACCATATCCAATAACATAAAACTGACCATATATTGGCTGTGTTTTAGTGGATCAGTATTTTGTATCATACAGTAACATATATATATAAATAGATTATGAAGCTTATTTTCTTAAAATATAGAACAACAAATCAAGAAGTAAATCAGTTATCTCCTCTCACTATGACCTTTGTACTCAGTTGCTGCTGGACATGGGTTAATGTTAAGCCTTTTAAAATTTTGCATGTGGAGGATATCAAACAAACATTTTTTTCTAGGTTTTGTGTATACAGTTCAATAATCAAAAAATCATAAATAACTATACTGACACCACAGATTTCCACTATAATTTATCAAGCTCAGTAACTGAGATGTATCTAGATTTAAAAAAAATGAAACTTTGAGTAGACTGAAGACACAATCTGTCTTCTTGAAATCTTGGTTTAAAAGAATGTGGTAGCTTTTTCATAGATTAAAATGAATGAGGAAACCATTCTAAGCTTTCAGTTGGTTATTTATATGTCATGTATTAAAAGTGTATGTAAGGGACCATTTTCAAAAATGGAAAGAAGTGAGCAGGGCCACTGTATTAGAATCAGTAAGTCATGTCTAAACAAAGTAAAAAGGTATGAGATTCTTATTTTATATTCCAGCTTTTTAACATTAATTTGAGTTCCTAATTTGTATGAAAGTACAGACTTAGTATTTTAACATAGCAATCATCTATTTTTAAACAGTGCTGTATATAACATATACCACATGACCCGCTAAAATCTATGTTTAGATGTGTAATTTTAATATTTATTTTTAAAACAAGAAATTAACTAGTATATAATATTAAAGTTAATATTATAATCTACAATTTGATTCCAAACTTATTGGTATAATTCATAAAATAGTAGTTCAGTAACATTTTGAATGCAAGTCAATAAATATGATTGCATGGCCTTTGACCCATTACCTGTCATAAGAGGATTATATGTTGTCAGCAGTTGACAGCAAAAGACCAAGGTATGTACTTTATTTCATGTTTTTCATCTGTATTCTTTATTCCCTATTATAAAAGTAACTAAAATCTTTGTATTGGTTTGGTCAGTTTGACCCCTATATAAAAATAAGTATTGAATGTAAATTACCTTTATTGTTATTGAATGACTGCAGATTATAAAACTAAAACAAATATTTAGACTATATTAAATTTCACAACATTATTCACTTGTACAGATTTGTCACTTCTAATTTCAGATGCACTTTTAAAAAGGGATTATTGGGGGGGATGTGAATGATAATTAGAAGGGAATAAATATTTTTAAGAGTTTATTAACTAATCAAAAAATATTAATAATGTATTTAAAATGAAATGAAATATACAGGAAATGTGAAATTTACTTTACAGCAATCTTTCTTTCTGCTTTCTTTATTTAATCAAACTCCTACTTCAATGTTTCTTCTGACTCGCTGTTAAATTCTAAAATTGAAAAAACTTTATTGCTTGATTCACTGTTGTCCTAAAGAATGTCATCTTCTGTTTCATTTTCCCCGTCTTCAAAATCTGATGGCAATTTTTGACTAATTGTTGGTTTTTGCCATAATGATGAACCTTCTATTATAATAAATTTCTCACACCAGTTATGACTAGTATTGAAAGAAATACCACTATTTCCTGCACATTCTTTTGCTTTTAACATTAAGACTTTTCTCATTACAGGAAGTCCTTAATTTCATAACTTTCTGAAATACATTAAAATGGAGGCATCAATTTCAAGATGTCTTCCTTTTCTTAGGCTAGAAAAAGGCTTTGTACCTTTTTTGCAAGAAAACAACTTGGTTTTCATACCATGCCAACTATGTACATTTGCCTCACTCACTGTATACTTTTTACTGGCTATACAATTCCTAATCTCTTGGTGCACAAAAACCTTTTAAATTCGGCATCATATATAAAATGTTTTTCCACAAGTTAAAAAAAAACTAAAATAGCATCTGAACAGCAGGAAAGTCAGACAAAGACTGAGGACAGTGATATCCAATTATACTGCTAGAGGCTCTGACATTGGTAAATTTGTTTAAGATGTATTTTTTTTAGTCTTTCTAAGCTAAGTTCTTTTAAAATATAGTTCAGTCTGTTTATTAATTCAGGATTTTTTAAAAAATTTTTGTTGTTAGGGAAAAATGATGTTTTAAATAATTTTCAAGAGTGAAAAATAACACCTTGATTTAAGACACCCCCAATTTTCAGTTTAGAAAAATGTGAAAAAGGTGCATCTTAAATTGAAAGTAATGTGGTATATTGACCTTTCAGCCATACATGGCCAACAGTACAAAAGCTACAATGATGCAGTACACATTCTTTCATGTTACCATATCCAGTAATATAAAACTGACCTTAAGATTTTGCGAAGAGACTTATCTTGGCTGTGTTTTACTGGACTATCTTTTGTTAAAATACAATCACATTTCAATTGCTATAAATTGTATACTTACATACATTATTACTATTTACAATTAAGATCTTATAAACTTATTTCTCTTTAAACATAAAACAGTAAATAAAGAAATAAACAATTCTCTTCTAGTTATGACCTTTGTACACAGTTGCTGCTTGTCATAGCTTACTAAGCCTCAAGAACTTTTGTGACTGGAGGATGTAAACCAAATTTTTTTTAAGATTTTATATATACATTTGAAAAACACAAAATCATAAGTTACTTCACTGATACCATAAGATCTGTTCTCATTTATCAAGTTTAATAACCAGGCTGTATTTGCATCTTAAAATGAAACTTTGAACAGACTGGAGACTCAACTTACCAGCATGAAGGTTTGTTTAAACAGGATGCCATTACATTTGAAAATGACTGAGAAACTCACTAAGGGGACATTCTGAGCTTTTGATTAGTTATTCATGTGTCGTACATGGAAGTAAATGTATATAAAAAGACTGTTTCCAAAAAATTGAAATAGATGACAACTGTGTTTGATTTACTAAATATAGTAATATCTCAGCAAATAGAAAAGACAGGAGGATGTTATTTTGTATTTTATAGATACTGTTAATATGAGTATCTAATTTGAAGAAAACTGTAGACTTTATATACTCTGATATGAGAGACATCTAATTTGAGCCAGTGCTCTATTCACCTTACCATATGACACACAAAAATTGCTGCTTGTGTGTTTATTTAATATTTACTTTTAAATTAAGAAATTAAAAAAAATTGTATAATGTGAAAATATAAATTATAATCTGCAGTTCGATACCAAATTTAAGGAGATAAATTCAAAGAATAGTACAGCAGAATTTTGAATACAAACATGGTGACATGGTCTTTGACCATAACCTGTTGTGATAGGGTTATGAGATTAAACAAATAGTACTTTGAGATTTTTTGAGAAGATGAAAACCATTTTTAATCTTGTGCTCATATTTGTTGAAAAAAAAAAAAGAGAGAAACCTCAATATATTCATGGACAAATCTTTAAATAAATGTGTATGAAAAACCTTTTGTGTTTGAATCGTTTGTATTGTTTACTAAAAGTCTAGCAAATTTTATGAAGGTACACTTACTTTATTAAAAGTTATAGTATTAAAACTTCATACAAATAAAAATGGTCATGTGGTCACTCGATGGGACCTAGCTCACATTGAGAGAGTTTGTAATTGCTAAATTTGTAGTGCATGTTATTTACATGTGTAGTTTAGTTAGCTAGGCTGTGGGCACTGATAAGGCATGTTCCAAATGTCATAAACAGACTTCTCCAGTACACGTATGCGATATACACATGACAAAGTGTGAAAATACTGTATGTGTCATTTGGTGGGAGTTTTGTAAAAATGAGCATCAGCTTTGGTATATCGAACGGAAACATTAGACACTTTCACTGTGTTGTGGGAAGTCTCAAAGACAACAGAAGAGAAAGGAAAGATTTGCATTTCATGATAAACAAGGAGATGAATGATTCATAAATTTTGATTTGAACCCACATATTTTTCTCATGTGACATCATATGTATTGCTTATTGTGGCATACCACAGCTAGACCTGTTATTGTGAAGTATCATGTGAACTCAGTAAGTAGTGCTTACTATGATAAACCATAGCCAGAACTTTAGATAAGTCAGACCTGATTATTGTAAAGTTTTATGACGACTTATTGTGGATTTCTGATAAGAGTTCCCTTCAGAGAAAAGAGAGCGTTGTGTGAAGTGGTGAAATGTCAGTGTTTGTAATTTGGCTAACACCCAATTAATTGTAAATGGATAATATTTTTACATTAGAACAAAACAGGCTGGTTAATGCAAAATTTTGTTGTAATAGCTATGATTAATTAGTTTGTCACTCTATAAATATGCTAATTTAGTGTTCTTCAAAAGTAAGAATTTGTCGTGCTTTGGTTTTTAATCTCATTATGTAGCAAACAAATGTTTAAAAGAAATGACCAATAGCCTGATATGCCCAAGTGCTTGAGAATATAGAAAATAGATTGAATATTGCTTGAGACTTTGGTTATTTATAATTCACAACACTTCTAACCGAGTTTGTGAGAGCTGTATTATATATATATAAAAAGATTAATTTTGAAAGAAAGGATTTTCTTTCAGGCTTCTTTCTTAACTTTTGTCATTGTTATTGTGCTGAAGTTGTGACAATTGTTAAATTTCAAGTTTTGAAACTGAAACAATATTTATATGTTCTTTAGTTAGAATTTCTTAAAGTTTAGATTTGCTGTTTGTAAATGTTTGTCCCCAAAATTTTGAGTGTTGGGTATATTTTTCTTTTCTTCTAAGAGTTTTAATTAATATCTTGTTTTGTTTCTTCAAAATCCCTGATATAAAGTATGATTGTTATCCTCAGTATAGATAAATAGTTTGCTGCAGTCTAAATAATATGTCTAAAAAATCTACTGAATGTTGCATTTTTAAAAAAGTCTTCTGTATCTGTGCAGGGCTAAAAATGACCTTGAGATTAAGGGCTCTGAGTTTCTTGTCCAATATTAACACCAATATCATGCTGTGAAATTTGGGCCATCTGTGCATTATAACAGTAGCAGAAAATTTCTGCTAGAAAAAGTTTGCATTGGGTGCTATTGACTAGCTACATTCCCTCTAGTTGACCATATTTAAATTAGGAATGACTAGTGCAGATATCTATAGTAAATCTGTAAAGAATAGTAATAGGAAACTAAGCTTCTTTTTAAACTTAAAATTACATGTTTGTAGTAAACTGATATTTTCCAGAGAAATTGTTTTATAGCCATGTAATGAAATACCATTGTTCAGCGTAATTTAATTTTTTTATACACTTAGTATTTTAGTTTATAAGTCAAGACTTCAGCTTGAATTCTTTGAAGAAATTTTGTTCATAATGTTAATGTGTATTATTTTCTTTCACCTACCAAGGATCAAAATTTCAACCAGCATTACTATCAAAAACCAAACATTTTAATTTTTATGAAATTTCCAAATTTTAGAATTAAAAACTGTTTTTTCTAATGGTTTATTAGCATCTTGTATTTAGTACTTGAATATAGACATACTTTAATAACAATTTCAGGTATTATATATGGCATTTGGTTCTACGAAAGGAATGAGTGCTTGCAAATAGCACATCTCTTGATGAGGTAAGTTGATCTTAAGGTGCTGTCCATATAAGGAGACCACTAGTTATCTTATCAGATAATTTTGAATAATAAAATAAAGTAGAAAATATAATTAGGTTAAATATGCAAAGAAAAAATTGGATTATTAAGAAACACAATTTTACAGATTACATGCTATGAACCTTTGGTTATTGATTTTGTTGCAGGAGACAATGAGTCTCAAAACAAAATGGATCCCTTGTTTCTTTTCTATTATACAAAAACTAATTATTTTGATAATTATAAAGGGATAATATCAAGTAGTTGATATTAGACAAGTATTTTTAAGTGTTAGATGACATTGTTAATCTCTTGCTTTATTTATCATGATCCATGATGACAAGAAAACTCACTTGTAGAGAAAAATGTAATTTTAAAAAAATATAAATTAACAGCTGTTTTACATATATAATATATTAATCGTGGTTTATATAATTCTTAAGATTAGCTCAGCCTACAGAAGAACTTTCCCACAGCAGATGTAAAAAAGTTCAACCTAATCAACAACCTCTCCACAGTAAAGGTCAGACAAGAGACAATTGTCTTGTTAAGAGAGGAGAAGAACAGAATCGAAAGTCAGGGAAAGTTGTTGATATTGTAGCTCTGTTGAGTCATGCTCAGGATGGATATAACAAAGTGAGTGTTCCTAGAATTGGAACAGTTGAACAAATAATGTTTTGTAGAAATTTTGATCTATGTATTTAATTATGACGTGTATGCATAGCAGTTTACTGTATTTGACCCAAAGTTTATTAATAACTTCAAACCATTTGTAATGACCAGAACTAGTAATTAATCCAGTAAAAAACTTGGCTGATTTAATGATCCATTCTTATTAATAATGATTTCAATGTATTGATTCATCCTTTTGAGTATTCACTGTAGGGTTTCCAGAGAAACCCAAATAATCGAGCAGTAACTTCAAAAAGTAATCAGGTTTTTCCTAAGTAAATGTGTTAGTGTATGTTATCTGATGTTTACACTTTTATTATTATTATTATTATTATTATGTTACAGATGGCTCTACAGTAGTAGTAGTATCAAATTAAGCTTTTTAGGCTTAAAAGAATGACCAATATCTTGCATAGACAATGTTCCTGAACACAGTCTGAATTAATAAAACAGATTATGCAGAATTATTAAATCATTTTATTCGAAAAAATGGACTTAGATTAGTCTTTATTAGTGAAGTTGTAGCAAAAATGTAATGGTATGTTTTGAAGTAGTACCAGTGCTTTCTAAGCCCATGGAAGCATTCCAAACAGTTTGAAACACCTGCCATGCTACTGCTATAAATACAAGCCAAAAACTTTTATGATACAGGTTTTATTTGTAACAAGTCCAGTAACTTTTTTCTTTTCAAACATTCATCTTTCTTTTTATTTTGAAAAATGTTTTTATAATCTTATTCTTCTCCCTTCTCTGTCCAAAAAGTTGGCATTATCTGTCCATTTACATTCCATGGGAAATCTAGAATTCTAAACAGAAGATTTTAGTCAAATTTTATGGATCATTTCTCTCAAGGCTGGAAAAGAACCCCAATTGAAATATCTCATGTAATTATTCTTCTAATGGCTGTGTTTCTTTACTGTTTTTTTTTTCTTTTGACAGAACAAAATGAGAGACCAAAAGGTACAAACAAAACCTGATGCAATCACAGATGTATCCAGTAAAACCCACCCTGACAGTTCTACACGCTCAGAAATTATCAAGCCTGTAGCTATCAGGGGAACACCAACATCTAACACTGTAGGTTCTCAAGGGCTATCAGTACCAGTTACCACTTCTTTAAGTGTGGCATCTCTGTTTGCTTCTGCTGACAAAACTCTACACCAAGTGTCTCCTTTCCATGATCCATTGAACTCCAAGAACCCTTCAAATATCATCCCAGTACTAAGAAAATCCCAGTCTACAGAAGGACTGGATGAAATAGAATCTGTTAAATTTGCAGAGAACAATTCAGCTGCCATTCTTCAACGTCTCATGTCCAATCCAGCCAATATACTTGAACACATAGAACGGGAGCAAAGGAAGGAGGCTTCTGGGTCATGTACTCCACGGACAAGAGCCACTTCTTGCTCTGGGGACTTAGGACTTCCGAATTCAAATATAATGTTAGACAAATCCAGCTCTTTGCACATCTCAGCTTCAGCTCAGAGTCTTGAACAAGACTTGAAGGAGAAATTAAAACTCATTCCAAAATGTAAAACAAAAGAGGAAGTGAATAAAGTTAGTAAGTCTGTTTCTCCTGTAATTAATGTGAGCCCTGTTTCCTCAGCATTTACTTCTCTTGAATCAATGACTAACCAGCCAAAAATCACAGAGACTGTTCCAGAAACTACAAGTTCATCTTCTGTTTCTCTTCTTACTCCGGTTATGTTTGAACAAAATTTGAAGTACTCTCCACCCCAGGTTTCTATTAACCAACTTCCAGTCAGCTCTACTGGAGAAAATGGTAGTGTTTTATACAATGACTCCTTTTCATCTGCATTGTTGTCTAAGGTGAGAATGTATACACGTGTATACAAAGAGAGAGGTAGTTTGGGCTAATAACCATATCAGTAATATAAATGTATTTGAAGTGCTTAATTTTTTTTCTAGGGGGAAATGTATGGATCCTTGTTCACAAGAGTGGAATTTTTAGTGTTTATAGATAATTTGAAAATTATTGAGGCCTCCTATATTTAAAGGGACTGCAAGTGACTAATATAGTTAATTACATCAGCTAAGTATTATTAACAAAACAACCAAAGTAGACTTAAAATTAATTATTCTTCTACATTTAGATAAAAAACAGGTGCCAAATGATATAGTTCTAGCAGAAATTAAACACTGCATATATGTTTCAGTTGTGATTATTATGTATATGGTCCATCTATGCTAATAACATGCTAATGGTATCAAGCAAAGAATTTAAAAAATCTTCTTGTTTAGTTTGTCCACTCATAAAATCAATTTTCTTGCTTTTTGGTGCTTATGAGAGATCTTTTTACTCAGGCTAGGATTCTAAGAAACCAAGACTACTAAATGTGAAAAAATGATTGGTGTAATATGTAAAATATTTTCTTTTTTCAGCAGTTAGATAAGAGCTGTAAATTTGTTGCAGATATAATTCTACCAACTTTCCATTTTGTGATACACAGTTTTAAAATATAGACTGTTTCCTTTAAGAAGGTATATTTATTTTAGTTTTTACATATGCATTTTACATTGGGTAGCCTGTAATATTGGGTAATAATAATAACAGCTAGAACAGGTCTTTGTTAGTGTGAGTAGCATTTCATTTATTATTCTAGCCGCCACCTATGAGAAGACCACCACCAGCCTCAGAACTTCCACTCCTGTCTCCAATGGACTTCTGTAATGTTCGTTCTATTCCTGTCCTTCCAGGTGATGGGCATAGCAGCAAACTTGTGCAAACTAGCAACAAACCAATAAATGGAACAGGTATTTCCTTGTGAACAAAATGTATAAATATATATCAAGTTGTGTTATCTAAATTAGAAGTATATATGGAAAAATCCACACAACATAACTATTGAAAATATATGGAAAGCAAAACAAAATATCAGACAAAACTTTTAATATGCTTTTCATGATTCAAAGTATTATAATGTGTAGCATAAGGAGAACCTGAACAAAATCCATCAAAATCAGCCCAAAAAAAAGAAAACAAAACAACTAAAAATTATAAAATTTGTCATGAAAGTACAAAGGGCATAATTTTTAAAAGAAAATGTGCAGGAGTATCTCCCAAAAATATTATAGATATCCTGTCTGTAAGACATAACCCAAACACTCATGAAAAACAAGATGGCTTTCAAAGAAGATTAAATAGGGGCTAGGATATTGGTAAAACCCAAAATGTTTGAAATCCAACTACCATCTATCTCCTCATTATGGGTTTGATAGTAACCCCTTGAAAACGTTATAGGTTAATATGATTAATTGTATACTAAAATTACATTGTATACTACAAAATCTGTTAGAAAAATAACACCTTTAATTTCTATAATTTTGAGACACCAAACTTTCACTAACAGACAGATATTACATGATTATCAGGACTATAAAATCTTTACCTGTATAGTTCAATGATAACTGAGCATGTCATCCATCCTTAACAATACTATTCAAGTATGAAGTGGGCTAGTTGAGAGAGACTTGGATATTTGAAGTTGGCTTTTCCATATAAATGATTTAACACATGATGCTTGATATTACAAAAATATATATTTGACAAAATTTTCCATTAAGACCTTTTTCAGTATCTTCTTTCTTTATGAATACCAACATGTTACACTTGGAGAAAGACTAGAATAAGAAATGTGTGATTTTCATATCTATTGATGAAAAGGTTGATTAGTAATAGAAAAAAAAACAATTCTGTTCTAATTTGATGTCTAGAGTAGTTCAGTTTATTCCATGTATAAAATGTCCTTTTGTTATTTAGTATTTTTGATGAATTAGAGAAAAGTTGCTAAAATAACATACAACTCCATGATTGCTTAAATTCTCTTGAGTCATAGATTATACATGATGGTTCTTTATGGAACTTTATACTGAAAGCAGTCCTGTAGATGATATGATGCTCTGTGTAACAGAGAAACTTTTTACACGACTTCAGACTGAGATCAGTCCTGTAGGTGCTATATGACACTCAGTGTAAAAGAGAAACTTTTTACAGGACTTCAGACTGAGATCAGTCCTTTAGATAATACAAAATGCTTTATGTTGAAAAAAGTGCTGGAGTCAGTGTATTAGCACAAGTTTCATCAATCTGGCAATATATTTATAAAATTGCTTCAGTGAATGTTCATCTTCATACCTTCTAATAATAATGATATCAAATAAAGTATAAGCTAATTGCATGTTTTTATGATAGTATCATGAGCACCATGAATTTTCTTTGTTGTTTTTCTCACTCATTTGAGTGTTATCTTAACTGTATTTGGAAATATTACTTGGCAGATAACACTACTTTTAAATTAAACCCTTTACAAATACTTAGGTCATTAACAAATCTTTTTTGTCAAAGACAGATTTAAACTGTCCAAATGAAACTTAATGCATGATATAATCATGAAGTATCTCTTGATTTAAAAAAAGGGGGGGTGAGTTAAATTAAACATCTTATAAGTGTTTAGTCAGTATTCACTAACTTGTATGTAAAGAACACTGACTGTAAAGCAATTGTACTTGGTCTGTATCAGTTGTTTTCAAGTACATGGATTTCTATCAGTCTCTCTCTCTCTCTACCCATCAGATATTTGTAATTCTCCTCAGAAAGCAGTATCTGGTGTGGAAGAAACCAATGCATTGGAAAGGTTTATGAGAGCATTATTCATAAGTTATGTATACACATCTCAAAAAAAAGTTTTTAAATTTCCCACACATTATGTTGATTTTTTTTTCCCTATATTAAAGTTACAGTTCTAATGCTTTATTGTCCTCAGTAAGCAGTAAGTGAGATGCTTGATGTCTGCTTATAGGGAATACTGAAGATCCAGTTCTTCTGCTTCCAAATTATTTCATACAGGGAGCAAGCAGTCCAAATAAATGTGATGATAGGAATGAATTACCACAAAATGTCAATGTTTTAACTCGAGACCAGCTAAGAGGAGCATTGATGCATTTGTTAAAAGTAAGTGATATAATTGGTATAAATTCATGTAATTATGTTCCTTTGCATTTTCATTTGAAGTTGGTATTGCATTAGCATTATTTTTACTACAAGAGTTTCCTTTAAAAAAGAAGACAACTTCAAGCTTGTGAGTGACTCACTTATGCTATATCCAACTGAAAGGTACAAGTCTGTAATGTTTTAAACATTGTCAGAGAAATACTTTAGCATGTTTTCCTCAATAACTTACAGATTATAACAGTAATTGAGAAGTTTTCACAAGTTTTTCTAGCTAGCATATTGTACATTTTTAAAATAACACAGTTTCCTTTATTTATTTGAAGCTAATTAAAAGAATGTCATAACCTTCGTTTTGAAGTAAATCCAAGCGTTTAATGCATATGGCACTCTTTATGTATAAGCATTGAAAATTAATTGAAAAACTATTTAGTTAATAAAAGAATACTTTAACTTTATTATTGTGGGAAATTTAATTATTTTTTGAGTTATTTATATTCAAATGTATAATAGTAATAAAATAACCATATAAATTTTCTTCCATTCCAGAAGGATACTGATTTTGTTAATAAACTCCACGAAGCATATGTTACAAGTTTAAAAACACACTTCAGTTCCACTGGATCCTGAGAGTCTTGCCTAATCATTCAGTGTGCTCCTGCTTTCACAGGCTTTGTTGCATATTGATGTCATCCACAGTTTATTTAACCTGGGTTCTAGAATTTTGCTGGCCACTTTCATAAACTGTGGTCAAGAGTGATGCATAACACACATGTAAAAAGATGTGTTGTAGAAAACTGCTTTAAATACAAGCCTAGACTATTAAAGATCTCAAACTATGCACACAAAATATATATAAAATATATAATGGTACTTTTATGTTGATTCCTGTTCTCAAAAACTGAACATCCATAAAAGATTTTAAAATAATTAGTTATAATTCATAGAAGTTCTGATTTAAAACAATGATTTTGATCTATTAGCTCTGATATTATGTGATACTAACTAGTATAATCTTTCTTTGACATTGTTTCTCTGATAAGGACACTGACTTCTACAGGTTTTGTTGTACCATTACTTTTTTTTTAAGTTTCTCTTCACTCATGTACTACTTAGTAATTGAAGCTGTTTTAAATGGGTGCCAGTGATAAAGTTCTGGTCACCACTGATAGGAATGACTATAGTCTGGCTATATTTTACAGTGGTGCTGACCAATTGTACAAGCTGTGATCAGTAGTGATGATACAGGATGTTTTATAGTGATGACTGCATGTAAATGCTGTTGTTGTCAATGATAGTGACTGTTTACAGTAATTCTTATCTCTTGCACAAGTTCTGGACAACAATGGTGGTGGTGATTATACAGACCACTCTTACAAACTGGTCATCAGTGATAGCAGTAAGCACAAAGACTGTTTGACAGCAATGCTCACAACTTGTAGAAGTTATGGTCAACAATGATATAGTTGAATATGAAGATTTTTCCACAGTGATATTGACCACTTGTATGGGCTGAGATCAACAATGAAAGATGTAGACATACAGATTGTTTTAAAATGATGCAGATCTTTTGTACAAGCTCTCGGCTAACAACAATAGTGTGAATTTGTACAGTGATACTGCTAAGCTTAAAAAACTTTTACAGTGTTCCTTATCTCTTTAAGCTCTAGTCAACCATCTGTGTGCTTAAACTTCATTTAATTCCCTGATCTTCTAAGAGTAAAATTTAATGTCTCCTCGAACTTTTTCATTATGTTTTTAACATAAGGAATTTCTTTCATTGTTTCCGTCCAGTTAGATGCTTTCATTTACAAGAAACATTAAAAAGTGGGATTTAATTATTGTCTTGTAAATGATCTTAGTAAACTGTTTTATGGGGAATCAATGTCCCCTATTTTGCTTGTAACCCTTCAACTAAGACAGTTAATGCATTTTAATGAAATCATATGTAGGAAGGCACAAGACATATCAAGTAATTCTCTTATTTTTCATCATTGTAATTAAGTATTTTTATTTTTCACATTTGAAACTTTGATTTTTGAACTACTGGCTGTTTATATTCAATAAATTTTTCCTACAAGTATTTTTGTTCTCATATTTTGAGTTGATTTAATGATTATACTTTAGTTTCATATGCAGTTAAAAAATCATACTTTGTTAGATATGTTACTGTTTGATACATCCAGGTGTGTGTTAGTTAAAAAAGTCTTACTTTGTTAGTTTATGTTACTACTGGATTTTTCCATTTGTGTGTTAGTTAAAAATCTTACTTTGTTAGCTTATGATAGTACTTGATGTGTGATACTGTCAGTTGAAAATCTTACACTATCTGATGTTACTGATGGATGCATCCTTGTGTATTTTATTTAGAAAATCTTAATTAGTTAGCTTTTATTGCTCCAAAATGCATCCATGTGTCAGTTAAAAATCTTGCATTGTTAATTTGTTACTTTTGGATGCATTCTTGCATGTCAGTGAAACAAAAAAGTGTAGTTTGTTACTACTGAATTTATCTGTGGGTGTGTAAGTAAAAAATCTTTGACATGTGTTGCTACTTCATCTGTGAATTAAAAACATACTTTATTGGCATATGTTACTGTAAGCTACATCCATGTGCGCATCAGTTTAAAATGTTACTTGGGTAGCATATGTTACTACTTTGTACATTCATATGTATGTCATTTAAGTATCTTACTTTGTCAGTTTATGTTACTGCCTAATGCATCCTTTTGTCTGTCATTTAAAAATCTTACTTGATTAGCTGACATTACCACTGGATAATTCCATTTGTGTGTTAGATAAAAAAATCATTTATTAGCTTGTGTTACTATTGTATGCATTCTTGTGTGTCTTGGTTTAAAATCTTACTTTCTTAGATTAAAAGCAAAAGTATTCATTCCCAGTGATAGGAAAAATCTTAAGTTATTTCGTTAACTTTAAAAAGTTAATTGTATTGCTTTCTTGGGGATACTTGGAGCCAAAGCTTCAAGCTGTTTAAATTATAATTGTTGAGCCTGTCAGTAATAACTCATTCTAAATCTAAACTTTTATTCTTTATAATGCATATAGACATATGAACAGACACTTGTTTGCAACATCCTTAAGATGCTTCTATTGGAAGTGTCTGTGAGTGTTGGTTAAAAAATCTTTCTCAACATACGTCACCATTAGATTTACTTGTGTGTTGGTTAAAAAAAATTTTGCTTTCTTAACATATGTCACTATTAGATGTACTTGTGTATCTGCCAGTTTGAAAGAACATTTTCAAGTGTTTTAATATGAAGACAGTACCTGTGTAATGTAATAGAATCACAAGTACACATTGCATCAATTTTTTGAACCCTGATCAAGATTTATTTTTGTCAAAACTTTCCCTTTATATAGTCCAAAAGGCACAAAACCTGTTGGTCATATGATTACTATTTAAACTAAGGATTGTGTTACTTACAACACAAACATCTATCCACAATTGAAATATTTAAAAAAGAACAACTTGTATTTTGAAATTGTATAAGCTTAAAGCTTTAGACCAGCTATGTTTGAGTTTTAAAATTAGTATTTAGTAATTAATTAGTCCACATTGAGGTTCCATTATTTTATCATGAAGTCTCCAACTTATTGGACAAAAAAAGCAGTGATTTCATTAAAATGTCAAATTACTTTCAAGTTGCCTCCCAATGAGTTTTTATATAAAACCTACTAAAACTTGTGTGTTTGATTTGTAATAAAGTTAAAAATCCTATTTTTAAACTTATCATTACTTTTCTGTCTTAAAACCATAGTCCTTGTTGTGTGGGCAGTAGTACATACAAGTTGAGAAAAAAACTCATTCAACACATCACAACTGACATAGATCTTGGCCAGTGATTTAGCCAGATGTCGGTGTTAAGCTTTTGCCATGTATTATAAACAATTTTTTTTTATTCATTAAAAGTTTGTATTTGGTATAAACTAGGAAAGATATAGCCAAGAGGTTGGAGATGGTAAGCTCCTTTCCTCAAATATCCTTTTTAAAGAACACGGAAATGATAAAATATGTATATGTGAAATTGTTAACAATTTGTAGATACTCATTCATAATCGCTAAATCCAGTATAAAGGCAACATTTAAGATTCTCCTGAGTATCTGAAGTGAGTTAGTGTATATTTTTGATCCTCCTTTTGTAAAGTCTAATTTCAGTTTGTCTACTTGGTCATGATATGCTTGTCTCCATTTTCGTTTTTCATGGTATAATTTTGAATGCAAAAAGAGAGACCATAAAGAAAACTTAATCTGTTAGATAATAGTTACAAGGGATAAAATATTAAATCACTGATTGCATCTGCTCTAAGTTTATGCAGAACTCTTGCAACCTATACACCATTTGTAGTACACTCGCATTCAACTGCCAGAGGTGGACCATACCCTGTATGGCAAATCTGCAGTCAGTGGGTTAAATATAAACAACCACTAAAGGTTAAGCCAAGTTGTTGTTTTTATATTACTATATAGCTTACTTAAAGTGTAGTTACTCAGTGATTGTATCCTTAGCCTTTCACCACCTACAGTTTTATTTATAGTCTGTAATATATGTTGCTAAAACTACCCTCGATGAAGCTGGGATTTTTTGCTCATTTTTTTTTAGTTTTGTAATAACGTACTTTGCGTATGTGCATTTTTGAACTCCTGAATTCATTACTTTATCAATATATGATCTTGTGGTTTATGGAAAAAAGGACAGAATAAATATAAATATTAGAATAATTAGAAAAAAGTATTTTGAAAGATAGAAGTGTAGCCATTGAGTTCAAAGTATTGTAAATTTATTATTGTATTTTACAATCATAAGTAACCATTACTGAGTTGTAGTTTTCATTTGTGCAAATTTTGTCTTAAGATCATATGTAAATGTTGACTCTATAGGTAAATAATTTGACTAATTTTTTTTTTTAATAAAACTTGTAGTTAACTATCTTAAGTCTTCCTTGCATAGTGAAAAGAACTTATAAATGTTTCTTGGGTAATAAAAAGTGCAGTTCCTATGTAATAAAACAAAATGAAGGAACCTGCTTGGAAATCATTAGTCTAGGCAAGACAATTACTGTAAACTTTAGCAGGTTTGTTTTATACAGTAATGTTTCAGGAGTGTTGAATATATGTAAATTATATATAGTGCAATGTATAATAACATTTGGATTGTTTTTACTACACATTGGTTGGTGTGAAATTTCTGTATTGCAGAGTCTTGATTCATTAGAATAACTTCTGTTTTTACTTATTGCTCAATGAATTTGTCAGTCTATAACACATTCTGGTTTTATCACTTATTTACTACGTATATGAAGCCCTAACCTATATGTAATCTTTTAGATCAGAAAGAGGGCATGGTAATAATGGTGATTGCTAAAATACAACATGTAAAAAATGTATATGCCTAATGTTTATTAAGTATATCTATCTATCTATCTATATATATATATATGTATGTATATATATAAATATATTTGTACAATTTTTTCTGCCCCATAATGTCCAGATTTAAGATTTTCTATGATGTAAATGTAAAAAAAAACACAAAAAAACTAGAATTGTTGACTATGACAAGAGAACTTGTTACCCCCCTTAAACATTGGAACAGCTTCAAAATAACTTCAAAGTGTCATTTGTGATGTATATGTTTTTTGCTTATGATTGATTTATAATTAGAGAAAGAGCAAGAAGAAATGTTAGTTCAGTTTTTCTGATTGTACATTCATGTTCTTCGGGCACAAGTCTATCAAAAGTAATCCAAAAGCACTGTAATTTTCATTTGTTTTTATATTTCTTGAAATTGTCTTAATTCAAGATTTGCTCTAATGCAAACAGAAATAACACAGAATTGTCTCACCAATCCACTTTTTATGTTTGGAAATTAAGTAAAAGAGACATTTTGTGTATGTTCAGTTTATAATAACTTGACATAATGTGTTTGAAGATGTTAAATGGTTTTCTTCGGTTATTTCTTTTTGACAAAGATTCAATGCCTTAACATGCTTTGATCTTTTAATAAAGTTGTTGAGTTACATAGCACTATTTCCTAGTATACATTTATGTGTAAAGTCATTTCATAACAAAACTATACAGAGTAGAAAGTTTTTCAAAATGCATTTTGAAATTTACTTCCTTAAATTCTCCAAGCAGTTAAATCTTCAGTTATAAATATCCTATCACTTAGTACTTCAGCTCTAACCAGACCTATGGTTTTGAAAGATAGCTTTCAACTCCTTAGTTCACTTTTATGCAACTTGTGCATTGTACAATCATTAAACTAGTGCTATAAAAGGCAGAGGTGATTATACCTTCATGGTTTGTGACAGTTCAGATACAGAAGCTAATGCATCCATCAATGCTTATCTGTATCCATTCCACATTTTTGTGTACTTATGATAATGGGATTTTCTCTGTTTCAGTCTTCAATAATGGATACTGGAAGTGAATGTGAAAGGTACTTCCATCCACCAAGAAGTAGAAAAACTGGTACAAATATTGCATAGTTCATATTAGTTTTGGAAATGTTTCGAAATATCTTTCACAGCTTTTGTGAAAGAACTATCTCTAGGAAATCTTTAACATCTAAAGTCACATGACATAATGCGACATGTTTCTCAAGAGTTTCCCATTCATGCTTAATGAGATTGAAATTTGGTGAATGTGCTTGACATTCCATTTAGTCTGCATCAAGAAGCATGTTTTACAAATTGAGCACAGTGAGAGAAGGCATTTTCTATAAGACTAAAGTTAACCAGCTTATGGCTGTACACAGGATTGTAGAATTATGCCTTCTGTTATTAATTGTAGTATTTCACAAGATATAGAAACTTATACAAGGTAATTTTTATTATTTTACCGCAGCAGTTTTGCATTTTCAGTATCAAAATATTAAAATTTATATTGGCCTATAATTATTTTATGCAGTCTATGACCTATAAACATAGCATCAATTTATTGTAGTGTTTTTTTGTAGCCATTTTGAATATGAATTCATTCAGTTAAATTGATTTTCTATGTAACATTATTATTTTTTTCTTCAATGTCATCAGTTATTTGAAAGTGTGAAAAGAAGGCAGAAATGTGTAGGTACAAATAATTGCAACTAATTTTTACATTCACTGGGATGGCAGCATTTGATTTATAGATTGGAAAAATTTAAATTGTTACTTGGCAAAATAAACAACAAATAAGGAGACTGGACACAAGTTACACACAGTAAAATAACTTTTATTTCAAGCATTTGGTTAAAAGTGTAAAGTGTGGCATCTATTATTGGAGATGGTAAATATCTCAAATTTGTCTCTAGAAGAATTAAATTATATATCCCAGAGTGAGAAACATAACACTAGTTACTAAAAATAACTGCTGTTCTCAGGAAAGAAGTGCTACCAATGTGATTGACATTCTCACAACAAAAGAGGGAAGTTTTATTCTTGAGGGGATCATCTGACTTTTCAATCTAAAAAAGAAAAATCACTAATTGTATAATGTATTCTCAGTGTTACCGAAACCTTTCATATGAGAAAGCATTTGTGATACCTGAGGTAACTGACCAAATTCATGGGTAACTATGGCACAAGGAACTTCATGACTCATTTAACTTTTGTAAAACTACTTACTGAATGTGCACATGAATTTTGAAAATTTATACTTACATAGGTAGGAAATGCATGGTACATTTGCACACCATTAAAGGGATGCAGAGTATGTAACATAAAGTTCACATACAATTTATGCCATATATGAAAGTGGGCTAACATCAGGTTGTATTAAGTTACAGTTAAACAGTAATTATATAATTTCAATTATAATAATGTACTAAGTAATAAAAAAAACAGGCAGTTGTAATTATTGACTTTGAATTGGTTTTATCAATGTTTTTTACCTTTGGAGTTAACAAAACTTTCAGTTTAGGCACTACTTTCTCTTTATTGATTGTTCTGTTTCTCAAAGCTTCTATTTTCTGTATGTTCAATTCAGTTTTCTTGCATGATTTTTTAATATTGTTTTCAGATATTACAGGATTCTTTAATGTTCAAGTAGCTTGATGTTTATGGCTTTTCCCTCTCTCTTACATTATAATGTTTTCATAATTTACATTTACCATGATAAATTACTCCTTTATTTTTGTCATTCAGTTGGATATTTCTTTTGAATAATCACAAGTTTTATTCCTGGTTCTTGCATAAGTTTATTTTCGTAATTATACTTGAAGAGTGTTTACTTTATTCAAATTACATTAGCAAGAAGAAATATAAAAGTAGTTCTTATATTCTTGTCTGTGATGTTAGCTTGAATTTACTTTATTAGATATTTAAATAATACTGAAAAATGTGAGAATTGTTTTTTCTTTGTAATTATATTAAATACTTCATTAAAATCTATGAAAAGTAACGAAACTAAGTTCTGTTCTGCTTTATTGGCCATAATGGCCAGAGGCCCATGAACTCTTTAAAGTTTACTTATCAGAAGCACAAAATTAAATATCAAACTTACTGGTTAAAACAGCAAAATTATGTTCATTTTGAGCATGCTTGAAAATACACAAGTTCTAATGAGAGGGAGATAATGTTCATAAATACTTTGTTGGGAATGTGTAGTGAAGGAATTAGAAAATTTGAGATCTTAAGTACAAATACTCAAGTAAATAAGGAAGTGTAAGGATGATGGAGAGACTTCCTTATCAACAGTTTAAATAAGGAAAGACTTGTATTTGGAAATCGTTTTCATTGCCCTTTTTCACATTATTATTCAAAAACTTAAGAACCTAAAAACCTTTTTTTTTTTTTCAGAACATCTTCAATATCAGCTAAGTGTTTGAAAAAGGAAAGGTTAATAAAATATATTATTGTAAGCTATATTATCAATGTTTTACTTTAGATCTAGCTAGACAATGCATGATGTTAAGAAACTGAGATTTAGAATTCAGTGAAATATTTAATGAATTGTTAGTGATTTATTTAGTTACTAAATTGATTAACCAGGAAATTGTACAAGTAAGTTTATTTTTAAGTTGAGTGTAGTACCATCAGTAAGATATTTCCGTTGAAACATAAGTTGTGAACTTAAGCCTATTAAAAAAAAAAGTGTACATGGCCTGTAGAAACTTTATAGAGGAAATAAATTAATTTATTGTTTCACAGACTAGAAATTGCATCATTTTTACTGAATTTCAATATACCTGCCCAACAAAGAATGCATTATATTATTATCAGAAGCAGGATTATTTTGTGGAAAATAAAAAACTTTGATTTCCACCTTAAGATCAGGTAACAAGAAAGAAACCTTGATAGAAATGATTAAAAAATTTTAAAAAGGCCATGAAGAAATACCTTGCACATAGTGTACGGCCAACTTTTGACTATTATTTAATAACAGAAAGTGTAATTAACCATCATATCACAGCACACCCACTGCTGGTAGAGGAACCATTTTAAGTGTTGGGGTTTGAGCCTGCAGACTTTGAGTTGAGGGTCCTAACTATCAGCCCATGTCAGGCTTTTTAAGAAAGGTGAATTCTATAAACACTTAAGAGGAAATAGGTGGAAATTTAACAATTAAAAAAGTTTAATTTCACTTAAAATTACCAAAAGGCTAGCCATACTAGCTTTCCATACTTTAGAAGTACCATGGCTGTAAAGGTGAGCATGTTTGGTGACAGAATTTGGATACAAACATTGCAATTCAAGCATCATAACTACCAGGCTAAGCAGTTAGCCATCTGATTTTAGCATCATAAGCATTTAAATTTACCACTAACCCACTGGGGTACAAAATGTTATTTTTCATGCAAAGCTACGTAGTGGGCTATCTTCACTGTTTTCACCGTGGAAATTAAATCGTAGCATTGTAAACTAACCACCAGGATACAATAAAACAAATATTTTAAAAATTTCAAAACAAAAATAAATATGAATTAAGATAAAGCTGTTGAAGATCTGATTTACAAAAGGATTACAAAAAACAAAGTATAGAATGTGTGCCATGACAAAAGCAAAGTAGTACAAAAAGAAGTCATTAAGGTTATAAAAGTCCATCAGTTAACAGAAAAAATATACATCTGGAAAACAAAGTTCTAAATACAAAGATTATAGCAGACATAACTATTTTTGCACCTGTCTGAGAATTCCAAGCGACTCAAAATGTGTAGTAGAAGAATCTATTTAGTCTACACACATTACCACTACTGCTGTACCACCAGTGAAGGACATTCTTGAATTGCCAAATCCCACTTCAGAACTTAGCTGGCTAATTCAACATCATCATCCAGTTGAAAAACCAACAATTATGTGGAAACATACTATGGAAGGAATGCCAGGCTCAATTCAATATAATTTCTAAGGTGAACAGTTGTAAACAATAGGTTTAAAAATGTCTTTAAAGGAAATTCTGCGGTCTGTGATGAAATATGAATTCATTAAAGATGAAGATAACTAATGACATTGCAGGATTGCCAGATCAAGTAATACTGAAAAATCAATTCCCCTGATGATATTCTCGAAAAATTGAAAGTATTTGACATAACTAATGAAACAGAATGTAGAGTGAAAACTCTGATACTGTGTTTGTAATTTAAAAGGCCATATTCCAGGAACTATAAATAAAAGTGTGTGAAGAGTTAAAAACTCATCACAAAAAATGCTAAAAGAAATAATTTATACGTGTGTGAGAAACCTAGCCTTTATAAAAACCAGTGAAGAACACAGACCCCTCCAAAAGGGTATCATAAAGAAGGAACTGTTAAAGATGTGGGAACTTAGCTTCTACAGTCAAGCCTGTGAGGAATCAGCAGCTATTAATGAACCAAGAATACAATACAATAAGAATGAGTTTTTCAATCCTAACTGTATCAAATGGTAGACCAGACATCCTGAAACAGGGAGCAGTTTATGAAACAAAATTCACCCAAGAATATTCCACCTGTTCCAAATAAAATAAGCTTATTGTTTAAAGTTTGAGTGAGAAAAAAGTTAGAAGCTACCATTACTGTAGAAGCCTTTTTGTATCTCATGATGTGAAGAAGAATACATATTAGGAACTGACTTCATGCAGAAACCGATGTTAAGTTAGCATCGCAGTCTATGACAGGAAATCTCTGTGCACTACCTGATAGGTACTACACCAGAATTTTAACTTCCAGTGAAAGCAACTGTTGTACGATCAACAAGTGAAATACTTATACCAGGACTTGCTAGGAATAAATTTACATATAGTGACTGATCTCTAATTAGAATCAGAAACTCCAGCATGTTGTGATGTACTAATGATTAGGGGAACTCTCATGCGTCTTAAAAATCAGTATGGCATCATTAGGACCTTCGAAACAACAAACCATAAAATTCGACCCACATCTGTATGGAATGTTGTGAGATGTAGGGCTATATAAGTAATATGTCCATATCAAAAGTAGTCACCTTTGAGGTAAGATGTGGAAAGTTTGTTATTAAATTTTCCTTTACTACATCAATTGTAATAGTTGTATAACCAAAGCTGTGGAGATCATATGGTTAATCAATGTCTTAGATTACATAGCTTGCTCACTGAATATCAGGTACTTTCTCAGTTTGACTTCACGTATACCAAACAAATGAAAAGCCTGTAAGATTGGCACAAGGCATAATTTCAATACGTTACTTAGTAAGTAGACCTTCACTTGCAAAACAGGCTGAGGCTTTCAAAGCAATAGGAGTAATGAAGTTTTTCAGCCTTGGCTACCTCAAATGTGAAGAAAAAGGATGGATCCACAAAGTTCTGCATAGAAGAAGAATGAAGTTGCAAAAAAAAATAGCTGGCAACTTCTAAGAATTGGCTGCTTTAGAAAATTTATCTGGATCAAAATGTTTTCAATACTGTATCTTAAAACTTGGCATTATCAGTTGCAAATTAAAGGAAAAAATACAGATTAGACATCCTTTATTGTAGAAAATGGATTGTAGGTATTTATTGTGTTGCAATTCAGATTATATAATGCATCAACTACATTTCAACAATTTCAAAGAGTATTCCCTTTGAACTATCCTGACCATTGTACTCATCTACTTGGATGACATAATTACACATAGGAAGATGTTTAATAATGCTTAGGACAGGCCAAGAAATGTTCTGCATAGAACAAGAATCTCAAAAAGTGTGAACAGTTCTGTCACAATATATTCATAATCAACAAAGAAAGTGCCTATACAGCCACCCATAATTGATGGTTAGAGGATTTCTTGACCTATGCTTTATTACTGTCATCTCATAAAGCCATTTTATGGCATAACTTGGCCTCTACATGAATTACTTAAGAGACCATATATGTTTTATTAGACTGCTGATTATAAGCAAGCATTTAACATGCTGAAGAAAGAACTGACAATATCTTCTATACTACAACCAGGTAACAAACATTACAGAAGGAGATACTGTACAACTAGGAAAGAGCTATGATGTGTTGTTTAAGCCCCAGGTCATTTTCATCATTATTACTTTATGGATGAAAGTTTACCCTCTACACAGATAATGCATCTTTGAAGTGGCTTGTGAATTTTCTCAACCCAAAAAATCAGAGAGTCAAATGGCTCCAGAAACTTCAGAAGTTTAAAATTGTGCATCTCCTTGAATAGAATTATGGAAATGCTGATGTAGTAACTCAAAACCTATGTGTTAATGCATGCAAACACCATAAGAAGAGGGAATTAGAAAAAGTAAGGCAACCAACCTAAAGTACAAGAAATAATTCAAGATGTGACATGTACAGGTGATGATAATGAATTAATGTCCAACACTGAAGTGAAAGACAATCATAACAAATATACAAATCTGAAACCAGTTACACAGTAGATCAACAGTAGTAAAGGAACCCTTCAGGACAAACGGTTGTTCTATAGAGCCTGAAGACAAAAACATACTGGAAATGTTAGGATTTATTATGCTTAAGAGTTTGTCAGGTTGGAAGTAAGAAGATACCAGTGGTAGAAACAGTGACTGCAGTTTGTTTTCCCACAGTCCACATTCTGGAACACTTCACTATCTTTACAACCTTCCAAGAGCTGTACACTTAAATGTTTCCTACTGATGGATATTCATCAAATTTGGTCTGGAGGTTCATCATTGGATCCATAGGGAGACATGTAAATTTGCGGTTTCATACTGAGATATACTTTCATTAATCATGAAGTTACATAACTTCTGAACAAGGCACTCCACTCGTAACCCGAGAGTTGTGGGTTCGAATCCCTGTCACAACAAACATGATCGCCGTTTCAGCCGTGAGGGAATCATAATCTCACCTCAACTTCCCTGTAGCAAACCTTGCTCGTTTTGGACTTTTTTGCCGATTCAACCAACTATTTTAATATGAAATAAACTGTATAATTTTCAAAGTGATAGAGCTGAAAATTCGTTAGGAATTACAATTTACTTCCATGTTTAGATATAATCGTTTAACATTACTGTATGCTGCAGTGATTAAATGTAATAATATATTTAAATAAATGTGATATCACAGAAGTATGTTTCTGGCAAGAAGCAGTAAGTTTACACATTTACAACTCCAGAATAAGGATTTCAATTCCTTTTACTGGTTTGTTTGTTTTGGAATTTCGCACAAAGCTATCTGTGCTAGCCGTCCCTAATTTAGCAGTGTAAAACTAGAGGGAAGGCAGCTAGTCATCACCGCCAACTCTTGGGCTCCTCTTGTACCAACGAATAGTGAGATTGACCGTGACATTATAACGCCCCCACGGCTGGGAGGGCGAGCATGTTTGACGCGACGCGGGCGCGAACCGCGACAATCGGATTACGAGTCATAAGACTTACACGTTTGGCCATGCCAAGCCCAGTAAAATGAGAAGTCGCTATATCGGATAATGTTACAGAAGGGAAGTAATAAGTCGAAACACGCCAACGGTTAATCTTGTTTTTTCTTAACATATATTTACTTATAGGGCCTGGCATGGCCGAGCGCGTTAAGGCGTGCACTCGTAATCCGAGGGTCGCTGGTTCGCGCCCGCGTCGCGCTAAACATGCTCGCTCTCCAGCCGTGGGGGTGCATAATGTGACAGTCAATCCCACTATTCGTTGGTAAAAGAGTAGCCCAAGAGTTGGCGGTGGGTGGTGATGACTAGCTGCCTTCCCTCTAGTTTTACACTGCTAAATTAGGGACGGCTAGCACACATAGCCCTCGAGTAGCTTTGTGCGAAATTCCAAAACAAACAAACAAACCAATATTTACTTATAAATTATTTTGTCCCAAATTTTATACTATTGTTTGTCTAACTTTGTGGTAACTAGGATTTTTTTTATTCATCCGCAAATTTACATTATTACAACACGTATTTTATTGTTTCATTAAGATTGGATAATTGTCTAAATGTTTTTAGTTTTACTGTTTTTAGAACCATAAATTTTTGTTTGGGGTTATTTTTGAGCCTAATATAAGCACAGGAAATATGCACGACGTAAAGTTAAAACGAATTTAAAAATAAAACGATTCATTCGTTGAAAACATAAGTTAATAGAAATAACATACTTGGGAATATATATATCTGTATATCTGGTGATAAGAGTTAAAAGTTTCTATAAAATATTGGCTGTTTAAGTTGTTAATGTTATATCAATTTTAATTCAAGCTTCAATAATTTAAGTTGAAACTTAAAGTTGATACATGGTTTTGTCAATCATTATGATAAAATGTGATTAAGGTTAATTCAGTAAAATGATTTAGTCCGCAGTCAGTGTTTTTAGGACTACTACAGGCATATTCTGTAATTCAGGTTGGGTTGCTTTTAATAGTTTTAAATTGTTTAACAACTTTTACATGATATACAAATTTTGAGTTATTATAAGTAGTATTAAATGGTACTAATGATCCAACTTATTCGTTTTAGTTACAAGAAAATTTACCAGGGCTGTGCAGCAGCCATGGTTAGAAAATTAGTATGTGATTTAATTTTCACTAACACAGTTAGTTACCCACAATGTTCGCCCTAGTGGAGTTGTGTGGACAACTACATGTGGCCCACAAAAAAATAAATTTAAAAAAATACGGCAATATAAATACTGAGCAAAACCATTGTTATAATTTGATTTTAGCTAGTTGATACGTAAATTATTTAAATTAGCAATCAGTTATATGCCACTAAAGACTGGGAAACAATATTTTTGATTCCTGTTATTAGTGAACAGAAAATTTTTGTAATAATTTTATTTAATCTTTAAACTGTGAAATCGCATAATTTATAATAAAGTTGCTGGATGATTACTTTGGTTAAAGTTTAAAGAACAGTTGTAACAGACTAAAACAAACACATTAAAACTAGGGTTAAGTATACACAAAATATTAAACTTTTTCAACCCCAGAACTGTTGGAATATTATAGATTATCACTTACTAAAATCACTTAATAAACCTGTGCCTGACTAAGACTTGATACTAACAATATGAACAGTGCAACATACATGTTATTATTAATAATTGTTCCAATAGATAAAAGAATCAGGAAGAAAAACCAGATAAAGAAAGTCCTGTTCCACAAAAAAAAAAAAAAAAAAATCCAAGTTGAAATAACTTTAAGATCAATAACACTATCAAATGACATTTGACAATAATTTGATTTAATTTATTTGTAAACTAACTCATTTAAGCTTAAAACGGTTTTTATTTTATTGTTAGGTTATGAAAGTACCTCTGATGTCACTAGCTAATTTATGTGATATTTCACATTATTAATATCTTTATATTATCTCTGTGGAAAGCTTGTGTCAATTTCATAATGCATAGTCTCTTAAATTCCTAATGCTGTAGCCAGAAGTTGAGTTACTGTTTAATATAATCAGAACTTGTGTGCTGAACAAAATAAAAGTAGAACTTCTATCTCACATAATAAGATTTCAATATGTTTAGAGGTGATTCAAGGATAAATGGGGTGAAATTTATATGGTGCAACAGATGTTAGGGTTGGATTATTAATGTTAATTTATCATCAAAGCAAGCTACCTGATTGCTGAAAATCAACTTGTGAGTATAGCTTATTAAATATGTTGTTTTTATATCCTCATACAATTAGAATGCATTGTTTAATGGATGGGAACTCTCAATGTTAATGCCATTTCTGGCAATAATAATATGTTTCATGAGGTAAAGCATACAAAGGAAATTTAGGTTAGTTCTATATCTTTATACTATGCCAAAAATCTAAAAGTTTAGTGTCTGTTGTATCCTAGCTAGCCTGATGAGCGTTCATGATAGGCAGAAGGTCTCATTAGCACTAGATACGACTGATATAATATGTTGTTGTACATTCCTATTTACTTTCACTTAAAAAGTGTTTGGAATTTAGCAAAAATTAAAATTAATAAAAATGATATATTAATAATTTTAATGCAGTTATTTCTAAACTGTATTATTACAAGTTGCTTAGGAAGTCAAAGTTTCACCAAAATAGGAATAATAAAGAACATAGTTTAAATTCTCTACAAAAAAAATTTGGCAACAAGGGTTTCATGGAAATCAAGATAAGTGAAGGTATTGTTAGTGAATAAAGTGTGGAAATCACTGTCTTAACCAATGTTGTCAGGAAAAAAACATGGGGACATAGAATATAGTATATTAGCTGCTTACTTGACACATAACACCAGTAGTGTTTGTCACATACGATTGTATGCATATTTAAACTTCCTTGAAAAACTCGACATTTGTATGTGTAGAATTTTATACAGTAATCATGTAATTATTTTGTTACTAATGAAAGCTCATTAAACAACTCTGACAGTGCAATCTGTTTGAGGTTGTGATAAAGTACATCAACACATCTTACAGTTTAGATGTAGAGTTTGATAACAAGACAATACAGATAATATTGCAAAATATTTATATTAGTTCATAGAGACATTAAATAATAATTTATCTATATAAATATATATGTTAATAATAATTAAAATATAACCAAATTAAACTCAGAATAATACACTAAACACACTGTGAGGAGTGTCAGACACAATGATACACTAAACCTACTGTGAGGAGTGTCAAACACAATAACACTAAATCGACCATGAGGAGTGTCAAACACAATAACACTTAACCAATTTTGAGGAATGTCAAACACAATAATACACTAAACCAACTGTGAGGAGTGTCAAACACAATAATACACTAAACCTACTGTGAGGAGTGTCAAACACAATAATACACTAAATCGACCATGAGGAGTGTCAAACACAATAATACACTGAATCGACTGTGAGGACTGTCAAACACAATAATACACTAAATCGACTGTGAGGAGTATCAAACATAATCAAACTAGCTAATCCTCATTGCTTCATAAAATATGTGGATCTCATAGCAGGAAGTAGTGAGTAAGTTAAATTATCTGTAAAGTAAACGTGTTTGAGAACCAACTTTTGAAGGTTAAGAGAGATCCAGTATATTAGGTTTGCAGAGGCTGCATACCTGATGATAAGTTAGATGTAACTTTTGGAAAAATCCGTTTTTGTTATGGGAAAATATTATATTCTAATAAGATACCTGATAGATGCTAAATTACAAAACATTATAGAATTTGTTAAGTTTTGCTTCTGCTAACAAATTGCATTATCTTTTTTTTATAGTACATGTGAAATAAATTATTTTGTAAATTGGAAAATTAGGAGAAAATTCTGTAGAAGTTTAGGGGAAGAAGGTGAAGTATTGCATCTTCAGGAATGGTCCTTTGGACCAAATAAAGAAAGAATTGCTTAGCATTAGCAAGAACCAAAGATTAAATGAAAGGTTATCAAAGATATATACAGAGCAACAGGTGGGCTGTTTGGGCCTGTAGGATATTTTTCAGTGTAAGGAGGGGGTGTGATATGCTAAAGGTGGATTTCACTTAAGTAGGCTAGGTACTAGAATATTTGGGGAACCTCTAAAGATATTTGTTAAATATAAATTAAATTTGCAAGGTGAGTGGGCTTGAAAAATTGGGAATAAACACTGTTATTATAAATAAAATGAATAAAGAGAAAAAAGTCAATTTGGTACATAAGTTTATTATAATTATAATATAAGTGTTATAATGTGATGGTCAATTCTGCTATTCTTTGGTAAAAAAGTAGCTCAAGAGTTTGTGTTGGGTGGTGATGACTATCTGCTTTCCCTGTAGTCTTACACTGCTAAATTAGGGATAACTAGTGCAGATAGCCCTCATGTAGCTTTGAGCAACATTCAGAAACAAATTATTCTGACATTACAAGTATAAAACAAAATTGATGAGCTCAGGGCTCAAATTGAAATGGAAGATGGATATAATGAGAATTATTAAAACCGTTAGCTTTGGAGAACATTGGTTACAGGAATTATTACTGTTTTCAACTAATTTGTGACTGGGCCTATTTACTTTTTTACTTTTCACTGTTTTCAGTTTGAATGTGGCCAAATGTACATACTTTTCTTAATTTTGTTGTGTTTTTTTCGGTTTGGTTGGGCATGGCATAGCTTGGTGATTAGGACACTTGACTTTCAATCTGCTGATTTTGGATTCAAATCTTAATTACCCTTTTAGTCATGGGGGCAGTATAATGTGACAATTGATCATACTGTTCATTAATAAAAGAGTACTTCAAGGGTTGGTGGTGGGTGGTGTTGACTAGTTGCCTTTCTTCTAATCTGTCAGTCCTAAGTTAGGAATTGTTACTGCAGATAGCTCAGGATTAGCTTTGTGCAAGATTTAAACTAATCCAAAATTAAAGTAAAAATAGATTGACTGTTGCTGAACCTGCATATTTTCCTACATTTGTTTCAGATTGATTTTGACTTTATCATATTTGCTTACTTTTCTACTTTTTTCAAATTTGTTGTAACTTGCTGTATTTGCTTAATTTCTCACCATTTCCATAGTGGTTAAAACTTATCACATTTGCCTAATTTCCCACTGTTGCCACATTGGTTACAAATTAACTTATTTTATTTTATTTTATTTTCTTTCTCCTGTACTGACAGTGGTTGTAAGTAGGCTTGTATATTTGTTAAGATTCTTTAGGTTATTAAAAAATTAAAATGGTATGGTAAAAATGCCACTTTAATCTTGAAGTATTTCTTATACATATTAAAAGTGGACAATATAATCAGTTATAATTACTTATAAACATTTATTACAGTAATTTGTGTCATGTAAGATAATCAGTTTATATAAATTGTGATTATACTGATTAATGTATAAAAAATATTGAACTGATCAAAACTTTGTTTTTCAATTTTTACTCTTTGATATGTAACTCTTCAAGTAATTTATATATTGTCATTAGATTATTTACTGTTGGTGTCAGGATTAACAAAAATAATCAACTAATCATAATAAGCATTTAATTATTTATAATTTTAGCTATTAAAACTCTTTAAACCTCCCATGAGAATAACTGATGAATTGAAATCAGTTTGTTAGATGAGACAGATGATTAATCATTATACAGGTTCCAATAATCATCCAGTTATAATCCATGTGGTCAAGCAAGGTGAAAAGGAAATCCATTTATTCCAAAATTTTGTATTTTAACTAAATGAATGAAAAGAGAATTTGTCAGTTATTGATAAAAAACAGTGGTTGTACTAACTAGAATATGAAATAAACTGACAAAGTGGTAAGGTTTAATGGCAGATTTTTCTATATTGTTATCAGAAATTAAATAATTATGTTTTTTCATTTATAAATGTATTTTTGAAACTGTAAAGCTACTTATATTTGTTATTACATCACCAATAAATACATGCAAAGGAAGTTTCAGCTAGAAGTAGATACAAAGTAATTACTACAAGTGAGTCTTGCAGTATAAGAACAATGCTCATGGGTGAAATTCTTATATAGAAGAATAAAAAGTAGAGATACTCATCTGGGTAAAATGGACCTGTTTTTGGAAAAGGGAAAAAATTGTAAACTTAATAAAAAGATCACATAGTAGCTCAAATAAGTTCTGGAATTAGTACCACTATATAAAATAAGTTCTGGTACTCAGTATTGGTGAGTGTGGACAGAATTTCACTTCTGACACCTCTTTTTTTTTATACTTCTTGAAAACTTTGAAATTCTTGATTCTGGAACAACAGATTAAAAAATTTTATTAAAGAAAGCCTTTCCAGATCACCCAACACTGAATAATAACATTGACTTGTCCCTGTTGTCATTATTGTGTCATGTCTAGATTCTCAATGTTTTATTTGTTTTATAATTATTAATCTACAAATTTTTCAAAAGGTGCAGGTGTTTGTTTATACTTGTATTTAAGCTTTTCTTTATAATGTTTTCTCTTAACGATATCAATAAACATATTTCATCTGAATGTTTTATCATATATTTCATTAGCATGTTGTTGTTAAAAGTATTTGGTCTAAACTTTTGGTTGTACCAAAAACTTTAAATAGCTAATGTTGTGTTGTTTCTTCTTTTGTAGTTAGAATACTGTGAACTAACTTTTCAAGGCTTTAATACTGATGATGGAATCTGAAAAAATTTATTAGTGTGCATAATTAAAGATGTTTTTTGGGTTCACCACATTTCTGATATTTATTAGTATTATTGTTTTTCAAATATAATTAGACTTCTAAGTTGTGAATACACTTTGAACTTGTGACTTAAAACTAATGGTACAATTACAATTGTAGAAAAAAGTGTCTTCATTTTTTTTTAATATGTAACTAGTCACATATACATTTTGACAGTTTTAGGATTAAAATGAATTTCAGAGAGGTATATTTACAATACTCAGAGCCTTTTCATGTGTAGTTGCCATCATATTGCCAACAACTTTATAACTCAAATTCTGCATGTCTTGATGCAGTGCAGAGCATGGTGCAGTTTACCCATAACACTACACTCTCCAAGTTTCCAAGTAGGTTAGTTTGCATGTGGCAGGAGAGCTTACTTAAACTTTCTTCCTATAATTCAGATTTCTTAGTTGAGATTGTGATGGAAAATTACATATCTATCAAATATAGGGAAAGTGGAAGGCACTGTCTTTTATTTGGAGGTAAACACTTGTTTGAAATTCATACTGATGCTTAAAATGTAAAATTCAGATTGGATTGATTTGTCTCTGAAATAATGAAAGTCCAAATATCCACTTTCAAAATGAGATGGGAACCAAAAAAAGTTAAAATCAGACAAATACATAGGTTACAAGGCAGGAAGGCAATAACCTGGACCACATTAAGTATGTACCAATGTAGAGTCAAATAGAATCCAGAACCAGAAGTATTCAAGGAAGAATAAATGGAGCAGGTCAAGATTATATGAAAGTTGGACCAAAGGACAAGGTTAAGGAAGACAACAACTTCTCTGTGAGGTATTTCTACACTTTGGATACCCTTTAATCATATAGAAAATGGTTTGGTTATTGCAGTAATGGTTTTACCTGTGGAACCATGATTGGAAGTCCAGATGGTGGAATAAACAAATAGGAGAAATACCATTTTCTGCTCCTGTAATGAAAGGAGAGCAGCTCTGACAATATTACATGTGATTGCCTTCGGAGTTTTTGCACCTTCTAATCCATATCTGAAAAGGCCAGTAAGTTATGAAACCAGCCAAATCAGTGGGATCTTTGAAAAAAATGAAAAAACACCCAAACTTTTGCAAGGATTAGGCATGACAACTTGAGAACAGTGCAACAGGAGCATCAGAATTAAATGGAAAAATAAAAACTTTTCTTCATCCTGGTTGTAACTAAGAGATATGTATTGAGAAATGGAGTCATATATCAGACATCTTACTTCCTCTCATGGATATGCTTGCAGGTGTGGGAAAGGTACCTGCCAAATTATCAGCAGACACTAGATGGCATGTCCACATGCTAGTTTGTAGAATTTTATCTAATAGTTAAAGAGACTGGGAAACCAAAGACATTGTCAGTGCTACATTTTATGAGATACAGTCTGAAATTCACTTTGTATGTGTGTGAAGTAGCTGCATAACTTAATATGATGTTCATTATGAGGTATAAACATCCTATTTCAAACCCTTCTAAAAGGTTCTATTCATGAATATAGCAGTGAACAGCATTGTACAAATGTAAAAAAAGCATTGTGCAGGTAACACATTTGGTGAAAAAGAGTGGTTACCTCTACATGCAATTCAAATCTTTGTTAGGAAGGTTTTTTTCAGGATGTAAGCATTGAGTCTTCCAAGATTACATAAAGTGTTGAAGGCAGAGATGTCAGACCTATCAGAGGGAAGATATAGAAGAAAATGCATTTTAAGTGAAAGATGATAAAGCAGGCAAATTGCTAAAGATTCAAAAGGAAGAGAAACAAGACTCAGTAAAAGAAGATCTAAGTCCCATTGAGGACAGCATCTACAAGCTTTAGTGTTAAAAAAGTGATGAAGAAAAAGAGAAAGATATCTTGTGTGGCATCTATAGTTGTCAGATAGAGCAACCTTGTAACTTGCAATAGAAGAACCAAATAAGTAAAAATCTTGAAATAACAACAAGAGGAATGAAGCACTTTGTTTAGAAGTTGTATAAAGAGACAAGAACCAATTTCCAAGACACCAACTCTTGAATATGCCCATCAAGGTTGGTAGACAACCAGGGATGGACACTGACAATACTGTGATAAAATTAAAACTATTCAAAAGAGAATTCAACTTCTCTAATAAAAAAATCACAACCAGCTGTTGATCTGTAAATGATAAATGTCTAATGCTGATGTAGAAGATGTCTTCAAAGAAGTAAGAATGGGAAATTCTTGAAATATGTGACACAACAGGGGAAACCATGGTTGCACTGGCCAGTGTGGAGCAATATTTAGAACTTAGCATTTTGATGAATTAATTGTGGTTATTATATGAGGGAGATAATGAAGAGGAGGGTAGGTATAGAAATCTATGATTAATTCAAAGTATCTGTTACTAGGACAACAGGATCTACTACTGGAAACCAATGAAGTGGGAATGATAGTAGTCTTCTATTGATCAGAATATGACAAAGCCATTTACACAACCACTAAAAAGTTAAAGTGTTCTGTACAGAGAAGCTGATCATCTCTGAAAAACAAATTCTTAAGAATGTGTAAAGTACCCAGAATATAACATTTTGGAGACAGGTATCATATCTGGTGATAAGTATGGAAGACAGAAGATGAGACTCTTAAGAGTTGTAATGACATAAAAGCATACTGAAATGTTCCTTGAACTGTGTTGATTTAAAATACTAAATGTACCAGATGGTGTGTTTGTACTAGATGAGAAAAAGTAGTGGATGGGTAACCCAAGAGATATAACTAATGGGTAGTTAACTGAGTGGAGATAATAAATTTGCAAAATGAGATTAATCAGTAGAAAATGTGTGGAGCTGGAGCCAATCCAAATAAAAGGGCAACGGATTTCTAAACTATCAGTGATGTCGAGAAACCCACTTGTTGAGAATTTTATATGCAAAAACGGCTCGTTTGGGTTCAGAAAAACGTTGTTTGCTCTTCTATTCAAAATATTTTCTGAACCCAAACGAGCCGTTTTTGCATATAAAATTAGGATTTGTAAACTGCACTCTGATGGAAGAAGGAAATGACAGGATGATGTGTGACTAGGGATATAAAATTAAGTATCCTGTATATCTACTAACTTTATCCAATAGCCATGGCTAAGGAAATTTCATAAGTATTTCTTGTATTCCAACTAAAAAATTAGGTGAATTTACAAAATAATTAATTGAGACTAATCAAGGATAGTACTCCAAAATTTAGATGTCCTTAGAGCCTCAGAGATGGGAGTGAAAAATTTGGGGAATTAAGATAATTGACTATTACTTTCTGAAAGAGATTTGAGAATTTCTGATTCAGAATTTATGAGTTACTGGATTAGAAGGAAGAGGATAAGAGAAGTCCAGATTGAGGTATCTGTCAGACTCTGATCTGAAAGCCAAGTGTCTCATGCATGAACTACTGATCTGTGATGACCCACTTACCCCAAACAGAGAAGATGAGAGAGTTGTCCAGAAGAGAATAGTCATTAAGTGAGATTATAAAACTCACTTTGCATGCATCTACATTTGACTGTTCAGTAAAGTAGAAAAGAATAAATTGTTGATGTTTACCATATGGACAAGGAAGAAGAATGAACTTGACTTTGGCAGCAAAAGTCAGAGTAATATTCAGTGACCCTTTATCAAGAATTTTAATTATATTTAGCTGAATTCTTAAAACTTCAGTAGTGAATCAAACATCAGGAGAAGGTAGAACACACAAAAATTGAATTATTCATTCTGAGTTAGAACTGTCAGGCCTATATATGATCATTACATTCTGGTTCTTTTAAAAGGAATGACTGCCAGAAGTAGTTTTCTGTTCTTCAGTGAGAGATAAGTGTGTATGTGTGAAAATTCTTACACAGACAAATTACGCAAAGAAAAAAACTCATCTAAGGTGAGCTGAAAACATTGAAGGAGAGAGCATCTTGCAACAGTGCCATGGGTTAAGATGTCAAAGGAAAATAAGAGGTAAGTGGAAACAGAAGTATTGATAATGATAACTAAGGATGGTTACAAGGTAAATATGTTATTCTTATGAAAGGAATCAGGAGAATGAGAGTAGAAGATATGTAATAATTACTGTAAAAAAGTTTTAGGATGAGACAAATTATAGCCTACAGGGAAGAAAACTAACATTATGGCAAAGAAAAAGATCGTAACCCCTCCTTCAAATAAAAGAAAACTGAAGGTCATTATATTAATAGTAAGGAAAGTGATACCATTAAAAAAAAACCTTCCTCCATAATTAGTTTAAATTGTATCATTAATCAGCTATTTTCATTCTTGTTAACTAAATATATCAGATGTTGGCTAATAATTTTACTAAAGATGATTATGCCAGTGGCAAAAAACTTCAATCATTATGACCTAAGGCAGTCCTGTATCAAGAGTTCTAATTTATATTTAGCTGAATTCTTAAAACTTCAGTAGTGAATCAAACATCAGGAGAAGGTAGAACATAAAAATTGAATTATTCATTCCGAGTTAGAACCGTCAGTCCTATGAAATATTAGTTCAAGTTTCAAAAACATATATACAAAATCACAGGAACTAGTTACTGAAAGTTGAAGTATAATGGTAAAGCAATGTTATGTAACATTTGGTCCATGTGTAGATGGCACATGATCTGCACTTTATCAATGATATAAAGAATGTTGTGTTGCATGTTTGTTGACAAGGTAAGAGCAACTTAATGAACAATGACTTTCAGTATTTCAGAACAAGTCTACTTCATTTAAAGTAATATTCAAGTATGTAGAAAGAACAACTGAAACAATATAAAATTCAAGGCAGCAAAGTTTGTCACCTCTTCAGAGTTGCCTCTCTACCTGCAAATAATCAAGTGAAACATAAAAACCAGATGAAATGTAACCTTTTTTAAATACATGCTGATATAATAATAAATTAAAAGTAATTCTATACAACAGATTATCGAGTACACAATTTCAGAAATTTATACACACTAGATTATAAGATGTATTATGTTGCAAGCTTGTATGCCTGATCATCATGCTTATTATAACTAGTGCTTGAAGTGGAGAGCAGTGAGGGGTAAGCATATACCCTTACATCTCTAATTTGGAATTTTGATTACCAACAATTTTTGTGCATGACTTTCTCATTGTAGTGAGTGGTTACAGAATGTAAAATGGTCTCACCATTTTATACACGAGCATATTCACACTTTGAACACTGATTATAGTAAAAGTTTATATGCACCAGATTACGAGGCGTATTGTACCACAAGTTCATATGCACTAAATTATGAGGCACATTATATCACAAGTTTATACACAACAAATTATTAGGCACACCATTCCCATATTTCAACATCAAGCTGTGCTCTTGAAACTTCAATCATTTGTATTATATGAGTTTGTATTTCTAGCTGTATTGTTTCATGATTCAAACTAACTACTCATTAGTAGGTTGTGTAAACAGCTGAGGATCTTTGAATCGAGTCTAGAGTATGAACATTTGAATGATCCATTTTTAACTGTAAGGTCATCTGATATAATTTGTGTTAATTTTAGAAATGGTGTAAGCATAACAGTTCAGAAACATTTGAAATTATTGTTTAAGTATCTTTAAAAATAATTATTTGGAGCTAAATTTTCTGTTTTTACTTCATCTAATTTTTTATGTAGTTTCTGTTTTAGTTTACCTCATTATTGACAAACTAGAACCCAAAAATGTTTTCTTTGGCACTTCCTTTATTCTTGGATTATTTCCTGTAGCATTTTATTTAACCCTAGAATGTCAACGTTAAATATTCCATCATTAACACTAGGCTGAATGAGGTCATAGTGATCCTGTGCTTCCAATCAGTGGTTATATCTCATTGATACTCACAATCTAAATGATATTTTAAAACAAATCTGTATTATATAATGGCATGTGGCTGAGTAATTAGTATGCTGGGCTGTGGATGTAATGTCCTTTGTTTCTTTATGCAAAGTCCAACAAACAAATGGTAAATTATCAGATGTAGCTTATTGTACCATATCAAAATTTATTTTTCAAACAGATGAGTACATGTTTTTATTGCTTGTATGGTGTTACTTTATTTATTTATTTTCAAATTGTTTTTCAGAGTGCTCAACAGATATATGATTTCCCTTAGAAGTACATAAGTAATAGTTGGATAAATGAGAGAAAATGGCTTCAGCAGTAAGTACAAATCCAGCCCAGAAGATTGAGCAAATGAGTAAAGAGTTTCTTGAATTCTGGGTAGATAAAGTTAGGAAATGTGGCTCAATTTCTCTCCAAAATGTAACTGGTCATGCTTCTCAGCTTTCTCCTGAATTACGAAATTTCTTTGGGACATCAAAAACTGCTCTTAAGAAGTTCTTGTGTGATAATCCTGATTATTTTTATATTGATAATAAAGAAAATGTATGGTCAGTTACCCAGGTAAAATTAGAACATGCTGAACAGGCAAAAATTCGTACATCAGAAACAAAGTCACCATCAAATAAAACAGATGATAAAAATGAGATCACTGAACTTAGGGGAGTAAAGGGCAAAATTATTAGATTATTTCCAGTTTATGGTTTCATTAGTATTGTGGAGCCTATTCAAGCTATGGTTTATTTTGATTTAATGTCATTTGAAGATGGCTCAAAGAAAACATTACCAAGTTATAATCTAAGTCCAGGAGAAGGTGTTTATTTAAATGCTAGAAAAGGGCCTGAAGGTTGTGAGGCTCATTTTCGTGCTTCTCAAGTGTGGCGCCCAAGTTATTATCCAGGTTCTACAAACAAGGCTAAAGAAATGTTTGACAAACTGAACAATTTGAATGAAATGGAACATATCTCTTTGGGAACTGAAGACCATATAATTGGTCGAGGAAAAGTGCAAAATATATTTGATCGATACGGATTTATTCAGCATGATCAGAACAAGCAAAATAATGTATTTTTTCACATATCTGATATTGAAAAACCTGCTGGGTTACAGATTGAAAAATTAGAAGAAGTTCTAGAAATTGGAGAGGAAGTTCTCTTCGGTGCTACACGTTCCTGCCAAAAAGATTCTTCAGTCAAGTGGCAAGCAACTTTTGTACTTATCAAACATCTCTCTAAAGAAGTTTCAAATTCTGAAACTGAACAAGAAGTTTTTATTTCAGGGTCAGAACTGTCATCTCATTCTGATTTAGAAGACTCTACAGATTCAGTCTCTAAATACCCTTCAACAACAGACCCTCAGTTGGAAGATATTTCTCTAAGTGATACACAAATGGAAGCTGCAGAAACTCAGTCACTAACAACAGAAACAGAGCTAGCAGGGGTTCAGTCATTAATATCTCTTGAGACGGAAAAAGTTAAGCCTGCTTTCTCAAGAAGAAACAGTGATCATTCAATAAGAAGTATTTCAAACTTGGTACCTAATGATACAGTATTCAAAGAAAGTAATTGTATATTGACTTTAAATCTCAAACCAACAAATAACCAGTGGAAGAAGGAAAAAATGTATCCTACATCAGGAGCTTCTGCAAATGTTATTGAGTCTATGCATACAGTTTCAAACCCTTCAGAATCAGTTTCTGGACTGAAGAAAGATATTGTTAATCTAAATCTTCTTCAGCCAGAAGTGACACTTTCTCAACATAACCAAGTAGTTAATCCTAGAAACCCAAAATTGGAAATGGAAAATTTTGTAAGTACTTGCTTTCTATGTATTTTGTAAATGTAGTAAAACATTATATTTTTTAACTTACAAGACATTTCAATCAAAGCAGATTAATAAGACATATTTTTTATATTTTGAAGAGTGTTATTTGTTCTAATAAGTGTAACTCTTCTAGCTTTTCCTAGGCTTTAGATTTTAAAGATCCAGAGGAGTCTCATATCTTCAATATATGAAGATTATTAGTTTCCCCAACTCCTGGATCTAACACTGAAATTTTCCTTTTGTGAACATTGTTATTTGGACATTTGATTTTCAGCACTATTGATTTGCAAAAATGTACATCATAACAGCTGGTATGGGTATTAACCCTGTTATTAATAAGCAGACAACAACATTTCATCCTTCCTAGGTCATCTTCAGGTCTTTCCAGGCCTCTTCAGAGACTGATAGTCTCTCAGATCATGAATAACTAGAGGGGCCAAATATTCTGGTTTATCTGGAATGGTCCCATTTTTTTTGTAGTTTTGTACCAGTGTTTCAAGAAACATTCTCAGAAACAAAACATCTCAGTTTTATAGTAAATACATCAAATTATCAGTCACATCAAATCATAAAAGTTGACTTGCTTATTGTTGCAACACATACTGTCCTACAGCTAAACTCTCAAAAGTTCCATCTGTGATTGGTGAGATACTTTGGTCTTTGCAGGTCTGAATGTGCAGACAGTTAAGGTAGTGCCTATGGTCAAACATGCTTTATACAGTCATGTAGTAAATTGTATGACTTTTTAATGAAAAAACAGAACTTCTACATTCCATTAATTCTTCAAAAAATATTTCAAAGTCATACTGAAACCTAAAAATGTGTGTTAGAAACTGTTATGGATCCTCAAATGAATCCAGGTATGTAGTAGTCTATTTTAAGATGAATTGGATAAAGTGAACAACTAAACTTTAGCTATTTCCACTCATTTGTTTTATAATAACCAAAAAATATAGTTGAAATTATTCTTAAAAGATGCCAATGTTAATATATTTGGAAATATAGTAGAAAATTTCAATAATCTTAAAGTAAATTAAATAAAAGATGAGTTACTTCAAAATTGTAATAATTTTAAAATTAAGGGCTGGGTTGTCCTGGGTTTTTTGTTTGAAAATCTGGTCACCATATGAATGGCATAAGGTTCTTGGAGAATAAAGGGTTGTTGGACTTTAATGTCAACATCTTCCATTGCTTGATTTTCAGGTATTGTGCTGCCTCATGTAAGTTCTTTATAATCCTTCCACAGCAAGACAAGTGTAATGGTGGTAGTGTACTTGAACTTGTATTTGATACAAGTGTGATAATGAGGAAAAAAATCAGAAATCTCAGAAGCAATCCCAGCCAGTTTAGACTGTTTTTCTTCATCATTCATGCTATATGGCATTTTACATTTAAAATAGAGGTCAGGCTTGCCTTCTATGCTAGCAAATGTAAAATACATTGTTTTGAGCAATAGTTGAAGTAGTACTAATTTATTCTGCTTGTCAGTGACACATTTTGTGACATGTTTCTGTGATGTAAGCACTACTTTAGTTCTGTAAGTTCGGTCAAAAACTTCAGGATCTATAAATGATTGGTGGGAAGTTCCATAAAACCAATTCCATATTCTTCATATCTGACCTTAAAATTTGAAATTTTATTGTATAACTAAAAGCAGTGGAATTGTAATGTAATAAATGTATTGTTGGATAAAAGCAAACAAATCAGAACCACATTATAGTGCAATAACATTCTTGAAGATTGTTTAGTATAATAAAATAACTTGACATTTAAATCAACCCTTTAGGCATGTTCTTTTTTCTTTCAGTTATATCACATTCAAAACCAGTGTCAAATAATTCAAATTCAGAATTATCATCAGCTTTAAGTGTGAAAATATTGAACAATTTGATATCATTTTGGGTCCATTTTTTCATAAAAAGTAATTTTTGATTGCAGATATTATTGATGTACTGAATAGCAAGCAACACATACCAGGTTGAATACAAGTTGGTAGTTAAGATTGCCATTTGTTTGTTCAACACTTACCATCGACATATACTTTTATAGCTATTGAAGAAGGGTGATAAGTCAGTAATTGATGAAACGTTCATAGGTAAAAGACAGAGAAATTAAAGGAAAATTATCAACAACAAAAATGACAAAATCAAAACATTTTGGATTTTTCATACTTTTATTCTTTGCAACAATGTCATCCTTCCTTTTCAGATGCATTTTATATTTTGTCTCTAAATCAGTTAACTGCTTATATCCTTCATATATCTCATTCCAGTCACTTTTTTGAAAACAACTCTTAAAAATTAAAAAATGCAACATTTTCTGTGAGCAATTTATATTTAAAATTTCAGAGTTGAATTAAAATTTTACTCATGTTCTTTTAAATTACATCTTGTTTTCACTTGTTGAGACCATATTTTTTAACTTTCACATCATTGTCAAATTAGTTTAAGTACAACAGACCAGATAGTATAGATAATGAATAATAGTGTTGTTTTATTCTATGTTCTTTAAATCATGATGAATAAATGTTTTATGACCTTTATATATTAACTTGCCTACTTCAGTGTATTTTTCACACACACTCCTTCAGTGCGTGTAATCTGTCTGCATCAGTACTTTTAATATGAGATGATGGGTGTGTGGTAAGATGAAACCTAGGAAAATATATTCAAAAATTTGTGCACTGTTGTTGTTTGAACTTTTACTGTTTTCATCTAATGCTCAAAGGACATCTCCAAGAACGTCGACAAACATTTAATCTAAAGGCTTTGTGTCTGATGTCCATTCCAGTTACCTATCATGCAATCAACATATGATGAAGTTGCCAAAACTGAGCCATATATTCAGCCTAGATTAATCCTGGAATGATAGCTGTATTGCATATGTTGCCCTGTTCATTGTCACTGTTTTAGCTAACAGTTGACATGGAAATGAACATCAACATTGAAAACATTAGTCACACATGACCACATGCAAAAAGTTAATCATGAAATGTCCTAATCATACATTGCAGTAATCATTGATTTGTTTAGAAATGTATATTGCCAATAAAAAAGTGATGTATCCAGAGGAACATAAAATCTTTCTTTTTATAGCTTACAGTAAACATTTTATTTTTAATTGTTTTTATGAACAAAGAGATTGCTGTATTATATATCCTCTGTATTGTGTTAGAGTTCAAAGAGAGACCTAGACCCTATATGAGGTCTATTAAAAAAATATGCAGACTGTTTGAATTGTGCGGCTTCAGTTGGTTCCAGGAGAATTCGCTTGGTGTCGCTAGGTTCGCACAGATTAGCTGATTATGACACCATTTCCCAATTGCAGATATCTTCATTTGTGTATTAGCAATGCAGTTTCAATTGAAGTGCGATTTTTTTGTTTGGCAGATTTCAGAATGAATGACCTTAAGGAGCAACGACTTGCTGTGAAATTTTGTGTTAAACTTGGAAAATATGCGACTGAAACTTTTGCTATGCTTAACACGGCTTACAGTGATATTGCTATGAAGCATACAGCATGTTTCAAGTGGCATGAACATTTTAAGGATGGTCAACAGTCCATTGAAGATGATGAGCGTCCTGGAGGTCCTTCCACGTCAACTGATGACCCACACATTGACAAAATCAACACCGTGGTGTGGGCAAATCGACATCTGACTGTCAGGGAGCTTGCTGAAGAGTGTGGGATATCAGTTGGATCTTGTTACGAGATTTTGACCGAAAAATTGAAGATGCACCTCATTGCTGCAAAATTTGTGCCTCAAAACTCGTGAGTTTTTGGCCAAACACTCAATTACTGTTCTTCCTCACCTGACCTTGCTTCTTGTGATTTTTTCTTGTTCCCAAACTCAAAAGACCCTTGAAAGGAAGAAGATTTCAGACGATTCCCAAGATTAAGGCAAATGCGACGAAGGAGCTGGAGGACATTACAAAAGAAGCATACCAGGACTGTTTAAACAAGTGGAAACACCGTTGGGATAAGTGTGTGCATTGGAGAGGAGAGTACTTTGAAGGGGTCCCAGATCTGTAACTTCTAAATAAAGTACATTTTGTTTTATGATGTCAGTCCGAATATTTTTTGCACAGCCCTCGTACTATGTGATATGATACTTTTTGAACCTCCAGCTAGCAGCCTTTAAATGTGTCTGTTATTTGTGAAATTATGTATTGTTTTATACCACAGTTTTAATATAACTTAAAATCATCACCTGCTAAAGAAATAAATCAGATATACTAAAGTATGTTACCACAACTTCCAATACTGTATGAAAGTTTCTGACCTAGGGACTCTTGTATTTTAACAAATACTAGGACATGCTGTAGGTATACGTGTAGTATATTCTTAGGATTACCCTTGAAATTACTGACTTATTTTAATGTTCCTTATTTCTTGCGAGACCAATATACTGCATCATATTGAGTAATTTTATATTTTTCATGTTCAGAGAATTGACTGAAAAAAGTATATGAAGTCATTGCTTTTCTGTGTAACATACTTAGGAAACCTAACAGTAACTTGTGGGTTAATTGCAATTTTGATAATATATTTGTTTGATTTTTCTGTTACTGTGGGGTTCTAGAAAAAAAGAAGGCATGGATCCACTAACAATTTGATGCATGAATATTTTAGAAAGATACCTATAAAAAGGGTCACATAATTTTCAGATTAATCTGACTTGGGCATAGTATTAGATTTGTACACATGTTTTAAGTATAAACTAAATTATATTGAAACCTAATGTGTAGAAAGTTTATCATCATGATAAATGCATCATTAATATGACATGATCACCTATGAGTATGGATTATGTCATCTAAAATAATTATTCAAAATTAGAATTTCATTTTATTAATATTTTATATCATTCCAACTACTCAGCATTCAAAATTATGATGAAGTCAACTACTGTCATAAAAGATAACCGTCTAATTGAAATTAGTGTTTATAATTATCTCAGGTTGCTATTAATTAAAATAAGTGTCATTATGTTAATTTATTTTGAGCTATGTGATGGATTATATATGCATCACTCACGGCAGGTATTGAAACCTGACTTTTAACATTGTTTTTGTTTTGTTTTGTTACCACATGATAATCATGGCGTGTTATGGCCATGCAAGAAAATAAAATTATTTCAGACTAGTAACACATTGTTTGAAGTCAAATAATGTTTTTCCTTAAAGATTTAACTACAGCTTGAAGAATGTGTATTGCATATTGTCAGCTACATGAAAAACATTTATTTGACAATTTTTGACTTTTCTATTTCTAAGGAAGTATTTTAAATTTGGTTTTATTTTGTAGATTTTGAAGTCCTGTGACTGTAATTTAATCAGCAAAATCAAGCTGGTCAGAATATATTAATTAACATTAAAAAACAATGAATATCGGAGTCATAAGTATGCAGATTGGTAAGTACTAAATTGATCCTGAAGAAGCTTAAGGTAGCATATACCTTTTACATAATATTATGTATGTTTTCATCAGTAAGAACATCTTCATGCTATGTTTTTTATATGAAAACATATTGAAGTAGGTGCAAAGAGGTATTCTGGTACATGTTGCATAACATTACCACTGTGGCTAATTTGCATATTATAAAAATAAAGAAATGTTTCAGTTTCCTGATAAATTCTACAAACATGATTGAACGCTCTTGAAATGAGCTCAGACTTTCATGGGGCATGAAACATTAGCCTGAGCTAAGAAAAACTCTAAAAATTAATTTAAGGTCGAAATACAGTACTAACAAGTGTGCCCTAAGTAAGACACATGCAACAGTGACTCTTTAGTGGTCATTTAATAAAAATCAAATCTCTTATCAAATTTGCCACAGTACATACTGTAGATACACTAATAATGCATATGTATGATAATTATGAAGTATATAGCATCAAAAGAGCTGAAGTTATAAGTTAAAAACCACTGTGAGAATGTCTATATCAGATTTTGCTAAAACTTGTTTGAAAGTTTCATGGAAAACTGTCACTTTAAAGATCCTTAAGGATCTTTGCCCAGTTAAATGAGTATCACATCCTTTAAATTGTGAAACTTACAACCTCAGTATTTTTCTGGGTCTCGGTAAGCTCCTGAAGAATAGGTTACATCCTCCTTGTCTTTCTTGGACTTCTCAAATCCATCTTTGGTCTTTCTTATTATCTGTTACTGTTTTACTCCTTTCACTAAAACTTTGTTTTATGCTTCATATAACATCTTATCTTCCACATTATCAAAAGATTTGTTGTTAAAATTCTGTCAGTAATGTTAAGCAACTCCTGTACTTTCTTTCTTCACTGCATTTTAATGACGAAAGTGTGTATGTGTTTTTTTATAGCAAACCCACATCAAGTTGTCTGCTTAGTCCACTGAGAGGAATTGAACCTGATTTAGCATTGTAAATCTGTAGACTTTTCACTGTACCGACAGGGGATCATTGTGAAAGTACCAACATCAATAGTTCAACTTCTACATTTTGCACCAACAAAAATGTCCTTGGGGCAACAGTTCATTCTTACATGGTTTAGGGAATTGTTAGCATTCTGAGTGATGCAGTATAATAATATGTACTCAGTAGTTCATAGTCTAAGACTTTCCCAGACTCACTTGAAAGAAGAGTGAAAATACCATATAACAAAGAGAATTCCTATTTCTGCCAAATACCATTACACATAACAGAGGTTTCAGTAATATTGCCATCATTTTGTCCATTTTCAGTAATTTTTTCCATGCTATTGCTGGCAGTTTTTTTGGTGGAATTCAAAACAGATGTAAAATGCTAATCACAAAACTTTTGTGTACTTGGTGGATTCATCTTTATGACAAAAAAAAGTTATCCAGCAGTCCTAGCTTTCAAATCACACAGCATACACAAATTACTTATTAGTATCAAATGAGTTCTTTTTCATTTTTTTACTTGTATGCCAAACTTTCTTATTATAACAGTTCATTCCTTTCCAACAAATTTTAGAGTAAAAGCAAGTTCACTTTTTATATGCAAAAAACGGCTCTTTTGGGCTCAGAAAACACTTCAAATAGAAGAGCGAACAACGTTTCGACCTTCTTCGGTCATTGTCAGGTTCACTTTTGTTGACAGTTTCTGAACTCAGTTTTTTTCTCTACATGAACAGTTATTCAAAATTCATTTATTACTTCTGACAGAATGTTCATTTCAACAAATCTATTGCTGCCTTGTATTCAGTCTTGTGGAATTTTTTCTTTTCTTTAATGGAGTCCCTTTAGAAGCACATAAAAGTCCAAATTTTCTCTTAGAAATATTTTCCCCATGGAACCTTGCTCATAAGTTGAAGTCACAGAGTTGATATCTGTGCTTTGAGTACCAATACCTTGTGGCAATTCAAGTGATTCACTTGTGCTGTTACTGAGCTTACCATTCTTCACTTAACTGTTTATTACCGTAAAACATTATCATCTTTAATATGGGAGGACCATGCTTCCTATGCAACCTCATATATGCAGGATTTACCATGGAAGTAAACACTTTTAATAGTAAGTTAGAAAAAGGCATTAGTAAAAGCACTTTTTTGTTCAACACATATAGGGTTTGATCTTTGTGATTGATTCATCAATGGAAAGTTATTTACACAGCCCATTACTCTAAAGGGAATAGGAGGAATATAATTTGATAGGAAATTATGGATGAATTAGCTAAAAGTGCTTCAAAATAAGTAGAAAAACTCATTTTATTTTATGTTGCTACAGAAATGGAATGTAAGTGAAGAGACTTGAATGGAAAACCTTTAATTTTTCACAGTTTTTATGGGAATTTAGTTTAGCTAAGACTTTTTTTTTTTTGCACTGAACAGTGAAGATAAGGAGGTTAAGGATTCGAAATACTCAAACAAATATGATATTTTCTGACATTTAAAGGGTATAAGCTGACTTAAAAAATAAATAGTTTAGTTTTAATGATTTTTGGATTGGAAAAATGAAAAACTAATTACAAAAACCACGGACTGCAAGAAAATGACTTATTTCTTTTCATTTTTTAGTCAGTAAATGGAGCAACTGAAAAGCCTCTTCTGGGCTTTAGTATCAGCAATGGCAGCAGCAAACTTATTTCTCCAAGATATTCTGTAGGAAATGATCATTCAGGGCTAATTGGCACTCAGTTGCCATTTTCACTGATGCCAGGTTTGTGCACCATTACAGTCTCTTTTTCTCTTCCAAAAAATTGGTGATGTAACAACTTTTATTACGGTGTCAATGCTTTTTTCAAACAGGCAAAATATGATGATAATTAATTGTCATAATAAACTACTTATCAGGTTTATTATACTTTTAAACACTAGTCCTTTAGGGACTTATCAAGTTACTAATAAGTACCTTACTTTCAAATGTATGGTACAAAGTACATTTAACCTTGTCAGTGTGCAAATACAAGGTAAAAAGTACATTCAACTTTGTTGTCAGTGTGTAAATATGTGATAGGTACACTTGACCTTGCTATTGTTGTCTAAGTATTTGGTAAGAATCAATAATTGTTTTTAGTTTGTGCTTGTGCTGTTATCTGCATGTTTTTGTTATTCTGTACTTAGTTATAGAAAATGTTTATCTCTTGTTATTGTAAGTATATAGTAAAAGAATTACTGTTATTGTGTAGGCTTAATAGAACAGTGGAGCCCTATCGTTGTTTTCTAAATGTTATACAGGAATTGTTGGGAATCCTTCTTACTCATCTGACCTGATACCTCCAGGCTTGTTTCGAGACAATGTGTTACCTCGACTTCCCATGGGAATATCTCCTTTAACTAAAGACCAGCTAAAGGAGGCTTTAGTTTACATGCTTATGGTAAGGATGGTCCTGTGTTTATGTATTTATATATTAAAAGAGAAACTGTGTATAACTGATGAATAACAGATAGAGAATTCAAACAATTATGCTTTATCTTATCATTTATATTTACAATGTTTGATTAAGAATTCTGGCAAAGAAATTATTTAAAAAAAACAAATCTTATTTGCTTATGTGGGAGGTGAAAGTTGGAGTAATGTGTACTTGAATTATATTTCATTTGGTTCTTACTCTAACTAAATATTTTAGAAGGGCATGTTAGTGTGATAATAAAAAGCACCTATTATTTCGTAAGTAGAATATTCTCTGTGCCACACTGCTTTTTTAGAAATATTCATATTGCTATTAGGTTGTTGTTTCATTGGTGGAATGTTTTCTAAGTTATGTAGAGAAAATACCAGAATGTCTGGTAGATATAACCATAAAAAATTAGATTATTTCTTTCTTTAACATTTCCATAAGCTTAAACACTGTAAGGAGTTGTAAACCATGTTTACAGACATGCTTACTGCACTATACTAACATGAAAATATAGTTACTTGTACAATTCCACTGCTAGCTGAAACAAATCATGCACTGACTAGTTCATTCTGCAAAAAAATAAAAACTAATAACTAGATGATTGGTTATCAGAAAATCTAACATCAAAATTTGTAAAAATTAAGTCTACATTATTTAACTTTTTGAAGTTAATGTCCTAGGCTCTCTTCCCAAATCCAAAGTGCGACACATAAAGAAAATATGTTATAAGATATTATAACAATGGTGCTAATGGCTGTTTTTATTCAGTTTTTTTTTCTTTGTTTGCAGAATGATGATGAATTTCTTTCAAAGATTCATGGAGCTTATATCTCTAGTCTGACAAAAAAACTTAATCAGTTAACTGAACTTGGTCAAAAACAAAATTCAGCCAGATGAATCAGTAAGGATAAAGACAATAAGAAGCAAGTTCTTTTAAATCATGATGAAATAACAGCATGTTTATGTATACATAGACAGGTTAAACTTTCTGGCACCTCTTTGTTTTGCTTTGATCAAAACTTTGAAGTTTATTTTATTTTTAAGTTAATTAAAGCTGAATCGTATTTTTTAGCCTTACATCAGTAAGATAATTCTCTGTACTGTAATAATGCCTTGGATGGTGCTTACTGTTACATTGCTTATGTTGAAGTAAGTTAAATACCACTTACATTTTGGCATGATATTAAACTGTAGACCATCATTTTTGTATTTACATAAATATTTTTCTCTACAGTATCTGTGTTCATATTTTGATACCAGCACACTGAAACACTTTTATTTTGAATGTTTGTGACACTTTGTACTGTGTTAAATAGGAATACCTGTACTGTAATGAGTAAATGTGAGAATTTGTTTTAAGGGTAATGAATGATGGTGTTCTTTACTAGTGGAGATTATGTTTCAAATAGAAATAATTAAATGCAAGTTAAACACAAATGAGCTTAATTGTGTATGTACATCTATCAATTAAAATAGGCTTAAAATGTATAGAAAGCAGAGAAAAACTACTGAACAAAGTGTTCAGGAGGTATACAAATACTATGAAAGAAAAAAAATAGGTTTTGTTTATTTTATTGTGTGTGTATTCACTGTTTAACTCAATACGTTTTCCAACATGCACATAATTTATAACTCATATTTATCTTTTTCGTTTTTATGTTGTCATGTTTGATTGCATACAGTATATCACACTTAACATGGCTTTTTATTAACATATCACTTAATGTGAATAGCTCATTTTTAGGCTGGAAATGAAGTGAGTGCAAACTAAAAAACAAAAGTTTGACTTTAGTGTTGGTCATACATACTATCATTTGTTGGCCTTGTAATTCTATGACATTACTATAAAACTAATATAAAAAACAAACATAAAAGGAAAATTAAGAAAAAAATACTTAGCCATTAAGTAGACTTTCTGCATTTTTGTCACTTAATGTAAGAAATTAGTATGATTAGATTTTCAAGGCTTCTTATGCTGTTTACATACTGTAATAATAGCCTTACTGTAAAAATTTAGTAGGCAGAAGACCTACTAAAGTGGGTAAAAGAGTAGTCCAAGAGTTGGTGGTGGGTAGTGATAACTAACTACCCTCCCACTGCTAAATTAGGGATGGCTAGCTCAGAGAGCTTCATATAGTTTTGCACAAAATTCATAACAAACAACCAAACTTTCCCTTAAAATGTAATTTCCAATATTGTACTCTCACTCTGCTCACACGATTAGTTTTCTCATTTTATGCTGCCCTATATCTGCAAACTTTTTTGAACACATGCCACAAGTCTTCATCATTCATCTGTTGGAATCCAAAGTTCCAACATATCTCTCATGCGAATCATTCTGCATCACCTCTTCACCAATAGAGAAAAACACTCTATCACATGATGCATGTGACTCCCTCTGTGCATCAGTGTTGAACTATGGTAGTGCTTGATTGCTGTAATCTTTCTTTACACCATTAATTATCATAGAAATGGTTTTAACTCTGTTTGCATTAGTTGAACTTCATTTTGTTTAATTTCACTTTACTTTGAGAGCATTTGATTTACACGTGTTTGTCATGCATTTCCACAGTTTAGTGTCTAATCTGTGTTTCAAAGTCATTGTTACAATTTTAGGTGCATTCACTTATCTGTTACTGCACTTTTGGCCACAGGTATAATGAACTCATTGGGGAATGCATGTTGTCTCCTTTTCTTTCCCTCCTTTTTCGTGTACTTTTAAAGCCTTTTACAGGCAACAACTGACAAAAATTTGATTCCCCCCATAGTATGCTTTGTCTTCTTACACTTTCCTGAGGATTCTGTTTGGCCCTTTATGCTTTCTCAGGGATTATATTTTAAGTACATGATGTTTTATCTCTTCCTACAATTATTTTGATCTTTCTTATTTTTACCTGTCTCTCCCTCATGTCAATATTTCCACTGTGCTTTTGTTGCCCTTTTGGATGATGGTACTGGTATGCCCAATCCCCTACAGTTTTTGAGTCAATCAGCCCTTGCAATTTTTATGACAGGCTTCCATTTTCTAGACAACCAGTTATGGGTTTAGTTGTACTAGTTTGGGAGAACAGGTCCCAATTCTTCTGTTCATTCTACCTGTAATAACTCATTTCAACCCTTTTTCTGTCTGAGGGTCTTCATAAGAATACTGTGGGGATTTCTTTGGACATCTGCTCCCTCTTCACTTCCACTGAGTGTTGTCTTCAGCACTTGTTCTACAAACATGGTTCATTTCTGCTTAGGACTTTTTACTTTACAACAGTGTATTTTTGCAGACCCATTACTCAGCTCCACATGCACAGGGCCATCTTATGGCTACATTTTTAACAACATCTTTACTCTGTCCTTGAAGTCACAGATGACTTTTCTCCAGTAGTGATCCACCTTCCCCTTCTGGTGCCTCATTGCAGACCTTATTCTTCTGATTTGGTGGATCACATTTCACTGTTGTTTTGTGGCTATACATGATATGGCAGCAATGGTTCCAATGTATGGTGATTTCAGGATTTGTGGTAGCTCATCCAGCATATTTCATTTATCAGAGCAGTTCTTTCCTTGGATTCATAGTGTTCTGTTAGAGGGTTTTCTCTTACTACTCTTCTTCTCTCTCTCATTTCTTTTCTACTTCTCAGAATCAATGGTTATGCCAGTTTCGATATGAGACAGTACTCAACCTCACTGAGCAAAGTTTTGTTCCTGCTATATGCATGTTGCATGGATTTTACTCCTGCCAATTTGCCTATTATGGAGTGGTATACTTTTTCAGAATGCAGTGTGTATTTATGGAATGGTTTTCCCCTTTGCTTAGCATATTCATAACCAAAGGCTACACCTTCATGTGTACTCAGATGACTGGCTTCTTCTTGACCATTCCAAATGGGAGTGAGCCATCCTACTCATCAGCTCCTTCTTCAAGCTCTGCAGATGGAATGGTTGATATCTTTGGAGGAGTTCTTCCTTCATCTCCCCCAATACCTTGTACATCTAGATGTTTTCTTAAACACCAATCTCAATTTTGCTCAACTTTCTCTTAGACTTCATTTTAGGGAACTAGTCATTCAGACAGCCCTGTCTATTCTCTTACTTACTACTGGTAAGATTCTGTTACTTTTGGGGAAGTGGTCCTTTTTAACACCTATCATATCCTTGGCAGGGCTCATATGCATTTGCTTCAATTGACCCATCATGACCAGTGGAACTACACATGTGATCTCTTAGATGATCCTATTTTCTGTCTCTTTTCCTTGATTGAATGTCTCCATTGGTGGTTGGACAAGGCCCACATGTTGGTGAGTGATCCACTTCCTTCTCCAAGATCAGAGTTACATCTGTTCCCTTCAGTGCTGGGATGCATTGGTTGATCATCAATGGGTTTCAGGTTGTCGACCTGCAGAAGAACATTCTCTTCCCATCAATATCCTGGAACACTTGGCTGTTTGTTGATCATTGAATCCATTTCCTCATGTCAACGTCTGTCACCTGTTGTGATCCTATCTTATAATTCTACAGTGATGACTTATAATCAATCACCAGGGTGGTACTTAGTCACGATCCAAGTGTCACACATTCATTTCATGGCGTCATATTTCAGACACATTCAATCTTGTCATATCTGTCTCTCCCAATTGGATCTATCCCATGGAACAATCCTTACATCCTGCTGTTTTTAGTGGCACTGCAATTGTATATGTACTCCCAGTATAAATGTACTTGCCATTACTTTAAATCACAAGTTACCTCAGTTTTGGTCCTCAGTTCCCTGTCCTAGTGTTTTGCCAACAGATGCTTTCACCAAGGATTGGTCCCACCTGTTTCATTATATTTTTCCTCCTGTCTGTTTACTTTATTGGATAATCTCCTCTGCCTTGCCATGCAGAATCCTTTTAATTGCTCCTTCCTGCCTCACTCAACCACGGTTCTTTCATTTGCTTCATCTCTTGGTGCTCCCTCTTCCCTTACTTTTACACCACTTATTTCAGCCAAACTTTCTGGTTTTACATCCTTCACTTCCTGTTTACCATCTTCATGCTGGGTTTTTGTCCTTTCCATGGCAAGGGGTTTGAGATTCTCTTGTATAGCAGCTTTTCCCTTAGCCTGTTTTGTTCATTCTTCTTTTTTTGGTTGTTTATGTGAAGAAGTGGAGCAATTTTGCTCTTTGGCTTGTGGTTTCCAGGCTTTTCACCCTACAGCTGTCTTTATTTCCAAGTTTCTAATATGGCTGTGATAAAGATTATTTGATCTCCTCTATTTTGGGTGTTTGGGTGGCATCCCATACTTTTCATCTCTCCTGTTTCCATAAGCTCTTTTCATGTTGATTCATTCCTTCCAATTCTAACAGCCACTGAGGCATCTGTCTCTTTCTTACACCATCCTCTCCTACACAGATGTGTTCCCAACACATTACGCTTTGTCTGGTTTTTGTGATCATTTCCCTTTTCATAGAGTAGAGATATCTAGCTTAGATGTGGTGTGGTGCCCATCTCAGATCATTTTATCATTTCCTCTCTTTTAGGATGTTTCTGGTTGATACGCATGTGCTTCTCTTGCATTGGTGCCTCCACCATTTCAGTGTGAGATTCAAGGTAATGTTCTGAGTGAATGGAAGGTATCATATTGGAAATTATAATTTTCCTCAATTAAAATGTACTTCCAATAGGTTCCTCTCTTCTGTCACACTTCACATTCTAACTCTCCACACATTTCTGGTGCTCATGTCTTCTGCCAAACTTTGAAGTGATAGTTCTGTAGTAGTGTATAATATAGTGTATGATAGAATGCTCTCCTATTGGTGGAAAGGTGATGCATGATGGTTTGCATGAGAGATGTGTTGGAATTTTGGATTCAAACAGGGATTATGAAGGCTTATGGCACGTGTTCAAAAAAATTTGCAAATACAGGGCAACACAAAATGAGAAATACACTTAGGAAAATTTTAACTTTCAAAGTAATCTAATTTTGCTATATATTAAATTATGTGTAAAAAAAAATTGTTTAGAAGTAATAAAGTAAGTGGTGTGGTGTTTAAAAGTTAACTAATTTCTTTAGTGAAAAATAGTCACTAATCTTCAAGTAACTAAAATGTATATATGTAAAGTATTTAAAGATAAAGGAGCCAGTATTGTGAAGTTCAGTTATTTAATGTTAAAACATTAACAGCTTTTCCACTCACATCTGTACAAGAAAAGTTGATATATATGTATACACAACACTGAATGAAAAATAGTTAAGACTTTAGTTTTAAACTACTTAGCTAATACCATACATTCATGGTTTTTCTTTGGTTTACTTGTACAGATCTTTCTAAAAACAGAACAACTGCATTGGTCATTAATTTTCTGTATGTTCTATTTTACAGAAAGCAATTGAAATTAAGCACTTGTTTCTTGTAGAAGGAAACAGCAGTAGAACTATTAAACTTTTCTCATGCAAGAGTTACCCGTACATTTATTTTGAGTGTTTTTGTTGTGTTCATCTTTTTTCTACTTTCATAATAGTATTAATTGATTGTTCTTCTTTTCAGGATGGAATCTAAATTTCAGTGTCATTTGTTTGTTTTGGGGAAACATTTCCTGCAGTGTGTTCTTTAGACTGTGTTAAAATATATAATTAGACTTTTAACTGAAGCCATATAAATTTAACAGTTATAATTTTTGACTGTTATGAACTTTGTTGGTGTAGTATTATTTTTTGTTTGTTTTGAATTTTGTACAAAGCTACACTTGAGCTATCTGAACTAGCCGTCCCTAATTTATCTGTGTAAGACAAGAGGAAAGGCAGCTAGGGATCACCACCCACTGCCAACTCTTGGGCTACTCTTTTTACCAATGAATAGTTGGATTGACCAACACATTATGAAATGGCTGAAAGGGCAAGCATGTTTTGTGTGACAGGCATTTATACCCACGACCCTCATATCACAAGTTGAGTGTCTCAATCAACTGGTCATGCCAGACTTTATAGTGTTAATACCAAGATATTGTATTTCATACAACACACACAATATGTTGTGTTGAATTGACACTGGAGAGTTTCTTATTTCATTTAGAGTATAATGGGTATCCTCAGCTAAATGTCTTATAATACCAAAGAGTTCTTGTTTTTCAAGTGTCTTGTTAGCTGTTTACTGTTTCTTTGATGTGGTTGAGCTCAAACACTCATCCTTAGAATATTGTCTCCTTGGTGTATTAAAGGTGTTGGTTACTGACAATCATAGCTGACATATTGTGGGGGAAATTTTTATTTCATATAGATTTTTGTCTGCAGTTCTTGGTGATATGTTTTTCCAAGTTACACTTGAGACTCTTATTATTTTGTGGTTTATTTCCTAAGTCCTCTGTCACTAGTTGTCTAGATAATTCTTTCAGTTATTCTAGACTATTATTAGAGAGAGTTGATATCTCAGTTCTACTTCATCTGATGATCTTGTATCTTCTAGGTTATATCTTTAGTTCATTATCTATGACTTTAATGAATTTAAGTTCCATCAACAACTATAGAACTATCATTTAGAAATACACACCTACTTTACTTCAGCATAATTCCCTTATCATTATCTTTAAATTGAAAATGTACTAATGTATCCATTACTTCACTTGGATAATCCAGGTAAGATAACTGCACAAGCCTTTCTAACTCTTCCACAGGTTCAGCTATGATTCCTTTCTCTATACTTTTTTTATTTCCGTATACTTCCATCTAGTGAGTTTTGCAAACCTTTTGGATAAAACAGCTCCAAATATGTGATAATTGTTAAAACTTTCAGTTGGAAAGTTGCATCATCTCATTAAAGTAGTTTTTTTTCTTTTTTTAAATGGGTAGCAAGACAAATATTTTGTTCACTTTTGCATATACTCACCATGAAAATTATTTGGAACTGAATCAGATATATCTCTCATGGTACCTTTTCATTATGGTGTTGGTCTTTCAGTTAGATATTATGTAAATAACCAACTGAATTCTGAAACTTGATGTATGGTATCATGGTTGGAGTGCTCCATGAAGGTCCTGTAATCATATATGATACAGTAGTAATGGCAGTAGATATAATCCAGCTAAATTTTGCTATTCCATATTTAATTGGTAATTACTACTGCCTTCTAACCAGGTAATCTCCCTACTCGCTTTTCTTATGCTCCTGCTCATAGAAGTTTAGAATACACTGTTTTGTTAGTTAAGTACCATCTCTGTTAACAATGTTTTTAGCTCTAATTCGACTAATATATCATAAGGTTCAATCAACTTAGTATATTTAGATTAGTTCTGGGTGCATACATGTTAAGTTAACAGTTTAAAACAATCTATAATTAAAAAGTAGTAACTTTAGATATATATTTTACAGCATAATCAATACTGTTATTCAAAGCCATAATAAAGAAATAATAATGTATACCTTACTTAAGGAACATAGAAACACTAGCTGTTAGCTTGAACCACTGTCATGAAATTAATTTCCTCTTAAAGACATAACATAGTATGGTTGCATTTTTCCAAAATCTCCCTAACACATTTTTTTACCAATGAAAACCTTTTAAGCAACCCCAACAGTGTAACTTTAGACAAACAGACTTTGCTATAACATATGTTGCAGTTTATACCAATCATATGCAATGCATAAACCACATCTGGCCTGTGTGTTGGTTTTATCTGACTCTCGATGAATTCTTAAAAATATAGCATCAAAAAATTAATTATTAGTTATGATTTTGTTTCCTGTGGCGGGGCTCACAAGTACATTTAAAAGTTACTATCCACTCCATTACCCTGGAGGAAGTTTGATGTGCTTGGTTTGAACTGTCATATGTTGGAAATTTGCCAATATAGTACAGCCAAAAGGTAATGTTTAATAAGATACAAGATAAATTAAGAAGATTACCTAGATCATTCATGACAGTATAACAATGTTTAAAGTAATACATTGAAAATGATGTGCTAAACATGCCATGTAGTGTTTATAACACTACCACTTTTAATTTTTGTGACCTTTGTCACTCAATAAATTTACAGATTGGACTGGAGGAAGCCTTAAATAATGTTTAGTCTTTTATAAAGACCAAATTCAACATGATATGTCTTGAGAAAGTTTGATAATGATAATACTTATAAAGTAAATTTTAAATGGTTGTTAATGTGAAAGAAAGTAATTTGATAAAATCTTAACTATTTACAAACTTTTTTATACCTAATATTAACTAAACATACTAATACATTGCTTTAATTTCAGTGACAGCAAACAGTCCTTGCATAGGTTTGAATAATTATTTTATTAAATGTTTGTACCATCCTTCACAGTACTAAACTCGGACCTTTAGGTTACACAAAGTTGTTTCTCTCATACTAGTCTCTTGATTGGTTCACTGAAAGGACTAAGGTTCTTGTAAATTTAACTTGCTGTGCTACATATCTAACTTTTAAGCAAAACTAATTTTGAAACCTAAAACTGAAAAATTTATTACATAAGATTTAACTAAACAATGCTAATGTATACAGTTTATATTAGATTTTCTACCAAATGACATTGAATGCACATAATACCTCCTTTCCAAAGGTACCTATAATACAAATATTTGTAATACAAAATAATTTTCAACAAACAGTAATATAATTTGGATTCATGTGAAAACAAAACATTAATTGTTCCCAGCACTCAGCCTTGCCTTGATTTCAAATGACTCCATGTGTTGGATATATAAGACTGGTTAGAGTAGGTATTATTAATTAATTTACTTTGTGAGTTAATTAGGTAAGGGAGAATGATATTACAAATTGGGCAAGAAGAAAAAGAAAGAGAGGAGAGATTTAAAATTGAGAAAATAAGAGTACAAATAGGAATTGCCAGGTCACCCAACAGATAGATAAATGATCCAAGAAGAACAATGGACTTAAGACAAACCAACCCAAGCTTCCCAAATTTTATGGACAGAAGGATAACATGGATGCTTTCCTGGAGAGAGAGAGATGAAAGATTCATCCAAAGTTGGAACTGGGACAAAGGGGACTGAGCATTCTGTCTCATAGGAAGGCTTAGAGATATGTGCAGGAATGATGTCAGAAGATTCCACGAATTATAACAAATTGAAAGTAACTGATGAAACTATGTGAACTAACTGAAGAAGGTTTTCTCTGAATGTTCAAAGAAGTCAAACCTAACACTGAAGAAACTGTATTTCTGTTTATGGCACATCTTACAGTGATAATTTATTAGATGGAGTGACATGGCCAGATGTGACATTAGTTTTGAGAGACTGACAGACCTAATAATATGAGAACAGTTCATGATCATGTGCTCATCTGAAATCACTGTTCCTAAAGGTGAGCACAACAAAAGATGTGGAGGATATGATCAAGCTGGCAGAATAATATATGGAATCCAAAGAAGGTAGTATAAATAGCAAGTCCAAGAACATCCAGTTAAAGTCAAAACCAGAGGTGGCTGATTTGGAACAGGGATCTACCAAAGTAGAGAAGGTTAAAACAGATAGAAGAAAGAAGAGATGCTGTATTCATCATCAAATGAGGCACATCACAAAGGAGTGGAGGTCCATTACCAACAGGTGACAGCACAATTTTCAACATAAAGCAGCTGGAGTGACTAAAAAGATAGTATTAGTAAGAGGCCAAAAGAAAGTGACTGTCACCATGAATACTCTTGCCAGAAAAACAGTAAAGACAACTTGTCAGATTCTTCACAAGGAAGAATTGCCATATTCACTATTGATATATCCACAACTGATGGTCAACTCAAGTAAGAAATTGAATCCACAGTGCAAGTCGTGATTGGAACATGTTTCAGATAATGAGAGGTACAAACAAATCAGAATATACTAATATGTGAATGCTAGATTGAGGACAAGAAAATGAAAGCCTAACATATGATGGTTAAATGACAGACAAATACGCCTGCATGTACTAATTGAAGGACAGTGAGAAAATGTTCCCAAAAATAAAAGTGAATACTCCATATTATGTAGCAGGTTTTGAAGCCATGTGTTTAAGGAACCAATATATGGCTTGGTAATTGGAAATATACCAGGCAGTATAAATTTAAAAGAACTAGACAAAATGAATAATGGAGTAACTGCAGTCATCAGAAAAGCTCAAAGGAAAAAGAGAAAGCAAGATGTCAAGCCTCTTAAAGTTTTAAAACGTGACATCTCAAATGTAGTTTCATGGGAGTTGAAGAAAGACCCTTTACAACAGAAACTTTGAGACATTGTTCAAGGTAAAGACGAGAACAATGTAAAAGTAAAGAGACTGATGAAGTAGAGGACCAGAAATGAGTAAAAGTAAAGTGAAAGAGAAGTTCAGTCATAGAAAAGTGAGAAGACGTCAAGTTAGCTATCATGGGAATGAATAGTCTTCATGGTTGACATTTTAGAGTGAACTAAACAGTTTGACACAGAGAATAATTTGTTTGTCAAAGCGTGCTCTAAACTAATTGAATCCACCTGTGTGGACGTTGGTGAAAAGAAGACAATTATTGGAAGTTCGGAATAGAACTGTAAAAAGTTTAAGATGCAATTATGATCTCCATAACGTGATTTTTGTACATTTGTTTAACTTGTTTGGAATATATTATTTTAAAACAAGTGGAGTGTGTGCTGTCTATTTATCGTTCAAATTTATCGTCAACTGTAACAGGCTGCTCTGTCATGAGAGAGCTTCATTTGGAGTGACAAAACATCAATAACAATAGATTTATTAGGAAACCCGGATATATAGTCACGAGTGAGTACAGAATTCAATTAGGTCGACAAAATTTAAAAATAAAACAAGAAATAAATTATTCCAAGTTTACTTCTACGTCAGAAGATATACACTTTATTAACACTTATGGTCATGAAGATACGAAGGCTTATAATGATGAAAAACAATAACATCAGTTGCATTATAGTTAAAACATTCAATAATGTTTCTGACCCATTTAACTTAAATGACTCACATTATACATCATATTTCCACCACGAAATATTAGTGAAAGGAGAATAGCAAGTAAAACGTACATGGAATAACTGTAGTGCAACTTTTGTACACGTAGATAAACTACAATTTTTTGTCTGTATATCTCATGATTTTAGCTAAAAACTGAAGCAGCTGGAAAGCTTGGAATCTTCTGGAGTAACGTTGAGGCTGGGGACAACCACACTTTGGGCCCAGATACATCAATTTTATAAGGTTTGGCACCATAATCCATTCAAACTCATGGGGTTAGCGTTTGAGGTGAATGGTTTAGTAATTTTAGAGTGGACTCGTCTTATTAGTGATTGGTACACAGTAATCAAAGACTTAACATCAAATAACGAAAAGGCTACTTGTATATACAGTTTTTCATCCTTTATCGTCTGTATTGAAAAAAAAAAAGCATTTCCTTCCAACTAAGTGGTATCAGATTACGTTTCACATCGCTAATCATAACTATAAAAATTTACAAATACATATAGTAAGAATCATATTACGTGAGAATCCTCTCCATTATCAGTGATATGCAAACAGTATTAGTTGTTCTTAACAAGTGTTTAATGTTCATCTTTTGTTACAATTTCTCAACAGTTATTTTACAAGTCCATAGCTTAACTTGTTCGAAGCATATGTTTGCTGTAAAGTGGCAATTAATCTCACGAGGAAGCTGAAGTGTTTCTTTAATATTTTACTACACATCCATAAACTCAGGCTGTAGTTAGCTTGTGAGAAGGTATAGTGGAACTATTTGATTATTTTAGGGTGCTTCACACAAGTCACAGACACCTACTAAAGGAAAATATTTGGCCTGCACTTCTGTGTGTGTGTATATATATACTTAAAGTTTTGACATCGTAAAAATTACAAATACAATTTTTTTTAAAGTTCAATATTCAAACTTTCCATTTCTTCATTCCAACCCAATCGTTGAAGCTCTTCACACTTCTGCATAGATCTTCCATATCTGGTACCTAACAGATGAAAGCCTGTGTGTATAATTTCATGAGGGCTTTCCCTTTCACACTGCAGTTTTGATATGCAACATCAAAGTTGTGTGAATACGACTTAACAACCTAGCACTAGTTATTTCTTCTCCAGTTGAACTAAGATCCTCTCATACATGTTGGTATACTTCTGACAGTAGTTATGCATTCAATAGTGTCCTGACGATCAAACTCAGTAGTTATTGAAGGCACCATTCCATTATCATCTTGTAAGTCATAAATAGTGATCTTAATTTTGCTACCAAATTGATTTGACTTCTCTAAACTTAGCAAGTTGTTTGTCTAGTGTTTGATTGAAATTTTCTTCCATTCCTTCTGATTGGAGAGGGGTATGGGACTTTCATTGGATTTTATTTCCAGTTATTCACAGCATTTTTGAACTACTGCTGACACAAAGTTCTTCCCGTGATCAAAGTGAGGTGCATGGATAGCCCAAATTTTGATCATCCAACACTTTTGCTAGGCCCGGCATGGCCAAGCGTGTTAAGGCGTGCGGCTCGTAATTTGAGGGTCATAAAATTGGTAAAAGAGTAGCCCAAGAGTTGGTAGTGGGTGGTGATGACTAGCTGCTTTCCTTCTACTCTTACACTGCTAAATTAGGGACGGCTAGCACAGATAGCCCTCGAGTAGCTTTGTGCGAAATTCAAAAACAAACAAACACACTTTTGCTTCTTTGGGTCACTCTTGGTTTGGGATTGAATAATATTTTGGCCATTTTGTAAGGTAATTTTCAACTATTATCAGTATATACCAGTATAACTGTTTGGTAGTGATTTCAGATGTTGTTATTTCTATTGGTACTTTAATTTTGCATAGTTTAAATGTTACTCATTTTGATTTGGATAGCACCATCTTTGAGCACATATTTTACATGCTTTAAACTATCTATCAGCATCTCATGTCACTCCAATAAAACCTTTCCTGAAATAACCAAATGTGCACCTGAGGTGCCAGCATGTGAACAAAAGTAGCAAAATAGCTACTTGTGTTGACTTGATAATGACTGACCTTATTCTTTACTGCAAATATGTTTCACTGATTTCATTGCGATTTTATCAGTAAAAGTGTTGATACCCATATCAACAGTTCTGAGATACATAGATAGACACACTTCTCCATGATATTTTATAATTCTTATTAGCAACAATTTAAACTTTTATTGCCTATTTTACTGGTTGCTTTCTCAGCAACAGATATGCTGTCATGATAACATCCACATATGCTGCACTGGTAGTACATCCAGCATTTTGCTACCTTACACTTATAAGTAAGCTCTGAATTTAATACTTTTGACATATTTCTAGTTCTTTTCAATTTTAGATTTAGCGAACACCGTTGGATTCTTCATATATTTGTTTCTTGTTAAGCACAAAGGTTATCCCTGGTCGAATTATCGTGGGTAATGAAACTCATTTTTATCGTAATATTACCTTTGGGTCATCGGAACGAAGGGCTTTCGTACATCAGCGTACATACCGCAAAATTTTAAAGAGTTTAGGAAATATGTGCCTCCTTAGGTGGAATACTGTACGTTAAATAGCAGGATAAAAAACACTAGCTTTACAAGTAGTTGAGCACTTAAATTTACTTGATGTGGTCTCATTATATTTAAAATATCAGTAACCATGTAGCATAACATAACAAAACAAAACTTAAAAAGTCAGGGGTGAAAGAAAAAGGAATGAGTAATAATATGTCAATCACATTATATTCGGCATATCCATTGCCAACAAGACCTCTCTCTATTATTTATCGCCAGCACTCATAAGGCTGATTAGAACCGTTTTATTTTTATGACGTGAATCAAATTCCTAATTGAATTTTTATTATTATGATTTTCCTTAAAATATTAACAAGTCACAATCGTGGAAAGAATTGATAACCCACAAACTACTCATTTACTTTCAACAAAAAAACAAAACAACTGCAAAACTTGCTTCGACATCTTGGAGGGTGTTATACTTTTAATATATCGTTTATCTCTAGAATAATGTTAAAATTGAATTTAAGTTAAATAATTTCTTCTACCTAGATTTCTATAAATTATTGTTTAATTCGTCAACAATTATATATTTTATATAATAAATGAAGGCTACATTTTCTGAATGCAATTGGATATTACAGCTGGTACAGGAACGTTTAAATTGGGTAAACAAATGCACCGAATGCAAGTCTTAACATTTTTTTCGGTAGGATTCTAACTGTAGCAGTGTGACGTTTGTAGTGTTTTAGTTTCGTGTATTTATTTACATTACTCAACGACGTTGTGGTTAAAGATCAGCTTCAACAAACTGTTGAAACATCTATAAAGTAAATTAGTTGTGTGTTTTTAATTCATATATTCTAACAAAGCGTCAACTGAGCGTTGAAATAGTATATCTGTAGTGTAAGGATAAAAGAAAACACGTAAAAAAGTTGAGGATAGTGCAACTGTACAACTTGTAAGTACTGGATATATCATATTATTTGGAAATTAGAATGGATGAAACAAATAGCTGTTCAGATTGTGGAAAAGGCTGAAATGTAAAAAGAGTTCAAGAAAAAGGTTAATAATTATTTGTAACTGTGCTTTGTCATTCATTTTCTGTTTACTGTAAAAGGCTGCGAGTTTAATGTAGTTTGGAAAATTGGTCCTCAATTTTTATAAGCTTAATCTGAAATACTGGAATTAATTTTTAAGCCTAACTGAGAACCACAAAACTTTATAAACTTTTTTGAAAAATCGTGAATTAAGTAAGTTTTTAGTATTTATATTATCTGTCTGGATGTTTAATCTTGTTTTTAATTACACGAGATTTCATTTGAAAGTTGGGATCGTATTCAGGTTGATATAGAATGATTATGTGGGTTCTTGGCAATGGATGGTTTGTTAATTGTAGTTTTCAATGAATTGAACAACAAACTGTGAATGTGACACAATCAATATTTTATTCTGTGTGAAGTGTTTTACCAAGACAACTTTTTGTTTAATGTAGTTTTAATGCATACCTTATTTTGAATATTTTAACTGCAAAAGTTAATCATCAATTCTTGGTTGTTAATTTAATGTTTTTAGCTATTTATATTTCCTTTGGTGAGACTTTTCTTCTTTTCAGTTACTTGTGATAAGGTTTGCATTTGTATCATAGGTTTGGTATAAATGTATTAGTTTTAAATTTTCCAACTTAATTAATGAAGTAGTTACTTCTTGAAACAAATTTCTTAATTGTTTTGGCAACACACAATTGCTTCAGTTAGTTTTACAGTTAATTAGATATATGTATGCGGAGCTATGTTAAGTTTGAAGCAAAGTTCTTTGTTTTATAGATTCTAAATAAAATATTTTCATAAACTGTAATATTTGAAAATCAAAAGATTAAACCATATTATGCCCTTAAATCTTAATTTAGCATTTCATTTTTACATAAAACACTTGAAATCTGGGCTGAAGAAAGAAAACTGTTACTTTTTCATCTTCATTCATAAAATATGATAGATTTTTAATTGACATAAGTACCTATGAGAAGCTATTATGATTAAATCACTAAATCAAAATTTGTGTTTCTAATTATTACACTTTTTAATTATTCCAACAACAATTAATCAAAGTTAAGATTAAATTGATTGTCACCAGTCATAATTAGTTTCATGTATCCGATTGTCAAAAGTTAGTATTTCTGGTTATTCCAATATTGAAGTAATAGAAATATTGCTGTTATGGTTGTTTATAAGTTAAGCATAAAGTTACATAATGGGCTATCTGTAGTCTAGAAGTTCTAGCTTTAGAAGTAATTTTTTACTTAAAGGTTTGTCCAGCTTTGGTGGAGGCCTTTTAAATGGAGTGTCTCAGATTCAATCCCCTTTGCCAGCAAACTTACTTGCCCTACCTTTGTTGTGACAAAGCCACTACAATTATCTGTTACTATCACAAATTTTTAACTTCTGAAGGGAAGGTAATTGTCTGGTATAACCTGTCACCAACATTTTGTTCTTGCATGGTTTGGAGAGCATTATACTAATCAGTTAATGAAATGTTATTTATTTGCAAATACCACTTATTACCCAGCTCTGTCTTAGAATTAACATCATGCAGTAGTCTTTAGTTATTCACTGAAGCTCATCAGACAGTCTTGTAAGTAAAAGATTTTGTTCTGACTTCTCATTCTTAGCAGTTTGCATTTTGTTTTACAGATTTTAACATATCAAGAAAATGTTGAGCAACCTTTTAAGATGTTCTAATCCATTATTGTCTGTAGTAACAAGAAATGGAAAGGTTTGTGAGGAAGTAAGAAGACTATCAACTATTCATTCTACTGCTAAAGTCAAACTGAAAGGTGCAAAGCTGAGCAATAGGTGTATCATATGTTTGTCTGGAATAGAAACTCCACAGTTGCTACAAGGTTTGCTGACAAACAGTGTCAACCATCTTGAAGAAAATGCACAACACTGTGTAAACCTGCCTTGTATTTATACAATGGCTCTTAATGCCCAAGGTCGTGTTTTATATGACTTGTTCTTGTATAAACTTAAAAACTCAGAGTTTCTATTAGATTGTGATCAGTCTGTTCATCATAATTTAATGCAACACCTTAAAATGTATAGACTACGAAAGAAAGTTAACATAAGTTCCAAAAACCAGTGGTTTGTGTGGACAGTATTTAATGCAGATGGAGTTTCAGTATCATCTACCAATAAAGATAGCAAAGTTGTGGATGAACATGGATTACCACTAGGTGGTTCAAAGCCTCCTGTTACATCAGCTCCAAACATGTGTACAACAGACAATCTTATTATAGGTGTGACAGATCCTCGTTTGGCTGTCCTAGGTCATCGCTTGGTTTTAAATGCAGGTTGTTCTGTCACAGATGTATTTCCTGATGCTAGACTGTCAGAAGACACTGAATATACAAAGCTTCGATACAAACTGGGTGTAGGAGAAGGAGTGAAGGATCATCCTCCTGGAACTTGTTTTCCTCTTGAATGTAATCTTGAATATTTGCATGGAATAAGCTTCCATAAGGGTTGTTATGTTGGTCAAGAATTAACAGCTAGGACATTCTATACTGGAGTGGTGAGAAAAAGATTAATGCCAGTAAAAATTGATGCAGATGTTGACCGAAGCAAGGTACCTATTGACTGCATTGTTGAGAATGAACAGGGCAAAAACATTGGAAAGTTCAGAAACAATGAAGAGCAATATGGACTTGCCTTACTTAGGGTTGAGGAGAGCCTTAAATCAAAAGAATTAAGAGTTAAGGGTACTGATATCAAGTTCATTGTAAATAAACCTTATTGGTGGCCACAAACACTCTCAAAACAGGCATAAAGAAGTTTCTAGCAATACAATTGAATGTATGTAGAAAAACTTGTGCAATAAATCACTATATACAGTAAAGCTTGATGCTGCTGCATTACGTGCTACAATATTCTTCATTGTCAAGCTATAAGTAATGTCCATATTTCTCACTTCCAGGGATTTATAATTAATATAGGACTCTTCTTAATGCAAGTTTTTACACAATTATGAAGAACACATTTCGGTAATATGTGTGTTACATATTATTTACACAAACCAACCACCTAGAGACAGTTTATACAAAACCTTAGTTTTCACCTTCTGATACCTTTAGTTGTTTAATGCTTCAAAGACAATTTTTCAGAAGCCTTTCTTTTTTTCTACCTTAATTAATGTTATTATGGTTGATTAACTCTGCACTATTTCCATCTAGTAGTAATGCTACTGAGTCATCACCAGGGTTACAACAGTTCTATATTTCCTTTAGTAGTTTTGTTAATAATCTATTCCCAGGGTTACAAGAGTTCTATACTTCCTTTAGAAGTTTTGTTAAATAACCTGTCCCCAGGATTAGAACAATTCTATACATCCTTTAGTATTGTTACTGATTCATTACCAGCATTAGAATAATTCTATACATCCTTTAGTATTGTTACTGATTCATTACCAGCATTAGAACAATTCTATACATTCGTTACCAGCATTACAACAGTTCTATACTTCCATTAGTACTATTTATAATGAGTCACCACCATAGTTACAACAATTCTATACTTCCTTTAGTAGTAGTGTTAATGACTGTTCGCCAGTATTACAACAGGTGTATACTTCCATTATTGATATTGTTAATGAGACATCATCAGGTTGACAATTGTTTGATTATTCTATTAGTAGTATTTTTACTGAGTCTTCATCAGGATTATAACAGTTTTATACTTCCTTTAGTAGTATTGTTAATGAGTCATCACCAGAGTTATAACAGTTCTATACTTTCTTCAGTAGTATTGTTAATGAGTCATCACAGTTCTATACTTCCTTTAGTAGTATAGTTACTGAGTCATCACCAGGATTACAACAGTTTTATACTTGTTTTGGTAGTTTTGTTAATGACCTCTAACAGTGGTATAATATCTCCTATACTTCTATTATTAGTATTTTTACTATGTCATCAACAGTTACAACAGTTCTATACATCTTTCAGTAGTATTTTTAATGACTGATCAGTGGAGTTACAACAGTTTTATACTTGTTTTGGTAGTTTTGTTAATGACCTCTAACAGTGGTATAATATCTCCTATACTTCTATTATTAGTATTTTTACTATGTCATCAACAGTTACAACAGTTCTATACATCTTTCAGTAGTATTTTTAATGACTGATCAGTGGAGTTACAACAGCTCTACACTTCCATTATTTGTATTGTTAATGCATCATCACCAAATTTAGAACAGTTTTGTCTATATTTTAGTAGTATTAATAAAAAAGTAATCATCTGAGTTACAACAGTTCTATACTTCCATTATTAGTATTCTTAATGAGTCATTGCCAGAGTTAGAACAGTGCCATACTTCTTTTAGTAGTATTGGTAATAAGTTATCACCAGGATTACAATAATTCTTTAGTATTACTGTTAATTAGTCATCACCATTATTAGAATTGTTAATAAGTCATCATCTGAGTTAAAAGAGTTCTATACATCCTTTACTAGTACTTTAATGAGTCATCACTGGAGTCACATCAGCTCTATACTTCCTTTAGTGGTATTGTTACTGAGCCATCACCATGAGTGCAGTAGTGCTATACAACCTTAAGTAGTATTTTTACGGAGTCATCACCAGGATTACAATAGTTCTATAGTTCCTTTTGTAGTATTGTTACTGAGTCATCACCAGTTACATTTCTACACTTCCATTAGTGGTATTGTTAATGATTCATCATCAGTTCTATACTTCCATTATTAGTATTGTTGATGAGTCATCACCACAGTTATAACAGTTCTATACATCTTTTAGTATTATTGTTAATAAGTCATCATCTGTGTTAGAACAGTTCTTTACTTCCATCAGTAGTTTTGTTATTGAGTTATCACCAGAGTTACAACAGTTCTATACTTCCATTAGTAGTTTAGTTAACGAGTCATCACCAGAGTTACAACAGTTGTATATTTCCTTTAGTCATATTGTTAATGACCTATCACCAGGTTTACAACAGTTCTTTTCCTGCTTTAGTAATAAAGTTACTGAGTCATCACCAGGATTACAAAAGTTCTTTTTAATGAGTCTTCACCAGTTACAATTGTACATGTCCATTAGTAGTATTGTTAATAAGTCATCACCAAGATTACAACAGTTCTATACTCATTAGTAATTTGAATGACTCATAATCATACTTACAACAGCTCTATACTCCCATCAGTAGTATTTTTAATGACTCATTACCAAGGTCACAATGTTCTAATAAGTTAAAAAAAAAATCTTGGTAATAAATTAATGCAGCATGACCATTGGCACTGTAGTTAAGAATACAATCATAAGGCTTGAAGTTGCCAAAAATCACTTTTTTAAATACCTACACCTCAAATACATTATAGTTTTTAAAGTGTAATTAATTTGTACTAAGTGGTTCAGTCATAAAGTGTATTCTATTATTTTTTAAATAAAATCTTAACAATATAAGGATTTCCCTATAACATTACCATCAGAACATTAAAAACAATTTTAATAGCTATTCAAAAGACGAACAATAAAATTTTCAAAATGAAGAAAATTCAGCATGGATATTTTGTTATTTTGACTTGGTCTGATTTGTATTAAATATATAATGCAATTGTAAATTCCTTACACATTTCTATGCTTTATTTGTATAAAATTTGAAATCTGTTAATGCACTGTCAGCATATATCTATAAATATTTTTACACAACTATGTTGTATACTTGTATTTGTGAATGTAGTAACAGTATTATGATAGAATGAACCACTGTTACATTATTTGATAGATTGTTTAGGCAGAGTATCCACGATGGAACTTTGCAAAATGGATGGCAACTGCCTGTTGTGGAGACACAAGTGTAGAAGATGATGTTTCCAAAGTCTTCTGCCTTTCATCTTCAAGTCAGCGTATATGTGTAGGTCTGATTATTACACTTTCAGACCAACCAATTTCATTTATCTTTATACTGTGACCAGGTGGTTAAGGCATTCGACTCTAATACAAGGGTCGCGGGTTTAAATCCCCATCACACCAAACATGTTTGCCCTTTCAGCCAAGAGGGTGTTATAATGTTATGATCATTCCTAATATTTGTTGGTAAAAAAGTGGCCCAAAAGCTGGCAGTGGGTGGTAATGATTAGCTGCCATCCCTCTTCTAGTCTTACACTGCTAAATTAGGGATGGTTAGTGCAGATAGTCCTCATGTGGCTTTGTGCAAAATTCAAAACAAACAAACCATAATCTTCATATTGTACCTCAACACTTTTCAAAAGTGTAACAGTACTCATTCAGTTTACATTAATATTATGACATACATGAATTTATAAGATTTACTAATTTAAAAAAAATAGTTTGGTGCAAACCTGCGACCCTCTGATTACGAGTCAAACGTCTTAACCACCTGGCCATGCCAGGCCACAATATAAAGACAGATGAAATTGGTTGGCCTAAAAGTGTCGTAACAATTGGACCAAAACTTACTATTAAGATAACTTCAAGGTGTCAAGAAAATAGGATCAGAAGTTTGATATTACAATAACTTTAAGACATCTTACAAATAGGACAAACACAATTTACAAGATCATCACAAAGACCAAACCTTAAGTTAGCTTAGTGTATAAAATGGTTGAGCAGAAAGCAATCTTCCATCTTTCTGTTTTAAATAATTCTCTATTGCAATAAATATATTAAAGTGATTAAAATTACTAAAGGATTGATGCCAGTGGTGCATCAACATGTTTCAAGTTTAATACAGAAAATAGTGGGACACATGTAAAGTTTAACAGGGCAGGAGTCACCTTCAGTTAGGGATGTTTCACATTTCTAACATCATAGACAAATCTTAATGAACAGGACTGGGTTCAGCCCTGATTGAAAAAGACCCCCTGTGCATTATATAAAGATGTTGGGTGTAGGCTAATGTTAATGCATTTGGCTTCAAATTAACAGATTTGTGAATTGCAGTAGTGTCAAATACCCGATTAGTTAAAAATTGCCTCATTTTGAAGGGGAGGTGAAAAAATGCAACAACATTTTAAGAATCAAAATTTTAAATTTAAAGCAAGACATGAGTTAACTACAAGTCATCTTTCAAAAAAAATATCACTATAGTGGATAAAATTTAATGCTACTGTCATATACAGGTTAACTCACATTATCATTAGGAATCTAATTGATAGTTTAAATGTAACACCAATTTTTCGAGTGATATGTTTTAGAGGTTAAAGATATGAGGATTTTGTTTTATATTTGCAGCACATTAGCAGATGTGCAAAACATCTCTATAAATAAATACTGTGATGCAACTGAAAAGTAAAAAGTGTGTGTATCAGGTTCTTTTGTGAATACTTAAGTCCATATTCCAAATAAAAAGCCAAATATGATTTCACATGATACTTTAATACCATAAAAAGATATCAAGTGTCCAAAAATAGAAAACAACACAAATTTAGAAGTTACCACTAATGTTAAGACATACTTTTTCCCAGGTACCATTTACAATTCACCAAGGTGTTTAATAAAATATCTATTTAAGTCACAACAAATACTGTAAGAAACAAAAAAAAAACTTTTTCCTGTGTACATATAGCAAAGATAATTCACCGGATAAACTCACGCATTAGAAAAACAAATTTAAACTACACAAAAAACAACACCAATAAACCTAAATCAGATAACAAATTAACATTTCTCAAAACAAAGATGACAATAGGTATCACACTACCATTTTTTTTAAAGTACCTCTCCTTCCAAGATACCTAAAGGTCAAAGAAAGCTCTCCTAATATGACTGTTTTTAATATAAAAAATAAGTTTTATAATACTTTCAACTGTTTTTAGCTGAATATTCTGTACAAAAGAAGGTATAAAGTTTTAAAAAACCTAAACAAGTAGCTGCTCAGAAGTTTCCTATAGCTTACAGCAAGATTCCATAAAAAAACCCAAAAGAAAGAGTATATATATATATATATCATTAATGTACAAATTATTGTTAACAAGTTGACAGTAAGAGTATAGAACTATCATTTTTAGGGCAGCACTAAATGACAAATTATATAAAAAAAAAACTACAATGTGAAAACATGAAGTTATATTAAGTATGTGACAAACATCTGTATTTTATATTACACATAATCAAGATGTAAAACCAATTCAGTAAAATTATCTTAACTCATTTTCCTTTGTTTATTTAAGTACCAAAAACTGTGCTATATTGAAAATATGCAATATACTTTTGGCAAAAACCAAGGTTACTTTGAATGCCACAGCTATTTCAAATGAAGTTTTGGAAAATGTTTTACTTATATTTTGAAGACAGTTAATTTGTAATTTCACATCTTCTGCCACATTTTAATGTTTTTTTAGACTTTTGTTTTATTTAATGCTAAATTAATTCCTATAACCATACACAAAGAGGCTTCTTAAATCTAGGTTACTTATCTGTGTATCTACTACATGGTTTAAGGTTATTGTACACAAAGGATGCAGAGAATGATTGTGAACAGATAAACCAAGGAGAAGAAAATCTATGAATAATTTTGAGGCAAGCAATTATAATTAACTGGACAGTAATATGTGGTAAAATTAAAAGTGAAAAACACTGAAGATTTGTTCAAATGACAATCACTATCAAGTAATCTTCATGTGGTCATCTAGAAAGGCTGTATTAAAATTTGTATGATTTGAAATATGTGATAGGAGAGATGTAATGTTGAAACACACCAATGTCTTATGTGCTATGAAGAAAGAACAGAGGAGAAATTGCATTTTACTGAAAATTAATTTTGGCTATAGGTGAAGAGATTCTGGTAACTGATAGGCATTCTCAATCTATTCTTTACATTATATGTCTCATAGTTTCACTCATATAAAGTACTACTATTTATGTATTTTCAACAAAGATAGTTATAAGACACTGTATTCTGGTTGTAGGCATAAATAAACATATTTAAAAAATATATTTTCATTCAAAGTAACCCCAATTTTGAATTTATTTCAATATAATTAGAAACCTTCACATATACAAAGCAGCCCAAGGAAAATTTAAGTACCCAATATATAACAGTTTATGCAGAATGCTATAAATTGCAAGATTTTGATAAATTCTAAGAGATCGAGAAGGGGCTTCAATACTAAAAATTAAAGAAATGTAGAAGAATCCAAGTTTTAATCAACAATTTTAAAAGTTTACTGCACTGAAATCTTACACAATTTATTTAAAGAATAATCCAAAACAAAAACATTTCACATATTTGTCTGTACTTCATATTTAAGAAATCCTTGTTTATTTACCTTATCGTAAGATGCAATACTGTTTACATTCCAATACATATATTAATTTATAGTTCTGTGATTTGTACTGGCCAACATACACAACCTCTTCTTGAAGTTTTAAATTCTATCTTGCTATATGTAAACATCAAAATTAATTTAACTGTTAGAAATAGAGATCTTATAGCACATGCCAAACTGTTGTTTTCCCAACAAACCTATGAATTTCATTAAAAACAACAAAAGGAGCCAATGTATTTTCAGATGTCATGTGTTCTTATTTGACTGACTTTAGACTTATTATTAGTAACTTTTGACACAGTGCAAGAAAGTACTGTAGGTTCTTAGTGCAAGATTGTGGTAATTAGATATAAACCATTATTATCAGTAAACTCCACTATTACCTCAGTCTAATTATAAATTAGTTAACTTTTTTTTAAATTACCACATACTAGTTAGTCAAGTCCTGATTCTGTGGTAGTAGTGGCCAGGATTTGATACTGGGTCATGACAAGAAGCTGGTGTGCTATTCACTCATTGATAGTAAGCCTTGGGTAACTGGCTACTAACCATGTTATTTGTGCTGAGCAGAGGATGTCTCGAACATCAAACTACGGCACTACTATGAGAGATTTGCTCTTCTTTAGGTAACTTTTAAATAAATGATTTGTGGGATTCCCTAAAACCAGTCCCACTCAGAGATGTGTAGAATATTCAGGAAAGGTTTAATTCTATCAATCTTACAATTTTGGGAATGAAATTAAGAAATGCACATTGTTTCAAACAGTTTTTCTGTTGAACACTACTAGCAAAATGCACAATGAAGCCTTATTCATATACATTATACTCACCTATTTCCCTTGGTTTAACCTTCTTTAAAATATTACTTTTTCCATACATCTATTCAATTTTTTAAACTACTTTTTGTTTTGTTTTTAAAGGTTTTCTGGCAGTTTATTTCAATGCCTGCTTTATAGATTTCCACAAAACTTACCATCTGTTGAGTGAATACTTCACAATAATATAAACTACTACTTCTGTAGACTTGGAAGTGCAGAGTATTTTTAAACTGAAACAAATTGCTAAACCTTAATAAAATGAAATTAAAACTGACTAGAAACATAAAGCAGAAAAGAATAGTACCAGTAACAATGTTTTAGAAGAATCATGTTTAGCACAATTCTGAGACCACTTTTATAAATACAAACTGCACCTTGCAGTGAGAGTACTTATTGTCAATGAAAACTTATATGTCTACAATACAATAAAGCCAACTATATTACTACTTAAAACATTTCACTTGAACCTTAAAAAATATTAAAAACACAGTTTCTTCATGTGAAAACTTTGTTATTTTTCCCAACTAAAAACTTGTATGAAATATACACTGAGAAAATATATAAAGGATAGACTATAACATCATTTACATGGTACCTTAGCAGCCAGAAAAAATATAAAATAATGATGACATATATGAAAATTATGTTGCAATTGTGAGATCATCATTATAACAGATTTTCTTTTAATGTGTATTAATAACACTACATATACATTTAAGGTCCACTCAAACAAATCTACTCAATTGGCCTTTATAACACCCTACACTGGGTTTTCTCAGGACAAGACTACATTTAAAGCATATTACATATATTAAACATGAATTACAGAGAAAATGTTACCATTATACACAGTACAGACTTTATGTTTTGTTCCAAAACAAAGTTGAAATCGGTATTAAATGTCAGTAGCAGTTTTACATCTTGTTTACTAATAAACGAATTGTATAGTACTGATTCAAAAGAAGCTAAAATGAGAAAAAACAACAACCTGAAATGGTGATGAAAAAGTTAATAAATGAATTTCCACACACACAATAAACAGGAAATCTACGTGTTAAACATTCAAATAATAACCATAATAATGTAAAAGGCTACAATGTAGGATTTTGTAGATTATAATTTAAGAGATCATATTTAAAAAATAAAAACTCACAAAAAAGAATTTGTCTTCCACATCTTTAGTCTCAATTATACATTTTTTGCCATATTCTACATTTCTATTGTATTTTATGTTTGATTAAAAGACAATTCACAAGTAATTGCCATTATGGTGACAATAAATTCAACAACTGCCTTCAGAACTGTTGAACTGTTTTGTTACAATTCTTAAGACTTGAATGAATAGCTTAGGATTATTAAAAAACCAAACCTTAAACTGGCAGTGAAAGTGGTAACTAGTGGAGTATGTATAAACCCTGCTGTGTACAGAATCTTTCAAATATTTTGTCCATTTTCAAAAAACACAACTGTACAATCATTAACCAGTGTATAGAACCATTACCACTAGCTACACTACATTTTACAAACTGTTATTCTTATATGTTTAAGTAGTAGTTTTAAATATATATTCCTTCTATTCAATTTTAAAAACTTCTTCAAAATATGAAGTATAGCTCAATTATGGTTCATCTTAAAACATAAGTTCATTGTTCAAGCTTAAGTTTTTGTATGATAGGTTTAAAGTTTTAAAATTCATCTGTCACATTACGATGGATAAAAAAATAAAGAACTGAACATGCTATAATAATTATTATTTTATCAGCACCAGAACACCACATCTATAACCAGATTCATCTATTAAAATAAGAAAAAAGTAACTTAACATGTAATTAGTTTATGATCAATACATTTTCCTTTACAATGTAGTTAGTTTAATTAACTTTACAGAAATTGAAAATTATTTATCACAAACTAACCAGTACAAACAGCTCTTAACAATCCCAAACTGTAACAATATTTCAATGCTGAAATATTCTTTCAGCAAAGCAGATTCCATAAACATGTTGAAAAATAGATGCCGAAAATAACTAATCCATTAACACTGGCATACAACCAAATTCAAAAAAAGTTTTATAATGTACATTTCATAAAATATTGTAATAACATAAAAGACAAGTGGACTGAAAACTTCCAGAGACAAATGTTTCAATTACATGATTGCACCTAATATATCAACAATTGACAGCATCACTGTTTTTAAGACATGTTAGAAACATTACAAATGTGCATATAGAGAAAGATCAACAATCACAATAAAAAACCTTGTACAACACAATGGTAATACATCAATATAAAACTTTGCAAGCTAATGCTTTAACTTTGAAAGACAAAGATAAAAACCTTTGAGCACTGTGTACAGGTAAGATATTTACTTTGTTTTACAATGTGCCATGTATAACAACAGGTTATATAAAAGAAGCACACTGGTGATAAGGTCTACACTGTACAAGAACACCAAATATGGAAACCAGACAAAACTGGATTAATTTAAACAAGTATTAATGTTATAAAGTATTAGTCTAAATATATATAATACACAACATGGTACTAGAACAACTGCTTCCCACACAGTTAACCTAATTTCATATCCTCAGTGTGGGTGGTAGCAAAGAAAACCTATTTTCATCTTAACTACTAAGAGAGAAGATAAAATGTTGCTACATTAACCTAAGGGTTAAGCAATAGAGGAATTGGTTCAACTATATAAAGTAATTACTCAACATTTTAATATTTTGGAAGTTACAAGCTAGGTTATCATACATTAAACACAATGAGAATTAAGTGGGTCTGTTTATGAAAAGGATAAACCTTCTTTAGGTAGACTAACATCCTCATAATAAAGTTTCTTAGCCTGGCAGACAAAAATGCCAATAACTTGTGCATTATACTTTAAAAGCTACAAACAAAATTCTTTGTAGAAGTAAGCACTGCAAGATATTATTTCTTGTTTTAAGTAGTAAAAACCACATAAGGACATTGTATAAAAGTTAGCAGTATGTCAACTTCTGAAACAAATCAGTACAAGAGTGGAGACCTAGACTTCAGTACTGCTAGACAAGCACTAACTTTACACAGAAATTGCCTGCTTTAAATTATTTTACACTAGCTCAAGTACTTAATCAAAAATAATAGTACTGGTAATCTTGCTTTAATAATGTCAAGCTACAACAGCCACACAAATGTACCCCCACAATGACTTACCTATTCAAACAACTTTTCAAGAATTATGAAACTGTATAAAACAGATATGCTTCCTGCAAAACTTAAATCAATAGAAACATGACTTTTAGATCACTCACACATTTTATTATCTCTTCATAAGTAGCCAATACCCACATCTTGTCCTCCAAAATATGGTTCAATAACATATTTTGTGATGAACAGAATTAGGGAAGAAAAAGTGTTTCAGTATATTTATGTTGAAATTGTATGCAAATGAACAGCATAAACTGTATTCCAAACAAACACCATAAAAAGGAATTAATGCTAATGAATTAACTACACATGACATGTAGTTCTATAGTTGTAATGTTAATGTTAGTGTGATGTATTGTGTAGGATTATAAACTACCAACTGTAACATGTAGTTCCACAGCTGTAATTTTAATGTTATTGTGATGTTGTACTGTGTGGTATTATAAACTACTAATTATAACGTAATTCCACAGCTGTAATTTTAACATCAGCATGATGTATACTATAGCAATGTACAACTACACATCTAAAGCAAATAGTAGAAATTCTGGAGAAACTATGAATACAGTTATATGGAAGTATATTAGCATTAGAAAGCCAGACAAGAGAATATATATTTTACATCATTCACTAAAGCATCTTGTTTTGGGTGACTATCAAACCAGAGAGGTAATTTCATCTGATGTTAGTAAATGGTTGAAAAATGTTAGCTGTTCATATGGAAACAAGTTGTGTGTGTTAAATACAAATTTACTGTAATATCCCTTATTTCTGCATGTATTTTAACATGGCATATTTAGGGTTCTAGTACTCTGGGGTGCCATTTTAGACTAACATTATGTGTGGATTCTTAACTATACAGGTTACAAACCTTTTTGCTGGGCTACTAACACAAATCACAATTATTACTTTGGTATCTATTATCAGTAACAGCAGATATTCTGATTGAACCCAAAAGGACACAAAGGAAACTGTTCAAGTTTCCTGATCTTGTCAGGACATATTTAATATCCTAAAACAGTGCTAATGTCAAGATTTAAGATATTCTAAAAAATATGTTTCATGATATAATAAAACATGGTAGAGTACTGATAGGTACTATGTTATCATTTATGGCAGCATTCTGACAAACACTATTCTTAAACTCTGTGGTAATGGCACTACTACATACTATTGTTATGAATTGTGCCAGTGTTCTCTTATGTACTATTGTTAAGAACTGCAACAATTCACTGATGCATACTACCTGCATCACCTACAGACAAAACCAGCAAGCTGCTGTTGACACTACCAGCAGCAGGTCATACTAGCAGTATCACCTAGAAACAAGACCTGCATACTGCTTTTGACACCTCTGACAATGGGTCATACTGCCAAAATCACTTAGAGACAAGATCTTTACAATGCTGATGACACAATCAATAGCAGGTCATACTACCAACATCATTCAGACACAAAACCTTGATGCATCAACAGCAGACCATACAAACATTTTAAAACTATTTATCATTATTTGATCAAGTACGTAATAATAACATGCATTGTAGGATCAACATTTTTTATCTTATATAGCTTGAAGTGGCATTAACTTTGTTCAGATGTTTTTGAAATATACAGAAAAGTACTAGTGTTTCTCTTACAGTCAAAAATATGCCTTACAAGTTTCACAGCCAGACAAAATTATTCTGATGTTCCAAAAGTATACGAGTTTACTTTTCCAACAGACTTTTTGTTTATTTTAGCACAAAGCTACATGATAGACAATTTGTTCTCTCTTCATCACAAGAAATTAAACCAATGATTTTAGCATTGTAAGTATATAAACTGTAAATTGAGTCACTGAGGGAGTTTTCAGACAGAAGCATTAAAAAAAAATGATGCACCTCAATCTTGGTATCGAAAATTATGTAACTAATACAATGCTACTGCTAAGTTTCTAACTTTTACTAAATCAATAATGATCACCGATAATTTAAAAAAATTCAAATAATAAAAACTGCCTTATGTTTAGAGACTTTAAGTTCAAGTTTTTTGATTAATCACATTTTTAAATTTAACTTGGTTATTACCTTTATCTTATATTTATCTGATTAGTCTAGTAACATTTGAGAAAGAACTTAGTTTCTAACAAAGAACATGTATAGTATTACTGACAGCATAATTTGTAGCCTCCGATACATTTTAATAGTTCCATACTAGTTTTAAATATATAGTTGAAACTTTAAAATATATATATATATATATATACCATTGTATTAAAAATACATATTTTAAGATTCATAAAGACATATGAACTACATTTCCAGATCAGCATAATAAGAAAAGAAACAGAATATTTTGAAGAAACTGGTAACAATTTTTATACATCTTTATATTACCCAAACTTGTAAAAAGGGCAGTACTACCATATTTTTCAATTGTCTATCTGATTTGTGTTCAACCTAATTATCAAAAGAAAACCTTAAGACAAATGACAGTTACATGTATAACTGTGATGAAAAGTGTAAAATCAAAGAAACTGTACAATATTAAATCAAAAGTTCCACCCCTACCAAAGGTCATGCAAGTTTGTTAGATCACAAACTTTTGGACTCTAGTTTCTAAATTTGAAATTATGTTTCTTAATTTGGACATTCAACTAGCACCACATAGTGTATCATCAGATATCACTGATGACAGCCCTAAGCAATCTGTATTTGTTAAAAAACTCAACTTGAATAGTTGGGAAATAACTGTAAATACATACAATATTAATAACACTTATAAATTTTAGAACTTATGTTGTTGGAAAAGAAGTACAATAATCATTTACTTAATATAACCTGTTAATCAAAAACATGTTAAGACATACAAGAAATACTGTTCAGTTTATTTATGAGCAGGCCCATTAATTATATAAACAAAAAATTATGGTACTTACTAAGAGAAATGGCCTAATGTAATTGTGTCTAATTCAATAGAGTATATGTAAAAGATGAAAGGCATGTTGGTGATGATGTCTATAAATTCTAGCAAGACAGTGATATAGCACACTTAATGTATCCATTAACGCTACATTGTAATATCAGATGACAGAAATGTGGTTATGAAATTTGGTGTTTGTTTAAATAGCACAAGTATGGTGAAAAATATACATTCATCAGGTGATGGACTTCAAAAGAAAGTCCAACCACCAGCTGTTACTTTCATCAGACAGTTTAGTTTTGTTGAACACCAGCAGGTCACTATACACACATGGACTTGCCTAATGATTTTTTTAACATACAGCATGTCCGTTGCAAAATGTCAGTTAACATTAAATAATTTCCTTTGGTCAACAGCAAAACAAAAGTGCCAAACAAAAATGAATTGGTAGCAATTGCTCAGTTCAACCTTACTTGATAAAACCAGTACATACAAATATATACTGCTGTTAAAAACTGTATATACAACTGTTAAGAAATGTATGGTGTATCACTGTTAGAAACTGTATGTACAAATATATACCATTGTTAAGAACTGTATATATCACGATTATGAAATGTGTGATGTACTCACGTGTCTCATTAAGAACTGTTATTGTTAAGAACAGTAGCTGAAACTTAGTGCAAAGTTCTACACTTAGGCTGTAAAGTGATACAATAACTTCCTAATTCTTCAGTGCAAAAGCCAGGTTTTACACTTGTAACTCACTGTTTTTATGGTCAAACATAACAATAAACTACATGACGGAAATATTTTCAATTACAAGTGATTATGATACAATTAAAAGAACTCAGAAGGCTACATATATATGAATCAATGATACAATATATGAAAGTGTTTCAATCTCCTAAAATTTGTTTCTGTTATAGGTAAGGTGTTCTTGAGTGTTATATAAGAAATATTATTTAATGTGTCAAAATTTTTAAACAAAATATGTGTTGACATTAGTAGCAATGTCACATAAGACTTAACACTAAAATGTATGCTCATGCATGTTCTTTTAACTTCTTTGAGTTGTACATGTTGTATAATGTATTTCTAAATCTTTTCAACAGCACCGTAATAATGTTACTATTAAGTAGAAATAACAAAACAAATAAAAAAATCTTAACCATGAGCTTCACTGATAACATGTGATGTGAAATCAAACTTATCCTTACATTCTTGTCCACACATGTTACATTTCCATGGATTCGAACCTGAATGTAGACCTCTGTGGAGAAAATAAAGTGTCTGATCCAAAAATGTGATTTCACAATGGGGACATACCAATGTCTGGTCCTGTGTTTTTTTGCTTCCTCTGTTCACACTATCAGGGTCAGATTTGATGTGTGTTGTCGTTTCAGCTGTTCCATCAGTTGATGATGATGTTGATGGAGCCCTATATTTGTCTTCTGGTGGTCGTGAAACACCACAAGCAGCCTGTCTTCTGTTGATAACGTTGATATTTTGTTGATCTTCAGTTGAACCAGGACAGTTGTCGGTAGATGTGTTATCTTGAAGCATGCAACGTGACCTCCTGGTGTATTTGACTTGTCGACAGATCTCCAGTTTTTCAGTATTTACAGAGTCATCCATAGCAGCTCCATAATCAGATGAATGGCAAGGCTGGTGTTTTCTAGTTGAAACTCCCGATGTCAGTGATTCCCTAGATGTGTGTGGAATCTTTTGTTGTTCAGTTACAACTGTTTTTTGACAACCTTCTTTAACAGATGTTGAAGACTGTGATGACTGGTTGGGAACACAATCATTTTCTTGTTTCTTTTCTTTAAAATCTCCAGACACACCAGAATCACAAGATGTTTCTGATGTATTGTCTATGTTTGATGACATTTCCTCATGAATCTGTACACAGCTTCTTTTTGTGTTTGTGGAAACATCATCCATTTTGACATTAGTAACTAAAATACTTGTATCTCGTGGCTCCGTTTTAATCACAATCTTTTTAGAAGCTTCAGAAGTATCAGGATTTTCACTGCTTGGGGAACACTGAACACCCAAAAGTTTATCTACTTTGGAAAAACCACTAGAATTATGAAATGCTGTTCCTGTTGAAGAAACTCTCATAAGATCTGTTTGGAGTGTTGGTGTTGAATTACAAAACGATCTTACAGTAGATGCTGGAACAATAGTTTGTAAAAATTGGTTTTTGAAGGATGGATTTGGACAGTTTATTCTGACTACGTCATTTTCAATGTTATGTGTTCTGAGCACGCAGGATGGTTGATAAGAGGCAACTGTTTTCTCTGGTGACTTCTTTTTGGATAATTTAGAAGAATGGAGATCATGCACAAAAAAACTATCTGTGGTGATGGATGAAGTCATTGGAGATGTGGTGGAAGAACAAAGTTTGCTTGTAGAAGGAGAAATAGGGGTAACTACTAATGATGGCGGTTCACAAAACAGGTGAGTCGAGAATGGTTTACTACCATCAACTAATTGATTTGAAGATGTTACTGGATGAGGAAACATACCAGGAACTACTTTTTTAGAAACAGTGTTTAAATCTATGTCTCTGACAACTGATGAATGAACTAAATCACCTCCTACAGAGGGCACAGAAGAGCCATCTAAAGTTTCTGAGTTGGACTTACCATGACGGGATAAGTAATGCACTTTGGCTCCTGCAACAGAAACAGATTCAAAACCACAAATTCTGCAAAGTTTATTCCCACTGTGCTCTAATGACAGATGAGCTTTTAATTGTGGTCGACTGTTAAAGCTTTTAATACAGAAAGGGCAACGAAAAGGTCTCTGCAATGAATGTTGACGTACAATGTGTTCCATCAGGTGATCTTTTCTGAAGAAACGTTTTGGGCATAAACGACATTCAAAAGGTCTAACTCCAAAGTGACTCAACTTATGTCTGCGCATGTTGGCAAACTGAGTGAATTTCATGTGACATATATCACACTGGTAAGATCGAGTATTTCTGGTACCATCATGATCCATTTCCTTTGAATAATGGCCAACTTGTCCAATGGAATCTTCTAACATGAAACTGCTTTTGCTATCAAAGTGGCTGTTATTAGTATTATTTTGAGAAGTTCTAAAATGTGACTGCTCATGGTCAAAAATAACTGCTGACTTATTTAATTCTTGCAAGTCACTACTTTCTGGTTCATGAGATTTTTCAAAGTTACAGTTCCTGAAATCAGACACAGATCTTCCATGTTGCTTATGTAAACTGTTTGACTTAGTGCCAAACTTTTGGCTTTGATTTAAGAAGGTTTTTTCATTAGAATCCTGTTCTAAAAGACATTTATTATCATGTAACCATGGCTGATATTCAAGGTTGCTTGTTGTATCAACTTTAATTTTTTTCTTCATTTCAAATTCAGGATCTTCATTCTCTGCATAAATTGTGGTGGAACAACTATTACCATTTTTTCTCTTCTTTTGGTTCAACAAACTGAATGTTTGTGTCATCTCCAGAGAACCAGCACTTGATACCAAAGGTTCAGGACATTCTGCTGTACAAGATGACCTAGAACAAATTCTAGTTTCATCCAGAGATACTGTGTCTGAAGAATGCTTGATTTTTAAAACTTCAGGATTAAGTTCCTCAGTCCTAAGCTCACTATTAGTTTTGTTTATACTGCCAAGACCATCATCATGTAATGACAAATCTTTCAAAAAATCACTTTGGAATCCAATTTCTTTTACACTTTTGACAATATTGCTATTCAATATCGATGAATTGAAGTGAATTCCTGGGTCCATATGATTTGAACCAATGAAGTTATGAAACTGGTCAAATACCAAGCTTTTATTTTTAGGAGTCTCAATGAAAAATGTTGGAGGCTTCAACCAGGTCTGTTTTTCATCTGATGAGTTCACCCTTTGATGAACCATCATTTTATTGTTTAAAGTTTCTTCAAAAGAAGAACTTGTACAGACTGAAGGATGAAAAATGGGTACAAAAGAACAGCTCCTTTCTGAAATGTTTGATTTTTGACTTTTGTTGGCTTGTTCAAATGAACAATCCAAAGGTGTACAATCCTCATCTTTTTTACCTGAACTACATGCATCTTCAAGAGTGCTAGTTACACTCTGACTATTTTTATTAAGTTCCTTCATAATATTTTCACCATCACTTGTAAAGTCTTTTTTTAGATACATTATGTTAGATGTACTTGAAGTTCCTTCTTTACCAGTTTCATCACCTTGTGTGTTAGTTGATGGTACAGATTCAGTGCTTTCAACACCAGAAGCAACTGGTGTTTCAAAATTTGGAGAACAAACAGGATTAAGTTCTCCTGGTGGATTTTCATCCATCTCAGGCATTCCTGTAATAAAATGATAAAATGTATTTAAAAACTGTAGTAAATATTGCATCTGGACAACAAAAAAAGTTATGTTCATGAAAAAATTACATGTAGAAAACTAAGCATAAAACTTTCAAAACTAATTATGTAAATACTACTTTTCAACAGGATTCAAGAACTACTTCATGCTGTCCAATCCGGTTTGTTTTTAACACTGTTTTTACATCATTATTATGCTTAATATTTAATTTATAATGAGAATCTGTTTAACAGAATTAGTTTTTTTATTACATAAAATATTTTAACAACATTCAAAAATAACAATTTATATATCACACACATTTTCTATTTATAAAAGAGAACTAATATTATTCATAAAGGTACCACTCTCCTACTTTGAAAATTTATTTTGACTATGCACTTACCCCTCCACAGAATGTATCACTAATGCCTTGCACTACTGTCAAGAAATGTTTTGTGCATGTACCAAGCCTCTGAATGAAATGCTCACCCCTACATGTAAAATGTGTACTTCACAAATCTATGATGTAATCAGCATCAAAACTATACAACTTCATTAACTGGAGGATTATGTATCCTTTATGTACTGTAGTACCATACCTTGAGAACTTTGGGTATATCAAAAGTTCATCAGAGGAAGGGGTTCTGTGGAAAGATAAGTATCTATCTGGAATACATTTTCAGCTAAGAGAAATGTTAACTTCAAAAAATGCTGCTCTTCTATTTACACAACACATAGAACCTCACCTTGAGAATATAGTGGAAAGACTATTGTAGATAAAGACATTTAAACATTGAGCTCATTTCCAAGAATATAGTGATAGAAAAGCATCATCTACTGCAAGGGGGTAGACTAGTGAGAATATCATTTGTTAAGAGACAGTACCTGTATCGAGTAGGGAATACTCCTTCCCCAATATAAGTACTAGTGCAGATTGTTACAGTCAAATGAACCTTCTGCACAGTACTAAAACAGTACAAAGGTAGACATACTATAAGTGCTGTTCAATCAGGCTTTATATTTCAAGACTTTGGCAGACTATGTATGTGTGGTGTGGCTAAACAAAAAGTCAAGCCATATAGAATATGAGAAATACTTATGTTGCATACTTACCAAAATATTCAGATGTGGAGAAAATCATTCCAGACCTCTATTCTAAGGAGAATGCAAAGCCAATCACACATGTCATAATCTCCAGAAATAGTATAGTTCTCAGTGTAGGAGGTAATTTGTTCTACATTTCCAGGTAAACATCCTTGCCATACTTCTGATTGAAAAGTGCATCCACTAAGTCTGATACTAGTGGCATAAATATAAAGTAATAATCCCCACAATGACCCTGCCAGTAGCTCAGTACAAAATGAAAATAGGGTCCTCTCACTCCACAAGAAATAAATGAGAGGTAAGAATGTTTTGTAGGATAGAACATACAGATTCATGAACTAAACAATGATTTGTATTGCATCCTAAACCGGCCAGGAAAAAACTTTTTTTCTTGTTACTGTGATTTCTAAGAGATATGGCTTTGAAGACGTACAAATTTCCAAAAAAGTCTTCCACAAAACCCCATCTCAAAATTGAGGATTAAACAGGGACAGGTGAGCAAAACCTTTCCTGTTATCCTCTACTCAATGCAGATTTTGGCCATATGATAGGTTCCACTGTCCTAATATATACATGTATATTTGTACTCAAAGGTATTCTCTGTCTGTCTGTCCCCCCCCTTCTTTGTCAAAGCTGCAAGAAAAAACTAATCAATAACTCATCTCTGAAACACTCTGGTAAAGTTGAAGTATGCCAGTTTGAGGGAGATGAGACCCCAAGATAGAGGAAAAAAACTACAATGTGATTAAAAGAAAGTGACAAAAACATGTTAGGAGTTGTCCACGTCCTTGACATAATATCCAAGGGATGCTGATAATCAGAGGTAAGATTAGCTGCAAGGTGATGCTTGTTACAAGAACATTATGGAAAGAGACAAAAGTAACTGTCTCCCATAGAGGAAGAAATAACCCAGATGACTTGTTTAATTCCATTGCTCAAGGAAGGTGGTGACTCATGAGAAGACAAATCCCTAGGGAAAAAACAAAAATGCTGTGTCAATTACCTCACAAAAGAACTGTGCAAGTAAAATCACAGCAAAGTGGACAAATGACATGATCATCTTTGAATGACTGTAAACAGAAAACCTGAAAAGAAGGGTTGTTGGAGAAAACATCCAGTGTAAATGGAAAGTTGCAAATATTGAAAGACAAAGAAAAACATGTTCAGTTTTAAAAATGTTAAGTTCCAAAGCAGTACTACCTCAGTTCCCCCATAGATAGAAACCCACATTGGAATGGTAGAGGGGCTAGTAAAGGTGGAAAATTAAATAATCAAGTGAAGAGTGATTGCTATGAAAACAAGCAGGTACATAATTATTAAAATATGAGGCACTACTTCTAGGATAGATGATATGATATTCATGAAGTAAAGAAGATACATAGATAAAGAGCATGGTTAAGGCTACAGAACCATACATGAATAGGCCAAATACAGTCTACCCAGACAGAAAACATCCAGAGTAAGAGCATTGGATTAAGAACAAGATAGTCAGGTGAGGTCCACCAAGGAAAAACCATCTGGAGAAAGCCCCTTAGTATACATTGTATTGTGCCAAATACAACTTATCTGGGCAAAAATATACAGAGAACAAACTTTGTAAAATGGATTTGGTGCTATACTGTATTTGTAATACACATAACTGAGAAACCAACAATTGCAATCCACCCATCCAAAAACATCCAGGAGAAGCCCCTTAGTATATATTAGATTATATAAAGTGTGGTCTATCTCGACATAAAATGTCCAGTAGAAGCATCTAGGATAATATACATAGTGCTATAATAGGTGTACAGTAAGAAGCATAATTACAACAACCCTCTTAACATTGAGTGAGTACACATGACTGAGATTTCATTTTTGTACAAAATCTACTTGTGAAGAAACTCTCATGGTCAACTGCTCTAAAAGTGGCAAAGCCCCCTGTGTTCTTCTGAAAGAAGGGAAGACACATTTGAAGGAATGACCCATAGACAGTACAATGGATGACTGCATATCTCTATTTTGAAAAGCAGAAAGACCTAAATTGTACAAATCATGGGTCAGTAGGGATATAATGATAAGTGTTTTATTCATGAGGTCCAGGAATGATGTTTTTCCTATGGTATACATATCTACCTCCTGTGGTTTTACAGAACACTTCATCTCCACAATGAGCACTAGAAAGAAGCAAAGTCTAATATATGAAACAATTCAGCATACCTTACCAGACAATACTCATCACTATGTGGAATCCAGAAATACAAAGTAATACACAGTGAGGGAAGCCCCACAACCCACCAAACAAGCATCTGTTCATAGATGTGAGTTTGGATGAAGAGGAACAGCCACCATGGTAAGAGCTCTGTCAAGCCACCAAACAAGTTTGGCCTTATCTTTGGGGGGAAGGGTTATATGATAATCCAAAGGATCATGGAAGAAGTTCCACTAAAAGGAACATGTGTGCTTGATCCAAAGGAGTGAGAGCTAGCACGGAAGTCCACATACCCAAAACAAAGAACCTGTGTACCACCTAAAAGCTTGGTTGGTTGATTTGGTGTTTCATGGCACAAAGCAGCTGGGCTATCTGCATTAAACATCCAGTAAAAAGTTAAAATTAAAGTAAATTTAGTAAAATTTATGAAAGGAAATTAAGGTAAAACAAAAGAAAGTTTAAAAATATATAAACAGCATAAAACCAATGTTTACATCTAGTCTACAATGTTAAGAGAAAAACTACAATAATACAAGTTCTAAAGGGTTTTCTGCAACATAACTCACCAGGAAGACCAACAAGTAAGTACAAAAACCACCGTTAGTCACCTGAAGTTGGCCTTTCCATTCCTAGTTCTGAGTTATTTGACATTATGGACATTTTCAAAAGATAAAGTAATAAAAGTTTTAAAACTCCCCAGAATAACTAGTGGGTAGTTCAAACAGCAGTGTAAATCTCCTGAAGTTGGCCTTTTATAGTCCTGGTTTCCAGTTATTTGACTTTACGGCAATTTTCTAATTTCAAATCAAACTAGATGGACTATGATTCTGAAAATGGAATCACGTTAAAAAAGGTCTAATTTATAAATTAAAAAAACTTAATTGCCTTTAACAACTAAAACACATTTCCAAGGTGGACAGTGTTACCATCACTAATAACACTATCTAACATTATGGACAAACCTTGGGACAGAACATGTTTTAAATGGTGCCGTCGTAAAGACGGCAAGAGTAAAATGTGGCTTATTGTGACCTGAGTGTTACACAGAATACATATTGGTGAATCAGTTCCAAATAAAAGAAAATGATCAATTAATAAACTGTGACCAATGCATATTTTAGTGAGAACAACTTCCTCTTTCCAATCCTTATGGAAGCAAGACAGCTGAAGTCCAATATAGGGTTTTATGTGTAAAAGCTTATTTCCTATTTGCTCACTCCAAGTCAACTGCCAGCTGGCATGGAACCGAGTCTTGAATACAGAACCACAGTCAATGTATGGAACAGGAACAGTGGTTATAGTGCCAGAGGAGATAGATTTAGCTGTGGTGTTGGAGAATTCATTCCTGCAAATACCAATGTAACCTGGTATCCAGAAAAAGTGGATAGAAGTAGATATTAAAGAAAAATGGGCCAGTCAGTTTTGAATATCGGCAAGAAAAGGATGTGAACTAACTTGAAGCAATTCCAGGGCCAGTAGAAAACTAAGCAAGTCAGTATAAATAGCGCAGACTGAGTACTGCTTAGCTTCTATGTGATTCAAGGCACAAGAAAAGACATTTCAGCAGTGAGCACAGGAGCTGTAGAAGGGATAATGTGCACAACCACTGAACCACAACAACCCATTGAAGAATCAACACACAGTCACCTGATTTCAAACCATTTATATAAATAGGGGTGGTGGAAGGATGGTTTGAAAGTTTATCAGCAAATAACAGACAGTATTTCAAATTCAGAGTGTCTGCTTTTCTCAGATGACTTAAAGATAGGTCACATCTGGAAACTGTGAGAAGCCATGGTGGGATGAGCTGACCAGTAGATACAGCAATGTTATCCAAGGACAGACCCAATTTATCTAACTGCACCTGGATATGAAGGCCAAAAGGAGCAATGGCAAATTGTCTGTTCTGAAAATGTATGGCCTACTGGGGAAGGAAAACACAACCCCAGGTGGGTTGCTTTGGTAAGGAATGAAGTTTTGAAGCATATAGTAGAGATAGTTGCAAATGGTGGAGTACAAAAAAGGTTCACGAGACTATGTATAAGCTCTGAACTGGGAAAGTGCCAGTGCAGAGCCAAAGTTTGTGATGATGAATGGGGTACAGCATCATTAAAGCAGAGATGTTGGCAGAGCCATAGATCAATAATCCATAGTTGAATTTTGATTGAATAAAAGCACAATATATCTTTAGCATAAAACATTGATCCACTCCCCAAGTGGTGAAAGAGAGGACATAGAGGATGTTCAGTGCTCTTGTACCTTTGACCTGTAGTTGCTTGATGTTTGGTGTAAAGGTTAGCTTACAGTTAAAAATAAGCCCCAAGAACTTTTTCCCAGGGACCACAGGCAGCACAACTTCACCAATACGGAGTTCAGAATCGTGTTGAATGCCCTGTCGTTTGCAAAAATGCATGCAAACAGTTTTAGAAAGAGAAGTTAAAGCCCTTTGCTGTGGTCCACTTCAGTAAATGATTGAGAGCAGTCTGCAGCTGCTGCTCAATATACCTCATGTTTACTGACTGACATGTAAAAGCCATCCACATAAAACTCGTTTGCAAAAGTGAGAGGAAATTGTTCAGTGATGGCATTCATCTTTATACTGAAAAGTGTGACACTCAAAACACAGCCCTGAGGGACTTCAAATTCCTGTAGAAAAGAATAGGTAAGTGTTGAGCCCACACAAATTTGGAATATCCTGTCCATTAAGAAATTAATATAAATAGGCAAATGACCATGTAGCCTACATAAAATGAGGTCTCGCAAAATGCCATACTTCCACCTTGTATCATAAGCCTTCTCTTATTGACGTTTCAAGACGAATCAGGTGGTCCACAGTGGAGCCCTATCATTTGAACCCACACTAGATGGGCTAAAGGAGGCTGTTTGATTACTTGAATCAAACAAGATAAGCATTAACCATCCTCTCTAAGGTCTTACAGAGACAGTTCAAAGCAACTGGATGGTATTTCCCAGGCTTAGAGAAAGGTAGGACAACAGCCCAGTGCTAGGCATCAGAAAAAAAACATTTTCCTGCTAGATCCAGTTAAAAACAATCAGAAAAATAGCAAGAGATCTGACGTCTCATCCACTGAGCATGTGCACAAGCCTACTAGAAAGTGATGTGGTTTGAGAGTGTGGGATACCTATGAAAAGTATACCAGGCCCGTTTTTGAGCTTTCCATGCCATGTGGCAGACAGGATTCCACCATGGGCAAGGATATCATGGAAAATGTACTATAAAAAAATTATCTCTTCCTCGTGGGTTATTGAGAGATCAACAGCAGTCAAGGATTAATTAGGCACATAAAAATAAAAAGAACCAGTATTGAAAAGAGAAAGGTTGTGCTCAGAGAGCATATGATCTACAGAGCAACCCCTATCAATATATATCAGCAGAGGGGATGATGTCCATTAAAGTCCCCCAGGATTAAAAAGGGAGAAGGCAACTAAATTGAGGTCTGATTGATTATATGTCTCTCCAAGTGACACATAGAAAACAAATAGTAATAGTATGACCTAAGGAAACACAGATGGCTATGCCCTCCAAGGGTGTGTGGAATGTCAAAGACACGGTGGGTACATGCTGATCAACACATAGTGCCACCTTTCCTGTACAAATAAAAACAAAACACCAAAAGGTGACTGTATCAGCAGGTTTCAGAAACATTTCCTGTAAGAAAAGACATACATAATGACTGGAAGCAATCAGTGTTTAATATCATCCAGATTAGAACGTAAACATCGACAGTTCCATTGTATCAAGGAGGCCATTTTTATTTATGTGTAGGCGAATTGGATGAAGAACCCTTCTGTTTACAACCACATCTTTTTTCTTTACTGTCTTTATTTGAGAGAGAACTATGAACTCCATGGATCCTGCCCTGGGTCAATTAGGCAAGTCTTTGCTATTGGAAGAGGATTCCAGTGAATGAGGACAAGAACAAATGATTGTTTCGAATCTTGAAATTGGAGAAGAATAAAGAAACAAGTTTAAACTACATTATCCTAGATAGTAAATCTAGAATATAAAATAAGAACCTCATATTTTTCCTGTATACCGAATCAAACCCAGTGACCCTGCTCAACTCTTCATATTTTTAGAAATGGTCCCTTGTATAATCTTACTTGAATACATGACACATTAAAAACCAATCAAATGTTCAGAATGTCACTGTAAATCACCTTTTCAGCCATTTTTATCAAAGAAACTACACCACATGCTCCAGAACATGTGTGTTACACTCTAATTATTCCAAGTAATAGAACAAAAATCAAAATAATGTAAGAAAATGTAATAATTAATAACAGACAATTTAATTGAAACCAACTATTAAAACCTTTATCTTAATTTTTAAAAATTCAGAAAAGAAAGGGAAGAAAGATAATGCTTTAAATGATAATCAAAAAGGTGACAATAACATGCTCAAAAACTTTATAATTCTTACAAAAACAAAACAAAAAACACAACGAAACATTGCATTGCCAAAGAAAATACTGAGCTTTGGATAAACACAAAGTGCTTGAAGGAAGTATAGCATATGGAAGATGTCTCTCATCTGTTGGTGGAAGGACATAGTATAACACTGACTGCATCATAGACTAGTGCAATAAGTTATTTTTGTTCAAAGGTTCAGAACTTGCACAAAACACATTTTAGTAGCAGTTACAAGTTTTAGTTATCTGCTCTGTAGAGTGGTGAGAAGAATTCTTGAACAGTAATATTTTTAAAATATACATTATTCAAAACTTGTACACCTTTTAAAGCAATAATAATTTATCCACTGTTTTTAAAATATTAAGCTTCGATACCCATTCATTTTTCACCAATCACAACATTTATAACAAGTAGCAACAGAAGAAAGTTGCATTAGTAAGAACATCTCTTGAGCTTTCTTTATGATGCAACAAATTCTGGTAAATTAATACAAGCTTTTAAAAAAACCACTATCTCTTCTATACCTTGACATATGGCAACAGTTCAACACTTTTATTCAGTTTTAATAATTAGAATAATAGTAAATGTGTTTTATTCACAAGAGTTCAAACTATGTTGTTATAGCAGGGTCCAAAATTCTCAGATTCCTGAATTTCTATTGAAATGCACTTTCACATACAAAAATTTTCAGTTTAAACTGTAACAAACTAAACAAAATACCACTACAAACAAGGAAGCTCATATGAGTTTCATGATTTGTACACAATTAAAATCAATATTTGCTATAGATAAAAGGAAGTACTTTAATGCAACTAAAATCTGAATGAAAGAAATAATAAATGGAAAGTACATAAAATAATAAAAGGTAGAATGCTATCTCATATTTTGACTTCTTTATATTTGCCTCTTAACCTAACTTTGCCTTTGAAACACAACATGTTCACTTAACAGAAAACAGAAAAAGTTAATCAATTCCAAATAACATTATCATTCAATTTTGTAAATAAAAATTACAGATACAGTACAAGTCTACATGTACTGTTTGGCAGAAGCTGTTTACAGCACTCATGCAATTTTCAAACAAGAGATCCTAAACAAGTGTTGCAATTTCCAAATATCTCATTGCAACTTTAATTTCTTTAAACACTAAATCTACTACCCAATTTTGATGATGCAATATCTGATAAAATTCATAAATTTACCATTTAACATATCTCTCAGAATCACATTTTAAAGAACATATACAGTATATTTTGAATAAAATAAATGTAAGACATCTAAACAGCATATGTTAAGAAACTTTCAGAAACTGTAACAAAGAAACTCACTTATGACCAAAAACAACATATTTAAAAATGTTTAATATTATCACATCATAACAATGCTGTTGCAATACAATTTTCAAATGTTCTGAAATATCATTACATCACAATCTACTTATTAAAATACAATTTACGCTTATACTAGAAAACTGATATCATTCTTGTAAATTCATAACACTTACAAGAACAAGTAGTTTGTGTGCTGTGAATGTGTTACTTATAGTAATAACTAGCATTAAAATTATTAGTATAAAGTAACATATACACAGGCCTATAACATATATTGTAACAATTACGCTAAGCCTATAAACCACAAGGAAATAACTCAATTAGGCCTAATATGAAAATGTGAAAAAAAAAGGATAAAATTTTGAATTTTTATTCATGTATTACACATTAACATTTGAACACTTCAAACGAAGCATTTGTTTACCTGAGTATTATAGTCCTGAAAACTTGGTTCTTATATCTATTGGAAATCAGGATACAATTAACCTAACATTATAACATAAAATCTTTTACTAACCCATACGCCATTTTCATTTCTGCCATTTTATGGCTTTGGACAGACAGTTCAGACGTCAGATATATTTGTTCTCTCAGTCTAAGGATTATATAAAAAATATGAAATAACTATATGTCATAAACTTTAATATTATGTAATACTGTTATCATCAGTAGGTTATAATATAATTAATATTAATTATCTTTATAAGTTCTTAATGCTTTAAAATTTATTGTTTATTTATCATTTATTCATATCACAATGACAGATGTTCTCTCATGAACATTTCATTCGAATATCTATTCCTTATCTAGTAAATGTTTAAAAATCGAAAAAATAAGTACAACTGTTGTAATGAACACATTTATACAATGTATGATTCATAAAGCTTCTAGAAATTGATGAGCTTTATATTTTTAAGTGCTGTTTTAGTAATTTATGTTCTATGCTGCAGTTTTCATTTCAGATACTCAATCAAAGTTAGATCTTATTATAGTATGTAAACGTAAAAAAACAGCTTTAAAAGGGCTTGAAAATATTCTGTTTCTATAAAGTAAAACAAAATATTTAACTACCGTAGCATGCAGAAATATTGGGTTTGCCCTCTTTCAACGGCAAATTGTCCAATGCGGCTTTGCTATAAGAAAACGCATACACCTTCTTACAAAAAAAAAGAAAAAAAAGAGAGAGAACTTTTCAGTTATATCGTGTCACCTCAATGAAATCCAGTCTCATCAGCACCTTTGGTCCAAATTCCTTTCACTTAATCACAAACTAGATTAATAGAGTAGTAATCTAGTGGTAGGCATTGGATGATTTCACAATACTTAGATTAGGCACCAAAAAATATAAATTTTGAGGAACTTTCTTGTATGGCTGTATATTCATATTTAGGACAAACATATTCTTCGCAGTTTAAAAAGGCAAAGGTTGTTACTGGACAGGAAAGCTATTTTATTGAATTCTTTCTGATATTTTTTCCTTTTGCTTGTTGAACTATTTGCTTTTAATTTTTATTAGTGCCTTTCTTTACACAACTTTTTAATCACTGCACTTCTCTGCTACTCATTCCAAGTTTTCAAAATAAATTTCAATGGTTTCAAACCCGTTTTTGCAAGTGTCCTTATAGCTTAGGTGAAGAGATCCAACTGATATTTTTCCTGTCGCCAGCTTCCCATACACAATGAGTTGGAGATTCCTTATTCTTTCATTCGCTTTGTGTGCCCAAGCTATCTCAGTTTTTCTGACTCGATAGTGATAGGATGTTCCACAAACTGGCGTAAGCAAGTAATTTGCTGTCGTTGACTTTGTCTTGCTATGTTCCCAAGGAACCTGCAGAGATAGCGCATGTGAAAACAATATATATACCGAGTTTCTTTTACCACTTCATGTAGGTCGTCCATGCATCACTACTATATAGAAAACACAGACCTTGTACACTTTCGTTGTATACATCTTTATTCTTCACATCCAGAATAACTTATGCTAAAGTATTTGGCTTCATTTTGCCCCAGTCAGTAAATGAGGAATTATTGCTTTGAACTCCTGATATGAGTAGCTTTGTTCCTAGTGATACAACAACGATCATTTCGATTTTTACTGGATATTCAGCCACCAGTGTAGTTATTGAGATGCCGGGCACAGGAACTTTCTGGTTTGAAGCTAAGTTGGCTTCATATTTTTGGCGCTGCGTGAAGTCATTTCTCAAAATGTAAATTTCTTTCATGCCGATTACCAACAAATCGTGTGGCATAAAGAAGTGTCCCACAGTAAAGATATCTTTTAAGTTATGGCCGAGCGCGTTAAGGCGTGCACTCGTAATCCGAGGGTCGCGGGTTCGCGCCCGAGTCGCGCTAAACATGCTCGCCCTCCCAGCCGTGGGGGTGTATATGTCACGGTCAATCCCACTATTCGTTTGTAAAAGAGTAGCCCAAGAGTTGGCGGTGGGTGGTGATGACTAGCTGCCTTCCCTCTAGTCTTACACTGCTAAATTAGGGACGGCTAGCACAGATAGCCCTCGAGTAGCTTTGTGCGAAATTCCAAAAACAAACAAACATCTTTTAAGTTTCGTCTTGCTGGAAAGCCGTTTTCATTGTTCTCATCATTTCTTATTCTATCTTCGTATCTGGAGGTAATTTAATTTTTTTCTTTACTAAATCGGGTGGAACTACTGTAGTTGAAGAACCAATGCCTGCAAAATACTGCAAGAACTCATATAAACAAAATTGTCTATTTGGTGACTGATTTCTTTTGTTTGTTTTTGAATTTCGCGCAAAGCTACTCGAGGGCCATCTGCACTAACCGTCCCTAATTTGGCAGTGTAAGACTAGAGGGAGGGCAGCTATTCATCACTATCCATCGCCAACTCTTGGGCTACTTTTTTTACCGACGAATAGTGGGATTGACCATACATATAACGCCCCCACGGCTAAAATGGCGAGCATGATTGGTGCAACGGAGATTCGAAACCACAACTCTCAGATTACGAGTCGAACGCCTTAACTCACCTGGCCATGCCGGGCCCTGATTTCTCTAACATCATGTTTTATTTAGATTGCTTAGGACCCTCGGATTACGCGCCCGCGTCGCGCTAAACATGCTCGCCCTCCCAGCCGTGGGGGCGTTATAATGTACGGTCAATCCCACTATTCGTTGGTAAAAGAGTAGCCCAAGAGTTGGCGGTGGGTGGTGATGACTAGCTGCCTTCCTTCTAGTCTTAAACTGTTAAATTAGGGACGGCTAGCACAGATAGCCCTCGAGTAGCTTTGTGCGAACTTCCAAAACAAACAGATTGCTTAGAGATTTATAACATTAATTAAGTAGTTTTCTTGCTTGTGGTCTTATCTTCTAATATGTAGATGGCAATAAGTTCGATTTTAATAATGGCGTCGTCCACTGAAGGTATGTCTTTAAAGTTATGTTTTTTTGTTTTTTATACACGGAGATGCATTTCAAGTTGAGTGATATAAATCATTTTTATCATTTGGTATTTTTATATTAATATTTAATTTTATTCAACATTCTTGTAATTTGTATATTTAACTGCTTGAATTATATTTAAGTTTAAAATTCACACTTGTTAACGGATAAAGGTTTTAAGCTGTGTTATTTGTAAAGACTTGTGTGTAAATAAAGTAAAAATAAAAGTAAATTCGAAAGAACATAACAGACTGATACTAACAGTATCAATTGAATCAGATTAATTCTTTAATTTACTTTCACACTTGATCAATGAGACAGTTAAAGGAATAGTCAGTAAATTGCAGCACTAAACATACTAGCTACAGAAAATGCAAAGTTCATTGTAATGTAGGCGAAATTTTTCCAGTTTGAAAGTGGCTTTTTATATATGAATAGTCACGTGATAGGTTAATGTGAAATTTTGTAAGTTTATTTATGAGTTAGGCCTATAACTTGTGTCAAGGTGCATGCAACTTGTAGCAAATGTTAAGGAAGAAATAAATGCCTTTCATTAATACGTGAATTGAACTTGCCACTCCTTTTATCAAATAATCGAAAAGAGTTCACACAATCATGAAACACATTATATTTAAAACAATATATGTAAATATCTGTGCTCATCACCACATTAATGTTTAGTTACACTGAAGCAGGTAGTTTATTCTCAGTGGAAATTTGAAGAAAAACTGTTATTTATAATGAAAATAAGTTAGTTTTATTTCACTCAGAATAAAACACAAAACAAGTAGCTTGAATTGAGATCCACATGTAATTGAACTTATAAACAACCAGTTTTTAAATTTAAAATGAAAATTTATTTATAATATAGTGCATTTATGTCTTCCCCCTTCCCCAGCACAAACCAAATGCTTGCTAAAATTATTCTTGATCTCTTTTTAATCCCACACAACCCATGTCTTAAATCTGCAAGAATATATTTCACACTTTTTTTTTCATTTAGGTTTTATATTTCTGGATAATATCATAATTTGATTATCTCTCATTGTCAATTCACTGCCTGTCATATTCATAATATTGGCGAAGTTTATAATGAAAAATATTTGTCTTTTTGCATTTTAGACTAAGTTTACAGTAGTGCAGGATAAATATTTTAAACTGGCCATTTAGTACAGTGAACTCACAGGTGCTAATAAATGTGTTTATCTAATAGAATCATCTGCCAATGGAAGTGAAGATGCTTGGAGTATGAAAATTCCTTCATTCACTAAAGAAGATAATCCACGTGGATTACTTTGTGAGAGTGCATTCGCAACACTTTTTCCCAAATACCGAGAGAAGTATCTTCGTGAATGTTGGCCTTTAGTGAAAAATGCTCTTTCAGAGCATGTAAGTCTGTTTAACATGAAGTTTCATGTTTCTACTGGATTTGGGAAATTAATCATTTAACCCTTTTGCAATGAGATTACACATTTCACCTCAGCTTGGGAAAAACATTTATGCACATTATATGTACATTAACTCTGGTATTATTTTGTTAAAGATAATGTGCACAAAAATCACATTATAATTATGTCTTTCTAATAAAAATATGTTATTTATCTGTTTTAGTTATTTGCTTTCATACTAATTTAGTTAATCTGTTATTTTATGTTTTTGTTCTTTATTTTGGAGAGTTATGAGTTATCTTCTTTTTCAATTTTTGAGGTTATGCACTTGCAATGAGGAAGTGGAATTATTGTCCACTTCAAAATCACAATTCTGAGGCCCACAAAGGAATGGCTTTGGTCCATCAGGAGTTGACCACTTTCATGCTATAATCAAACTAATGATTGTTCTAATAAGATTTTAAGTGATCTTTTAATTTTGGACTTGGACAACATTTTTATCTCTGTGATGTCGAGAAAACCCACTTGTAGAGAAATATATATGCAAAAACGGCTCGTTTGGGTTGAGAAAATATTTTACATAGAAGAGTGAACAACATTTTAACCTTCTTCAGTCATTGAAAGTCGAAACGATGTTCACTCTTCTATTTAAAATATTTTCTCAACCCAAAGGAGCCGTTTTTGCATAAACATTTTTATCTCTCCTGATTATGACTCTTAATCACATATCATTTCAGGGAACTTGCCCAAACCTTTTTTTTTTCTTTTCTCTCTTTGATGGATTTGTTATTCAGCTATGTTATGCTTCACCAATGCCTTTCTCAAATTTTCCAATCCTACATCCTCCTTTTTCTGGTGAAGGATCTTCAAGGGTAGATGATATGTAATTCTACATTTTTTCTTTCTTGAGTTCATTTGATTCTTCAGTGAAATCTTCACCTCTCCTGTGAACTTTTCCTGGCATCTTTCTGGGTTAATTTTCCAGTTCATTTGCCTGGTGTTTTCTTCCCTTTCTCTCAATGATTGTCACATTTTTCATATTTTATTCCCATGAGATCTATCACCTCACCATATTCCTGAGTATACATTTCCATCTTTCCATGGCAAACATCGTCAGTACTGTAACTGTTAATTTGTGGTGGTACATATTTCATTAAGTTTCCTTGCAAGGGCCTTTTTCACATATTTGGGTCACACTCTGTGATGAGTATTGCCTGACCAAGTATACTTAGTCTTAAATCCACATTGTACAGCCAGTGAATAAAGTAAGAGATTATGACAATGAGAATCTTTTTACTGTGATCATGATGTATCATTCTAGATAATGCAGTCACCTTTCACACTGTCAGCAGTTCTGTGATCCTTCAGTTTTTCCAATGCATTATTTCTCTCCTTTTAGTGGAGTTTGGGAGAACTTACTTACCAGTTCCTAGCTACTGGAATGGTGGACCATGGAGGAATGTCCTCCTGAATGTGCACAATACTACCTAGTTTGATATAGAATTCCAGATACTCTCAGGTGTTGTATGTAGCACTTTGTCCCTCTGACTGAGTCATTCTCCTTTCTACCAACTTCTGGATGTAGGTTCCTGGAGATTTGGTGTTTGTTGGAGACAGTCCAGCCACATGAGTTTAAAAGTGTTTGGCTGTTGTTCTCCTTTCAGTGGAGACTGGATAATCAATTCTCAATGCTGTCAGGTTGTTGACTGGAGTTGTTACTTAAACATTGTAGTCCTTTTTCCTACCACCTGCTGGACGTTGGTTTTTGGTATATCTGGTGTTGGTTGGGGTTGGATGATACACATGACTTCTCCCTTGTGTAAGGTTGGGCACAATCTCCTGCCACAGACTGGTTGATAAATTTCTCAATGTTGTTTGGATTTTGACTGGAGTGAACACCCATTGGGCTCTTCTTCCTCTTCCCACTATCTGCCAAATGTGATTTTCCAATTGATCTAGTACTGGTTGTGTAGGAGGGTTACAGATGTAGAGACAGGTTCTTGTACATAGCTCTTCTACCCTGCTGGTACCCATATTTGAGGTGAAAGATAGAAGACCCTCTTTCTATCATGGACCTGATGTATAATTTCAGATGCCACCAGGTGTTGGTTGAAGTTGAACTCTCATTTATGGTTTATCATACCCTAGCCATTCTAAACTAGAGGGTCCTATTATTTCTGTACTTTTTTGGAGTACCCTCCAAGTTACTGCTCTTTGTGTTTGGAAGACACATTGCTAAAGGGCAAAGAGTATTCCTCATTCAGAAGTTGTGCAGTTTCGTACTGTGTGTTGTTTTTAATTCTTTCATGATCTTCCATTGAGTGCTTCTTAAAGAGAGATCATCTTCTCACAAGTTCTTCACAATATCAATGTGGAATTCTAGTTTTTGTGAAAGGAGGTAGATATTTATCAGAAATACATTTTTAGTTAAATAAAGTAACTTTCTTACAAAAAATGAAATATGTATTTGGTTAATTAATACATAATGTAGGCCTATAGACAAAACTAATTTTGTTTTGTTAATGTTTCATTTGGGAGTTTTTTAAGGTTATAGTGTATCGATCTGTTACAAAAAGTTGTTTGAAATTATCATAAAGGAATGTTTATTTTTGTGAGTAAAATATATGGTATTGTATTAAAGTAGTGATATAGAAATTTGTATTTAAAACCCACATTTCTACTAGCAAGTTTTATAACCTCTTTTAGCCTTAAGCCTTTTCATCATTGTAACCTTATTTACAATTCTTCAATTAATTTATCTAAGTATGATATTTTGGTTGGAAAGCAGGATTATGGAAATAATCCGGTCATTTGGGCTACATTGAGCAAATTAACAGAAAGACCTTCACCATGACTTGTTTAATTCTCATAATGTCTTGAATTTTCTGGATATGTGTTATCCTATAATAAAGATTAAAATGACTATGACTCTCCATATTCTAGATAAATTATTCTGATTATTATAATATAGTCTTGTTTTGTGTTGTACCTGCAAGTAAATAGGTTTATCAATTATTTTGAATGAGAATTTTTTTATAGAATTAATATATGTATATATACTGTTTTTCAATCAAAGGGAATAAAATCAGAATTGGATGTTGTAGAGGGAAGCATGACAGTAGCAACAACAAGAAAAACGTGGGACCCTTATATCATCATCAAAGCAAGGGATATGATCAAGCTACTTGCTAGAAGTGTACCATATGAACAGGTATATTAATGAATCTTGAACATGATGCAATGTTGAATGTAATAAAAAATATTGTTAAAAATAAGATATTTAGCTCTATCATCAACATTTTTTTTATCAGTATCAAGTATGGCTGTGTATTTATCAATATTTTATCGAAATAATGTTGTGTTTTCATATGTGTGTTTAATCTCCCAAAGAAAAAGGGGGAACTTTTGTGACTAAAGTTTTTAAGCTCCACTTAAGAAAGCTGTTTAATGTTCCATAGGGAGAGTAACTGTTGCCATAAGTATTGTTGATCTCCACTTAAGAAAGCTGTTTAATGTTTCAAAGGGAGAGTAACTGTTGCCATAAGTATTGTTGATCTTTACTTAAGAAAGCTCTTTAATATTTCAAAGGGAGAGTAACTGTTGCCACAAGTATTGTTGATCTCCTCTTAAGAAAGCTGTTTAATGTTCCATAGGGAGAGTAACTGTTGCCATAAGTATTGTTGATCTCCTCTTAAGAAAGCTGTTTAATCAGTATTTGATTTTCCAAAGGGAGAGAAACTGTTGCCACTAGTGTGTTATTAAGTCCCTAGTAGGAAAGGAAGCTGCTGTCACTTTGCTTCAATTTCCATTAAGGTGAAAAGTTGTCTCTTATAACTGATTCACTGTTAAGAATGTAACATGGGGTTATTTCCTAATTGTTTGTTTTCTAGAATGGAGAGAAAGCTATAATGAGTTTTGTTAATTATGGTGTGGAAGAAAGAAATGACTGTCACCATCTTTTCAGTCCATTAAGGACATGAAATATTATTTTATTTTTCACTACCTGTTGTATTTCATAGTTGATTCTAGTAGTATGGAGTGGATTTACAATTATGTCATAGAGAAACTATCGATATAACACCTCAAAAAAGTAAAGAAACAACATCTATATATACACACACAAAATAGGTATACTTGTCCTTTTTTTAGATGAAATCCATCAGGTGATCTTTCTCTACAGGGATATTTTGTAACAATATAATAAAACTTCTCCCAACTTTTCAGTTTGTGAAGTAACATTTTTCCATTGACATACTGGCTAGGTGTAGTTGCAGTGTTGCACTTCTAGCATAAATCAGAAAATCAGGTGAAGCACATGTCATCAACATTGTTGATCTCAGACATCAGCTTTTGATGTCATGCTGTATTAACTGAGCATGACTTGAGCTGTATTTATTCAGGGGTAGCTGTGTCATCTCTCCATAAAATAAGGTGCTGTTGGAATTGGCAGATTAGGTATTCAAAGCTCATATAGTATGAGATGAGAATATTACTGTGGCTGCAGCTCAATAAATATGAATCTTTTAAAGAGTGCTGTTCATCACAATATTTTGTTTTAGGTCTCAGAGTTATTAACTTGTCATTTCACACTACATTTCAGATTTAGTGAGAGTTCATGGAAGAGGAGAGAAAATACTCAATGTTATATTCAGGGATGCTGAACAAAAACTAGATTTGCATTTTGGAGACTTGAAGTTATGCAAAGACTATACTATCTGTATTATATACATGTATTTTTTATTCTGTACTCTTCACACTCTGACTTGTTAGAGCCTGAGTCAGGTGATGTCAGCAGTTCACAGGAGTATCTTTAATTCAAGTACACTAACAACACATTTGATATTGTGTACAACAAATGTAGACTTTTCACTGAAAGTTTGTTACATTTTATATAGATACACTAACTAAATTTGGAATTATAGCCATCATTTGTTCTTGTGTATGGGTTTAACTTCCTGCGCATTTGGTTAATTTTTTTTTTTTAATAATTTAATTTTGTGAAATTTAGTAAGTGTTGGGGAAATGAATAACTGATTTTTCTTTGAATGCAAATGAGCTTGACTTGACATTATGTTATACAAGTTTTTGTTTTTTATATGTTGTTATCAATTCTTTAACAAAGGTACTTGAAATGCAAAAAAAATTAGAAACTTCATATCTTAGTTTAACCAAACTTCAGTCAAATAAACTTATTAAAATTTTGAAAGTTCATGCACAGTGTGAAACATGACACAGCTCTTACTGCTTATATTAGGTCTGCTGAAAACAGCTGTTCGGCTCCTGTTGTGACATGAGGAATATTGCATAAGTGTCTACAAAGTTCAGTAGTAAAACAATAAAATTAAGATAAAACAAATGCAAAATCTTAATTAGTTTTAAACTTTCTGATCAAGCAGTGCTGATCATTTTATTTCTAATTTTCAACTTTTCATATCACCATATACTGATAACTTCTTTACAGTTAGTGTTAGGGTAGGAAAAATAAGGTAGAGCATAAATACTACAGAAATTTTCTGATATTCATTAGGAAGTTCTAAAAATTATGTATTTAAATTATATAAAATCACCTTTCCTTGAAGTCTCACTCAGACTAGTTTGGTAAAACACAGATCTCTTGCAGAAATGTTTAAAAAATCTGATTCTATAAGAACAATGGACATTTAATGCTTACAAATAGCTTGTGAGACTTTGTGAAGATATGCTTCATAAATTCAGATTTCTTGTAATATAATCTTGTGGTGTTGGCCAGTGGACAGAGCCACTAGCAAAGAGTTAATATCAAATATTTGAAGGAGGAGCTTTTACTTTTTATGGACATTTAGTACTGTAGATATTGTATTGTGTATGTCACTGTTTTGTATCTTTTTGTTATTAGCTTTTTTTTTTTCAAATCTAAAATTATAATAACCTGTAATAACATATTGACATACACATGACAATACCCTTGACAACAAATAAGATTATCCCTAACAATCATTCATTAAAATATACTTTAAACATGAATGTAATTTGTCACAGAAGAAACATACAGGTTAATCACTGGATTGAAATATAAACATTTTCTTTGCCCTCGTGGCCTCCAATTCTGTCTTAGCAGCACTAAAACTGAGCAATGGATGAAGAAAAAGGTTAATATATGCAACAATATGAAATTATTCTCAGTAAAAAATTGAAAGTAAATCTTTGTTTTGTTGGCATGGTGATGCATCAAGGTGTATGTTTAATGACTAGTTAGGTAAAATTCTGATATGATACAATGCTTCCCCTCACAGACATAGTGATTTTCACTCAGTGCTGCTCTCTATATGCAAAAACGATTTTACATACCACAAGTTTTGCATTCCAACATACCCCATGGTCATCATGGTTCAAATGAGTCTTACTACTAAATCATCATGCAAAAATTCTCCACTAATAGGAGTGCAACACACTCCTGATGCATATGACTCCCTCTATATTTGATTTATTGAACTATCACTCATAGTTAGGCAGTGCTTTTGTCAAATGTTTTTCAGTTTTGCTATCTTTACATTTTTTCTTCATTATTTTGTACAGTGTAGGAATATTATTTATTTTCTTTACTTCAGATTATTTTGTAGTTTTAAATGATAACTTATCTTTGTTATTGCTTTATAATTATTCATCTATACATGATAAATTCTGAAGTTCATGTTGTCATTTTAGAGGTTCTGCAACCTACTTCCAACACAATTAGATGGGCTTCACCTCAAGGAAGCTCATTGGGAAATTGATCAATATATGAGTTGATCTTCTTGAAATATTGTTAGGCTTCCTCCTGAACCTACCAAAACTGTTAGTAAAAACAAATATAGTTTTTTCCTCCATCTAATCATGCCATATCTTTCCTAGCCTCTCCTGCTTAATTCTGTCTTTTCAGGCATGATTTCTCAAGTGTGTTCCATTTTATCCATATCACAGATTTCTTATCTATCTTCTTCCTTATTACATAACACTTCCTCACAGTATCTTGTGTTCTCTTTTTCTCAAAATATCAGGGTTCATGCTGAGCATTTTGTATCTCACTTGCAAGAGAGTACTAACATACTATTACTACCCAGGACCTCAGGTTATTTTGCCATGGCTTACTGTCAAGCAGATTGCTCTTTTCTTAGCATGTTCCATTTATCTTTTCTGTGGGCATCATCAGTTTGATATATTTATCATCAATGTTTCACACACACACACACACACACTATACCATTCTACATATACTCTCTTTTATTTAGATAATTTTTTCCTTCCCAAAACTTTGGTGGCTTATGAAGGAATGCTTCCTACTTGCTGATTTTGCTTTCTTCTATCTCAAAACCTTTATTCCTGGCTGAACTTGGATAAATTTCTGTATCCTGTACATGCTCTTTGTTGTTACATTGCCTGCCCAGCTTTTTTCTACAGTTTTCATCCCTGCCTTTTCATTCCTTGGCAACATTCCTCTGTTTGTGATCTTTATTCTTTCACCTTTACCAGTTGGATTCAGATTTTGATTTGATTGGCTTATTCATTGTTGTCTCTTTCTTCCTGCAATATCTTCCAGATGTCTTTGCATAAGATCAAGCACCTTATCTTTTTTTTTCTCACCTTATCTCTATTATCTGTTGGAGCAAATTTTTCAATTGGGTATGTGGACTACACCTCATGTTTATCTCACACTATCTTTATCAGATGGCTGTTTCTTCCTCATTGAGGAAGTATCTTCCACTTGTTTCCATCCTTTAAACTTTGATGAGACTGTAACTGGGTAAGTTATTTTTTATGTACATTTCAACTTCTTTCAATCTGTTCTTTTTTTTTAAGGATCTCCAGGCAAGTGCTGGCTTTTCAAATATGCTTAGTACTTCCCAAATTGACCTTGTATGGCTGCAGAGTATCTTGAATTGAATAAATTAGAACAGTCTTCTTTTTAAAATATGGTTTTTAGGGTCACCCATTGTCCCATCTTTTATTTTGGCATTTCTTGGGACTCTTCAATGTTTTTTTTTTATTGTTTTTCTAGTGGAGTATGGATGTTCTTAACACTTTCCAGTTCCTAGCTTCTGGTTTAGTGGATCATGGAGGTTTTCTCTTAAATGTGATTATGCAATAATAAACAAAAACTACTGATGGTTCAGGTAGCTTGTGTTACTCCAGGCATGCACTCTATCTCTGTATGGTGACCTTTGAAGGTTGATGTCACACCTATCTACTGTACAGTTCTGTTTGAAGGGTGTGGTTCCATGTAATCTGTTTAAGCAGTTCTCTTTATGGTGGTACTCAGGAGTTTGCAATAAGTTCCAATTCTGTATGGTTCTATTCAAGGGGATGTTCTTGCACATGTCTACTAATAAATACGCTTCATCTCCATGTGGTGGGTCATGGAGGTTGATGTTGCACACAGCTTCTGACTTTTGTGCATTATGTTGAATGGAATGATAGTTCTTCTTGTGTTGCACTCTACCTCTATGTTTTACAGCCTAGGATAATGTTGCAAAGTGTGGGGTGTTGGTCTGATTAAGTTTGAGTTTGATGGGCACATTTGTTACTCTCATCATTCAGATGTTGGGTTTCAAAAGGTATGATTAAATGTGGATTTGCACATGTTCCCACTTCCTTGATTGGTTTACACTTAATATATTTTCATTCTACTAAACTTGAGGTGAAAATGGTATAGAACTTCCTTCTACCTTGGATCAGAGGTTATATTTCTGATACCTGTTGGTTATAGACTACAATTGATTTACCAATTATGGTTTGTCACACGCTAGCCATTCTACATTTTGATGCAAAGCCATTTTAGTTTTGTGACAGTTTATTCTCTCTAGATATTTCATCTATAGTCTTTCTTTGACAGGATTGAATATAATATAGTTCATATTCCGATATAACCATTTTTCAGTCCCTTATGGTTGTGCTCCTTGCAAAATCTCTTTCCACACTGTGTGCAGAGTATCCCTTGTACAGGTGCAGTCCACCATGCATGGTCTTCTACTACAGGATCACAGTTTTTGGATGTTCTTCAGGTGCTTTCAAAGGATGCTTATTTCTGTCTCTTACCCTGGTTCCTCCAGTGATTCAATATGGGGTTCTGCATATATATGTGAGATGAGGTAATGTACTGTATGGGAAATATGATTTTTCCTAAACTGAAAATGTATTTCCCTTCTCTCACACTTCCTACTGTAAACTGCTGCTGCTTTTACTGCTTTAGTTGAAAGTAATAGTTTGGGAAAATTGAACAGAGAGAATCGTGGATCAGGATGTTGCATAGCACTCCTATTGATGGAGAGCTGTCACACGATGATTTACTGCAAGATGCAGTTGAACCATGATGATTATGGGTTATGTGGGAGTTGTAAGGCTTGTGGCATGCAAGAAAGTTTTTGCATATAGAGGGTAGCATTGAATGAGAATAGATATATACATGTGAGAGCAGGTAAGTACCTATTAGATGTACATTTTCAGCATAAGAAACCTATAATGTCGACTTGATGTTCAGTTGATAAGTTGAAATAAGATTTATAATAAATATTATGATTTTATTTCGATACTAGAGGAATCCTTAGTTATGACCAAAGTGTAGTGCATGAGAGAAAGATGCAAACCTTTATCATTTGTCATTAAACTAAAGAATTTGTTACTGCCACGTTCAGTTATGTTTGATCATCTAGAATTTATTTTTAACAGCATGTTTCAATTGTCTCCATATATATTGTGTTTATCTATACATTTTGTTGTTACTTCTTGAAGCTTTTTAAAGAGAACAAACATTTTGTGGTTTCTTTATTGTTTCTCCCAAACATTGTATGGTTAAGTTTTATTTATAAGGGAACATTAAATCTTCTAATTCAGCCTTTATTTTTTCTGTTTTCGAAGAGGACACAACATGTTAATTCATGCATATTCTATCACTAGAAAAGGAACAAACATTAAGATATTTATTTTTGTATTTACTCAAAAAAATTTAATCCTGCCTTCTAACAATACTAATGTCAGCAAGACCATCTGTAAAGAATTGGATAATGCAATAGGAAAATGGTGTCAATGTAGTATTTTTTAGTATGGTTAACTTGTGATATCAGACTCATCTTATGTAATCCATATAATTTTGACATTTTTATTGTATTTTTTAGTTGTATATAACTGAAGAAATTTTTAAAATTGGATAGTTTTTAACTAGATTTTATTTGTTGGTTGGATTGTGGGATGGACATCTAAACCTTCATAGCTTAAAGATTATTACAAAAGCAGTATTTAAAAATTTTGTTACTAATATGGTCATAAGAAATAGTGATAGTTTGAAATTAAGTCTCTTAATAAAAAGTAGATTGATTTTGTTAAAGTTACGTACTCATTTTTGTTATTATGTAATCTTAACATCTTTCATAAAAAATGCATGTAGTACTTTTAATAAGCTTGAAATTGTGCATAATATATGTATGTAATACTTTTGTTAAACTTTAATATCTGCATAACATAGGTGTGTAGTACTTTCATTAAACTTCAGAACCTGTGTAAGGTATATAATTCTTACATTAAACTTTTTAAAAAATCTATATAAAGCATATATATATAGTACTTTCATTAAACTTTGTGCATAATGTATACATGTTGTCATTTCATTAAAATTAAAGTTTTATTTTTCTTTGTGTTTGGAGATGTACTGACATAAGTATAGTTTTTATTGATCTAAAGCATATTGAATGTATGTAGTCTTAAACAGAAATCAAATATAGAAAACAAACTAACTCAGCAGTTTTTAGGCAATAAAAGTGTTGAATGATGACATGGGATGTGACATCATTAAGATAGGCAGTTTGGTTCGTAATAGAGAAAGATTTGTGAAAAGACGGCAACGGCTTATTGGTCCAAATGGTTCCACACTGAAGGTGAGCATAAACATTTTTGTGTTTATTTAATAGTTTAAACTACTTTTTATTGAAGAGTTTGATAAAATATAGGAACTTGTTTGTGGTTTAAGTTTTTCTTCCTGATATCTAACATTATGAGGGAAAGCACATTTGATTTAAAAAATAATTGTGAAATCTTGTGTGTTTTAATCAGAAGTTTTCATTATTGAAAGTCAGTTTTTGTTTTGATTTATTTTCAAGCATATTATTTATCTCAGAAACAGAAAAAACTGTTGCAGCAGATGGTGCCTTTTTTGTTCTTAAAAATATTTCTTTCTGTTTTACAGACAGCATGTTTACTCTTATAAATTTTGTAATAGATAAATTAAAGTCAGAACTAGTTACCATAACAATTTGTAACTAAAAATAGAAATTATTTTCCATATATGAATAATTGCAAGCCACATAAATTGCTGACATAATATGCTCAATCTCTTTTATTATCTGTTTTTAAATTACAGGCCATTGAGCTGCTCACCAATTGCTATGTTTGTGTCCAAGGAAACACTGTTGCTGCCCTTGGACCTTATAAAGGATTACAACATGTAAGTAATAGTTCTGTTTATTGGCCTAAGACTAATTTGCATCTTTATTTGTTCCCCACTGGGACAACTGTAATGGATTTACAGTGCTAAAATAAGGGGTTTGATTTCCCTCAAGCAAATAGCTTGATGTGGCTTTGCTGTAAGAAAACACACACACAGCTTAGTTTTATTTTGTATATTTAATTCTGTCATACTGTATCCTATAATTTTGATAAATGTATATTAGCTTAATTATTATAGATAAGATCTTAAGTTATGTTTTGTTAACTTTTCAGAAAAATGTTTATACAGAACAACTGAAAATCAGAATCCAAAATTATCAATAGTTATGAATCATGTTTTTGATATAGTTTTTACTAGTTACAAAGCATGCATCTGAAACAAGACTTGAAGAATTAATTTATGTTTTGTTTTTAGAGAAAAGTGAATGGAACAATCCTGTATTAAAGTTTTGGATATTTTTATTATCACTCATTTGTTGTTTAGTTTTGAAGCAGATGTGAATATTATATAAAGATATTAACAAATACGTTTGTCTACTGTGCACAAAAAAAGTTATTTAGGTAATGCTTTAGACAAATGACTTTCTTAAAGACTTTGTTAGCTGTATAGTTTTTCTCTCTGTTTATTTTACTGCAGCTATAACTATTCGTTTGTATTTTTAAAAGTTTTCAAGCTGTAGCTGACTTTGTTTGTCAGATATAGCTATCAAATTGCTGTACAGATGTGATTTAGGCTTAATTTTAGTGCATGTTTGTTGTTGCTTCCTCAGTAAAGGATATTTTTATTATTGTGTTAATATAACTTTTTATTTTAGCTGTTTTAGTACAGATGAGTATGGAAAATTCCAGAACAGTACTAACTTTGCTCATTCATAGCTGTCTCGATCTTCATTTACCTTCTAGGCATTTGCAAATCTGATGAACAGTACACCAGTCTTTTATACCCCTATATTTTTTGCATCATTGCAGCAATGTGTGTTGATCATGTGAGCACTCTCACAAATCCCATTGCACCCTTTAAACTAGGACACATAGCTCCCTCTACCATTACAGCACAGTCCTCACTTTCTAGATTAGCATTACAGTGTTCAGATGTGTATTTTCAGTTGTTTTTCAAGTACATTTTACCACTTTTTGTGTATTTTCTTCCTAATTTCCACTTTTAGTTGGAATTACTTGTTCATTTAATTATTCCTTTACTGTTTTTTTTTCTTTTTTGAAAAAACCATGTGGATTTATGAATTCCAGTTTTCATGTGGCAAATTAAGAAGTTCTCCTTAATATGGACAAAAACTTGTGTCATTAGTTCCCAGTATGGTGAGTTGCTGATGTCAGCCAGGGAGATTCATGCATTAATTTGGTGGTAATTGGATGCTTTCCCTGAGTTTTCTGTTTGTTCTCTCGTTTTGCAGAACTGCACTTTTAAGGAAGTTTTTCAGTCCAGGGAAGGACCGTTTTTACCTTGTTTTTCCTGCTCCAGTGTATTTGCTTGATGATAAGAGGGTTGTCATTATTATTATGTTTCTTATAATACACATATTATGGCACTATGTGTATTATGCAAAGTGGTTCTGCTGGATGCTTTCTGCCCAAATGGACCAAACTTGACATAATTCAGTATAAACCAAGGGTCTTCTCCTGGAGGTTTTTGCATGTGTGGATCTCACTTGACTATCAGGTTCTAAATTTAAGGCTATTCCTATGAATGTTTTTGCCTAGTTTATTTTATCTGAAACTAAAATTTTCTTTTCTGATAGGTACTTACCTCTCTCACCAATATCCCATCTTTCCTCCCCACTGATTTACTAGTGATTTTGAGTTAGTATATGTCAATTTGCCCAAGTGAGGATTGTGCTGCAATGGTGGAGAGCTACCTGCACTAGTTCAGAAGATGCAAAGGGATTGGTTGAGAGTAGTAACATGATCAGTACACATGCAGCGATGCAAAAAATATATGTGTATAAAAGATTGTTGCCCTGTTCATAAGATTTAGCAATACCTAGAGGGGAAATGAATATCAAGCTAGCTATGGGTAAGAGGACATAAGTACTTGTTGTAAGTACATTTTCAGTGGTAGAAAGTATTAACTTCAAAAAGTAGATTTGTTTTATGCATTCAGTTTGTAATTTTTTCAATTAGATAAAGAATTATGAATTACAAGAAAAAGCTGACATTGTTGTGTATTTTCATGGAAGTTTGCTTTATGATGGAAATATAAAAGCTTTATGTAAAGCCATTCATATGGTGTTTTAATAAGGGTGTCTCAGGTTTAACAGTTAAATTGGTAAAATAATCTTTAGATATACAATTAAACTAGTAAAATCCTTAGGTGCAGTTAAACTGATAAATAATCTTAAAAGACAGTTAAACTGGAAAAATAATCTTCAGCTACACAGTTAAAATGATAAAATAATCCTTAGGTATACAGTTAAGCTTGTAAAATAATGTTTGGAGACACAAAGGAAGTGATAAAATAATCTCTAGTCTTCATTACTTGGATATTATGTTGTCTTGTATCTGTTTGTAGCAAAACTTTTCCAACTTTCAAATATCTGATTACTATGAAATTTTTAGGGGTTCTTGGATATGCCAGAAAAATAAACTAAAATCCCTTACTGTATTAATTTTCTAATTTCCAAAACTTTTACAATCATTTCAATTTTCTCCTTTGCTGCTACTGCTGAAGACAAACATGTGTTTCTGTTAAACAGATGAAATCTGCCTAACCCACATTGAAATTAAACATTAAAGTGGAATCATTGAGTTTTAGGTATGATAGTTATATTTCTTCTTTATTAGGTCCGAAAAATTGTTGAAGAAACAATGAAAAACATCCACCCAATCTACAACATTAAGGTACCTTATGTGTGCAAGTTTTTACAGTTTTATAGGGAGTCTTTTGTTTTACCTCTCTTTTTCAGTGTTAGTTGTCAGAAAATTTTCATTTTAGCACATTTTGTGAGGTTTATAAATTAGAAGGAACTAATATTTTGTCTTTTCTAAACAAGAGTCATATTCTATGTATTGTTTTTGTTACTTGTGCAAGTTTCAGTACATCTGTTGTTTTTTTTAGCAGTATAATTTTAATTTTAAAACCAGATAGTCTAAAATGTTGCTGTATTACAACAGAACTAGAGAGTTATGAAGGTTATTTATATATAAACAGTTTTAATGTAATATATGAAGATGTTGAACTGGTAAAATAATCTTTAGATGCAGTTAAACTGGTAAGATGAGATGGTTGTGAACACAAGGAGCAAATAGCCTGTAATAAGTAATTAGTTATAGTAAAAATGTTACTTTCCTTTATATCATCCAGTATGATATTGAGTTCTATGAATTTTTAGTTAGTTTGATGTCACCATTGTTGTTTAAGTAGAGAATATAATACCTGTCATAGCACTTGTTTTATTTTGTAGGCTCTAATGATTAAAAGAGAGTTGGCAAAAGACCCAAAGTTAAAAAATGAAAATTGGGAACGATTTCTTCCCAAATTCAAAAGTAAAAATATCAGTAAAAGGAAACAACCAAAGAAAAAGAGAAGCAAGGGTGAATATACTCCTTTCCCTCCTCCTCAGCCTGAAAGCAAGGTATAAAAAACAAACAATGAAAATATTTAGATCATAATTTTATTCATTATTTTCTCTTTGTTTTTGTAAAATTCATGTTTAATTTAAAGTCCTTCATGATTATTGAAGTAGGCAAGTAGCTGTAAGAATCTGTTTTTAAAAAAGGTTTAAATTATGGTCTTCTTTTAATGTCATTTAAATTTGAGGGTATTGACATAAAAGTAAACTTGCAGTATGAAGTACTACATTAAGCTTATGTGTTAATAAAATCCTACATATTAATGTGATACATCAGCCTTTACGTTTATTTTTTACTTAATGGCCTTATTGTATTGAAGTTTTGGATCACTGTGATACAATATAAATAGATAAATATTAGATATCATTTCATTTGAATGTAGTCAAATAACTTGCTGTAGGTTAATGTATACTATGAGTTAAACATTGTATGATGAATTCGTTTGTATTTTATAAATCTGATGGGCATGGTCTAGTGCTTAGAAAAATAGGCTCTGCCCCAGGGGGTTATGGATGTACTATATTATGAAATTGTCTGTAAAATCTCACTATTCGTTCAGGCTAGACTAGCTCAAAACTTGATGATGGATTCTGTGGGCTGGCTGTCTTTCCTGTATACTATCAATTCAAAATTATGGATGACTATGTAGAAATTACCTTGAGTTTTTCATGAAAATTCTAAAACAAAACAAAAAATATTTGTTTATATTTTATCAGTTGAGGAGCAATTTAATTACATTGTTGATTTATTTTTAGTTTCCATGAGAAGTTTTAGTTATGTATAAACTTTTCAGGTTGATAAGGAATTAGCTTCTGGTGAATATTTTCTGAAAGAAAAAGAAAGAAAAGCTAAAAAACTTAAAGAAAAACAAGTAAGTAGTTTAATTTACAGTACAAGTGTTATCAATTGTTTTTTTTTGTAAATATAAAGCATGTATTTCTTCTTCATTTAAAATGTAAATATTTTATCATGTTAAATTTTAAGATTTGTAATTAAAATTAACTTTTTTATTGTAACACCCTTCACTGCTAAGTATTTACTGAAATCTATTCTTTTTGCCCCCAGTGGCTCAGCGGTATGTCTGCGGACTTACACGCTAAAATCTGGGTTTCGATACCCGTGGTGGGCAGAGCACAGATAGCCCATTGTGTAGCTTTGTGCTTAATTCTAAACAACAACAACTATTGTTTTTTTTAAAACTATGAGTTAATTATTTGTATCTTGCAGAAGTGAGAACAGAAAAAATGCATTTAAAAATGAAAAATTATGAGTTATGAAATCATAAGGAAATCAGTAAATTGACCCTATTTATTTTTAAGTAAAATTTAAATCCAAACACACTGATATTTGTATAGCTTTCACCATTCAGTTGAATTTAGACTTTGATTCAGATCAAGATTTCTTAAAATATCCTCCTTCTTGGCTGATCAATTTGAAGTTTGTTTATATGGAAGAATGATAATTAAATTGGTTAAATTTGATATGACAACAATTACAGGGAAAATAAGTCAAGAAAAATATATAGAGCTTGGTTTTAATAACTGTTTATATACTATATAGCTTGAAATGTTTTGTAATCGAAAACAAAAAAAAAATTCTTGAGAATCGTAAATTGTTCTTTTTCTTGTTCAAGAAAGTAAGTTCAGATTAAAAAAAAAAATTCTATTTATTTTTACCACTACAAATTTCTATCATTAGTTTGCATAACTTGTTGCTTTTTATTTTCAAGATCTTATTAAGCATGCTGTTTCTTTAGATTTCCCCTATGTGTATTCCTGTACGTGGTGAGGGAACCTCCCAGGGAAAGTTCTGTTCTTTCAGTTTGCCTCCTCTGGGATATCTAAACATCTACCCATGTCTTTGCTGTGTGTGGCAATCCATGAAAGGGAAGAGAAGATCCTGGTGGTTGAGGAGTCCAACTCTAACACACCACTTTGGCCTTGAATTCCTTTAGATTAGTGGCCTCCAAGAGTTACTTGGGGTAGGATCAACCAAGTACCATTGTTAGATGTTCTCAACAGGTGTTGTGGACATTGTATCTGATGCTGGTGTTTGGGTATAGTGCTTGAGAAACCCTGGTGCTGCTGCAGTGTCCATGTTTGGCATTGTAGTACATCCCCTTGTAGGGCTCAATGGTTGGTAGGGTCAGTGGGCAACAAAAAATTATTTTTTTATTATGGATCCTTGATATAAAAACTTAAATAAAATAGTGAAAAAACAATCCATAAATAAACGACCACATCTTGAAGATTTTGAGTAGCAATCTGTAACACTTGTACCTCATTTTTTCATACCATATTCTCTTTCAGACAAACCTTTAGAGCAAATGTTTCCCTTTTTTATTTACAAAGGACTAGAGGGACTTGCTGGCTCTCCAAAGTCAGTCAAAAAGCTTCACTTTGGTGACATATTGGTGGAAACATCCATATCTCAACACAGTGAACTCCTCTTGCATTCAAAGGCAATTGGGGATATACCTATTGTGGTTACACCTCATGCTACTTTGAATTCATCACGAGTTATTGTTGAGAGTGGTTTGAAGAACATCCCAGAGTCAGAGATTTTCACTGGTTTCTCCATCCAAGGAGTTTCTGCAGTGAGGTGTATTTCCATTTGCAAAGATGCCAACCAGTATCCTCGTTCTGACATTTACATCACCACATTTACCTGCCACCATCAAGGCAGGTTATCTTAATTGCAGGGTATGGCCATACATTCTAAACCCATTCAGATATTTCCAGTGTCAGTGGTTCGGTCACTTGAAGACATCATGTTGTGGTTTTTTGATGTACTTGCAACGGTGGCAAGGACCACAATGCCTATGAGTATGAAATGGACCCTCATTGAGCCAATTGAAATGGCTCTTACCCATCCTACTTTCGTTCTTGTCCTAAATGGTTTGAAGAAAAAGAGGTGCACTGTTTGAAGAAGATTCAAAACGTTATTTACCCTAAGGCTTGAAAGTTGCTGTTCACCACTTCATCTTGGACATATGCTGCTGCACTTTGTTCCACTATTACAGTGGGATTGCAGACAGATCTCTCAAAAGAATTGTTTTAAAAACAAATGAAAAGTCTTTTAACCTCCATGGTTAAAAAAGTTGATGAATCAACTTCAACACCCATCTCTGTCCTTTACATACATTCCACATTCCAACAAATCCACTTTCTTTGGTTCCTGGTACAGGCATCTCCTTGGATACATCTTCTTCTCCCACTTTAAAATGTAAAATGATCATTTGTTCACATCCTCATTCACTGGAATCCTCTTCCAACAGCAAAGATCTGCCCAATTGACCCAGGGGCAAGATCCATAGGGGTCAACAGACCTTCAAATAAAGAAAAAAGATGTGGTCATAAATGGAAGGACCCTCCATCCAGTTCTGCTACATATAAATAAAAATAGCCACCTTGATACAATGTAGCTGTCGAGGTTTGCATTCTAACCTGGGTGACATCAAAGCACTGATTGCTTCCTGCCATCCTGTATTCTTTCCTTACAGGAAACCTTTCTGAAACCTGCTGTCACAGTCACCTTTTCACCTTTCAGCAGTTTTTTTTTGTATAAAAATGACAGACTATGTTATGATGAGTGCATGAAGGGGTGGAACTGTTGGTTGATCAGCATGTACTAAGTCTGTCTTTGCCGCTCGACACACCCTTGGAGGCCGTAGTCATCTGTGTTTCCTTGGATTGTACCATCACTGTTTTTTCTCTCTCCCTGTCACCTGAAGAGACCTCAGATGTTGTCATTGAACAGTTGCTGTCTCCCTTTTTAATTCTGGGAGACTTTAATAAACATCATTCCCTCTGGGAAAGTTCTGATATTGATAGGAGGGGTCACTCTGTAGAGCATATATGCTCTCTGATTACAACCTTTCTTTTTTTCAATACTGGTTCTTCTACTTATTTTCATGCACCTACTTGGTCCTTTACTACTGTTGATCTCTCAATTTGCTCCCCTTCACTGTTCTCCCACTTTTCATGGAGGGTTGACAATAACCCATGAGGAAGTGATCATTTTCCCATTATTTTGAGAGAGACTGATGTGATCGATGCCACCCAACCCACATGCTCCAGTAGAAGCTAGATCAAGCCAAATGGCCCTCTTTTACTGCTCTCGCAGAACTTGAAATAAACCACTGTGTGGCAGCAGTGACTGACTGTATTCCTAAAACCTCAATACATTTTCCACAATATCCTTGCCCATGGTGGAATCCTGTCTGCCACATGGCATGGAAGGCTCAAAAATGGGCCTGGGATACTTTTCATAGGTATCCCACACTCTCAAACCGCATCACTTTCTAGCAGGCTCGTGCACGTGTTCAGTGGATGAGACGTCAAATCCAGAAGGAATTTTGGATTAAGTTCACAACAAGCATATTTTTTATCACCAATTCCAAAGTCATGTGGGACAAGATTGGAAAGGTCAGTGGGTAATATAATTTTTTACCCTTCTTGGTCTTGTTTTTTGATGACCAGAAAGTAGCTGATAACCTGAGCATCACTGATACTCTAGGTAAAAGCTTTTGCTAGGTATTTAGCACTTCTGCTTCATCCTCCACCTTCTTAGCCATCTAGACTCAGGCAGAGCTATCACCTCTTTCCTTTCGAGCTGATTGTCTCTTTGACTATAATCACCCAATTACACTGGTGGATCTCAAACTGGCCCTTCATTGGTCTGGCAGTACATTGGTTGGACCTGATGATATACACTATGAGATACTGCTCCATCTATCTCCTACTTCTCTTGCTATTCTTCTGATTGATAACTGGATATAGCAGGAGAATGTTCTTCCTGATGCCTGGTACCAGGCTATTGTCTTACCTTCCTCTAAGCCTGGGAAGGATTCCAAGATTCCTTCAAAACACCATCCAATTGCTTTGAGCTGTCTCTGTAAGACCTTAGAGAGGATGGTTAATTCTTGTCTTATTTGATTCCTTGAATGAAACAATCTCCTTTGGCCCACATAGTGTGAGTTCAAATGATAGGTCTCCACCATGGACCTTCTGATTTGACTTGAAACATCAATCAGAGAAGGCTTATGATACAAGGTGGAGGTATGGCGTGTTGCAAGATCTTGCTTTATGTAGGTTACATGGTCATTTGCCCATTTGTTTTGAGCAATTTTTAATGGACAGGCAATTCCAAGTTCATGTGGGTTCGATACTTTCCCATTCTTTTCTACAGGAACTTGGAGTCCTTCAGGGCTGTGTTTTGAGCGTCACACTTTTCAGTATAAAAATTAATATTATTAATGAACAACTTTCTTTTACTATTGCAAAAGGGTTCTATGTCAACAACTTTCACATCTCATGTACATCATTGAACATGAGGTATATTGAGCGACAGCTACAGACTGCTCTCAATCGTTTACTGAAGTGAATCGTAGCAAATAGTTTTATCTTTCTCTATAACCGTTTGCATGCACTTTTGCTGCCAATGGGGTATTCATCTTGATCCTGAACTTTGTATCAGTGAAGTGTGCTGCCTGTTGACCCTGAGACAATGTTCTTGAGGCTTATCTTTGACTGTAAGCTAATCTTTATACCACACATTAAGCAGCTATGGGTCAAAGGTACAAGAGCACTGAACATCCTCTGTGTCCTCTCTTCCACCACTTCAGAAGCAGATCAATAGTTTATGCTAAAGATATATTGTGCTCTTATTTAATCCAAACTAGACTGTTGGTCACTGGTACTTTCTGCACTTTTCCAGTTGAGAGGTTATACACAGAGTTTCATGAGCCTCCTCTACACCTACACTGTTTGCAACTGTCTTTACTGTATGCTTTAGACTTTGATCCTTACCACCTGGGGTTGTGTTTTCCTTCCTCGGTGGGCCATGCTTTTTCAGAACAAACTATCTGCCACTGTTCCTTTTGCCCTTTATTTCCAGGTGCAGTTGGATGAATTGGGTCTGTCCTTGGTTAACATTGTTATATCCACTGGTCAGCTTATCCCACCATTGCTTATTACAATCCTCAAATGTGACCTATATTTAAGTCATCTGAGAAAAGCAGATACTCCCGATTGGAAATACTGTCTGTTATTTGCTGAACTTCTTTCAAACCATCCTTTCATTCCTATTTAAACAGATGGTTTGATATGGTGTGACTGTGCCGGCTCTGCCATGGTTTGTTTTGGTTTGGTGGTTGCATGTATAATCCCCTCTACAGCTTTTATGTTCACTGCTGAACTGTGGGCCATTTCTCTTGCCCTGAATCACATAGAAGCTAAGCAGTACTCAAACTGCACTATTCATACTGACTCATTTACTCCTCTTCTGGCTCTGAAATTGCTTCACATTAGTTCTCACCCTGTTGTTGCCAATATTTAAAATCAACTGGCCCATTTCTTTTGAATATTTACTTCTATCTGGTTTTTCTGGATACCAGGTCATGTTGGTGTACGAGGGAATTGGCTTGTTGACACCACAGCTAAATCTGTCTGCATTATCACTGCTGTGCCTGTTCCATACATGGACTATGGTCCTATATTCAAGGCTTAGCTTTGTACCAATTGGCAGTCAACTTGGAGTGAACAATATGAAAACAAGCTTTTCCAAATAAAACCCTCTATTGGACTTTGGTTGTCTTGCTTCCGCAAGGATCAGAAAGAGGAAGTTGTCCTAACTAGACTATGCATTGGTAACAATTTTTTAACTCATCATTTTCTTTTATTTGGGACTAATGCACCAGTTTATTGACTGTGTGGCACTCAGGTCACAATAAACCACATTTTACTGTCTTGTCATCATTATGACTTTCAATGGTGGCACCATTTTAAACATGTTTTGTCCGAAGACAGCATTATTGGTGATAGTTACACTCTCTACCTTGAAAATGTTTTTAGTTTTTTAAAGGCCATTAATCTCTTTAATGCTATTTAAGTTTTTTAATTTATAAATTATATTTCTATTAATGTGATTTCCTTTTAAGAATTAAAGTATATCTAGTTTGACTTGTAATTAGAAAATGAACATGACGTCAAATAACTCAAAACTAGGACTGGAGAGGCCTACGTCAGGTATCTAATGCTAATGTTTGAACAACATGTTAGTCATCCTTGTGAATTATAATAATTAAAATTTTGCTACAGTCTTTTAAAATGTATATTACTTTACTTTCTGAACATGGCCATAACGTCAAATAATTTGAAACCAGGACTGAAAAGGCCAACTTCAGGTGACTAAATCTGATTTTTGAACTTACCCGTTAGTCACCGTGGCGAGTTAAGGTAATTACAATTATGCTACAGAAAGTCCTTTACAATTTGTATTACTGTAGTTTTTCTCTCACCACTGTAGACTAGATATAAAAATTGAATTTAATGCTATTTATGGTTTTAATTAAAAAATTCAACTTTGCTTTGTTTTACCCTAATTTCTTTTTACAAAGTTTAATAATTTTACTTTAATTTTATTGGATGTTTGGTGTAGATAGGCTAGTTGCTTTGCACCATAAAACACCAAACCAACCAGTCTTTAAATTTACTGGTTAAAATAAAACCTGGATATATCTTTGGTCAGTTCATGAAATAGTCTTCAGGTTTTGTGATTTTTCATGGCAATTGCTCAAATTGATAAAATAAATAAATACACTATTAAATAAAAGTAACTTTTCTTCTTGCTGTAAAGCCTGCATTTACTATAATGATAGTAGTAAAAGAGCAACGATGTATCTGTTATAATATTTATTGAACAATATCCACACCAGACAGCAAGTGATAAAATTATAAGTACAAAGCATGTTTTGTTAGTCAGTATACCGAGCTTTCAATGAGAAGGTCCAAGACTACAGACACCATTTCATTTAGTGCAACTTAGCTGTTAGCATACCAAGCTGTAAATTGGAAGGTCCAAGACTTGAGGCACTATTTCATTTAGTGCAGCTTAACTGTCAGTATTCCAAGCTGTAAATGGGAAGGTCCAAGACTACAGTGTATGTCAGTTTGTTTTCAGCTGTGGTCTCATTTTAAAAATGACCATCAAATCTATGAAGTTTAAGGAGCTAAACAAAATCCTTGTGTGGTGTGTCTACTAGTTAGCTGCCATTCTCTGGTCAGTATTTCAATATTAAGGATCACTATGCCAATATCCCAGTAACGTATCTTATAAAGATTATAGTTGACTACAGTTATTACAGATAGATTTTTTATTATGAATTTTAAGAGCATCTGAATGAAAAAAACCTCTTTGCAACATTTGAAAACATTTTCATGGTTTCAGTTATAATGTGCTTGTTCATAGCAAGGGAGGCTAATAAATGACTAAAGCATTATTATTAAAGCAAATCTCTAAATTACATATACATTTGAAAGCTTAAGTGTTATAAATATTTGTACTTAGCACCTGAATCTTCTTGTAGGAGCAAAGAAGTAATGCTGAGATAAAGAGACAAGAAAAAAGAAATCAGTCATTCATTTCTCCAGATGAACCTGTCCACAAGAAGAAACAGCTTCAGAATGGTATGTAAATTTTAAGCCTAAAGTAACAGTTTTTAAATCTTTAAAAGCATAATTTCCAAAATTTTTTACTTAAACTTCAAATGTTTGCCAACATTTAGTTAATGTTAGATTTTTTTAAAGTTGTGGCTGTTTGTTTATTTACAATATTATTTTTTACAACCTAACATTTTTTTGGCTCAAATAAAGGATAAACTAATAAACTGAATGAAATATTTTTGTGATATTTGTTTGTGTTTTTCTTATAGACTCAGATGTTGATATTCATAAGCTGAAAAAGAAGTTGAAGTCCTCTCAGGTAAATAAACTGTGTGAGAATTACAGTTGAAAAAATCTATCATGAAACATAGCCACAAAACACTAAATCAAAACCATCCATAGATTTGTACTTGTCACATTTTTTTCAGTCATTATAAATCTATTATGTTTCAAAAACTGACAAGAATATAAATCATAATGGTTAGTGTAAATGTATTGTTTTTTTTTAATTAAGTAACATCAACTTTGATAACTTGAAAATTTAACACTAGACAAAATTTATTTTCCAGAATATCATTTCATTTTTAAACAGATCCTGATATGAAGTACAAAAAATATCAGAGGTAACCTACTATAACCCAGCTAGCCCGAACAGTTATAACGAAAATGTAGAACAACTTACATTATTGTGTACAGCTGTTTCAAATGCCATCTAGGGCACATTTCCTACACTTTTACCCCCCTTTTATTAACGAATATGGTTTTATGCATGGTTTTTCCTCCCTTTTTTTTAATGAGTGATAGAGTAAGTTATAAGATATAATACTGAGACACACATTAAAATATTATATATATTGTAGTAATTTTTTTCTTACTTTCATTAATACATTGGCTCCCAAGCCTATTTTGCCAACACTTTCCAGGGTCCCACTGGTCATTTTACAATTACAGTTTTTAGGAAAAGTGCATATGTAGTCGTGTTCCAGCCAACAGAGCACAATAGTCTTCCAGTAAGACCCACGTGACCTGCTGGTGGGTTGTGTGGGAGCTAACATGTTAATAAAGGATATATTAAAGTGCTTGATTTTGCATTATTGTGCTATTAACTCTATCCTAATTGCTCGTGCTCCTCCAAGAGATCATTTATCCTCTCCTGAGAGTGAGTGCCCCACAGTTTGGGAAACACTGATCTATAGTAGTAAAATTATGTTTATATTCTTGTCATTGATACTGCATCTTTTATGCATATTTAACTTAGAATTAACTCCTTCTGTGTAACTATACAATTTCTTTTATACCATGATACATGAAACAAACTTCTGTTTTCATGTGAATCAAGTTTTTTGTTTGTTTTTGATGTTAGTAAAGTAGTTTCAGCTTCTGAAAAATCAGCTTGAAGGTTAGAATAATATGATGTTCATTATAGTTTTTAGCTGTCTATTATTAAAATAAAGTATTTAATTACCAGAAAAAATTAGAATAAGCTGTGGAGTATTATAACTATGTTAGATAATTTATTTGAATAAATATACAATTTTTTCTTGAAAGAAACAATTTACAGTTATTGTATATTTTGATCTTTGTTTCTAAAGAGTAAGACACATCTTAAAGTAATCAGGCAACTTGAATATATGTTTGCAAATAGTAACACATGTTCTAAAATTATTAGGTAAATTTGTTATTACAATAAAAAAAGTTTCATAACTTTTTAGTAGAATGTGTTGTTTAACTTTTTCATGTCATTAAATCCTGATTTTTTTTTGTCATATTCTGTAGAAACAAGGCTTTAGACAAACAGTGAATACCTCTATGCCTGGTACTAAGGAAACTAAAAGGGACAAGAAAAAGAAAAAAGAGAAATAATTCCAATTAGATACTGCAAGTTTTACAGTTCATAGTATTTTGGAAAACTGGCTTGTAACTAAATTTTTATTATCATGATCATGTTTGTAATTGTATTTGTCTTGTAAAATAAAATCACTTCAAAAATACATTTTTGAATTACTTACAAACCTAAGGCTATAATAAAATCTTTTTCAACAATATTAATAGATTATAGTTTGTTAAATGGGAAATATAGAGTTATTTATAATTTAGTCATGTAATTTTGATAGTATTTGGTACTGTGTTCTCAATAATAGTGTCTAGAAAAGAATATGGTATCTGGCAATGAAAATGTTGTACAGTGAGTATCATTTTTTGGTTGGTTCCCTCTAGTCTTACACTGCCAAATTAGGGATGGCTAGTGCAGATAGCCCTTGTGTAGCTTTGTGTGAAATTCAAACAAACCAAACAATTTATGCAATATCCATATGCTTAAAATTATTTAACATTTAGTTGATACAATAAATACACTAACCCTTAGAGAAGACATCAAAGTTTCCAGTATCACGTGCACCTTCCATTTCGCTACCAAGGATGTTGTGACATCTGCACAGATTATTTCTAGATTTTGTTTGTCATCGGAAAATTTATCTTGCATCAATAAACCAATTTCTTATATATCAGTGGAGCAGTGGCCCTTCACCACAGTTCATTTTCTCATATGTATTGAGCTGAGGCTTCTGTCCATTCAATAGCTATCTTTTCACAATGGAACTTAAATACTGGGATCTGGTGTTGTAGGAAGGTCCACTCTTGGCCACTTTAGGGATTTCTCCTGTAGCTTTTTTGCCATTAGAGCCTCAACAACAGTAGAGTAACTTTCGCAAAATTGGAGGTTCTTTCAATCACTGTTGGGACTAATGAACAAGCTGTCTGGCCTACTGGTACTATTATTGGTCTGGATACAATGGCCCTTCTTTGCTTGACTGTTTTACTATGGCCAACCTTGCCTCCAGCCTCACTGGTCTCGGAAGGTCTCTGTATTCCTCTTTTAAATTTCACTTCCATAGTTGGCACTGGAAACAGAACCATCCTAAGTGGAGGTTTGATCTCCTTAGAGTTGATAACTTTATTTTTGGTGAATCCAAGCTATGGATGTCCTTAGACCTCTCAGCAGCTCCTGATAAATTCTTTTTCACTGCAGACTGGTCAGCCAAAGAAAACATCAGTGTTAGGCCATTCAGTGACATGGAGAACACTTCTATGTTACACTTACCTGTATGCTTATCCACTGGCTTATCTGTGATCAGTGAGAGCCTAATATTCTCAATCACTGCAGCCTTGTCCCTCATCACTGTACGAGAAGTCCTGGGCATTATGTAGAAGTGTGGGAAGACTACAAAAATTGAATAATAATTCATTTTTTCAGTCAGATCCAATAAAGTAAAATTGGAAAGAAGAAATTAAGTTCTGGACCTCTAAAATGCCATTCAGTACAGGGTAACTTTTAAAGTTGAGCAACAAAGAGTGAATGAAAAAGGAATTTGACCTTAGATATTGAAAGTTCAATTTCAAATTTAAAGGTTGTCTGAGTTCTAATTGGTCAAATATTTAGCCAATTGTGTAAGTCAAAGGGAGTCAAAACACAGGTTTACAACAATGAATGAGGCACTGGTCAAACAGTATGTCCACAGGCATAGTGTGTATGCACATATATCCCCTCTCATACAATTTGTGACTGAGGAAATTGAGAATTTCTCAATTCTCTACCCTCCACATGTTTCCATTTGATGAGCTATCTATGGCCATACTACCAATTACTATTCCCACAAGTCAACTTGAATATGTACATCACACTATGACCCAGCTACTTTCCTATCCAACCAGCTGGTTATGTGGACGATACCTGGGTCCAGTAGGATTGAGTTTTTCTTAAGCTATCATTAAATTAATGCTGAATCCATGCATATTCTTCTGTTGGTTCTCAAAATTTATCTGCAAATTAACAGTGAATTTTAAAGAAATGAATAAAAAAAGTGTCACAAATAAGATTTATTTGACGCTATTGACTCTTGAAATTGATCCAGAAATTTACAATGAATTTTTACAACATGAATGTAAACAACATCACAAGTAATGCCTTATGTAAGTCATTTTCTTCCAAGAATTCACTAAACCAAGGAAATATTTCCATCCTCAGACTGGTTTTTCTTGACACAAGTTTTTTCTTTTTGCAAAATGTTGACACTGTCACTCAGCTGCAGAATGTTGTTACTCTGACCTTGAAGTTGAGTTTATTAAAAATATCAGCCAGGTAGCACAGTAGTAGAATCAACTTTTAAGTCATAAAATGCAGTACGAGTGTGGGGTTATACTCTGACAAATAATACAAAGTTCATCTTTAAGCTGCTTTGTGCAACTATGTATCTTCATGCAAGTACAATCAGCAAATTTGTCTGTGCAGTAAATGCTTGTTGTACACAATTCACATTTCTTCACAATAAATGAGATAAAGTTTCTGTTCACAATAATTGGAGCATCTTATAGCACTCTTGTTTGTTTTTAGCTGCAATTTCTTTGTAGCTAGTGCTTTCCTCTGTGTAATATGGTGTATAAATATTACACCTTAGAAAAGAGTATTTTTTTTGGCTATAGACCTTTCTTTGTTTTTCATAAATGTAGCTTTCCCACCATTGCATACCCTAACACAATCCAAGAAATATTGCTTGTGGTGAAAAACTCATGAAGAAGAGTAAAGATGGCATCTCCTGCAACTGTCTCAGTACTTGACAAAACAGAAGCTTACTGCACACACTTCCTCTTTGTAATAGAAGCTGAATTACATTTGAAACATCTGTGGTGTCATTACATTGTATAATGAAGTTCAGACTATTTTGAAATTGTATGGTCAGTGAAATATTTTGTCAACAGTGATTAAACCTATACACCTTCCAGCAGCATTGTATGATAAAGGGATACAATTAAGGGCTTCATCATATATATCCTCATACATAATCTCACATATTATGGTAACAGAAGAACTAATGTCTTTCCAATATTGTTTAGCTTCATGCTTAATAAATAACAGTTACACAAAATAAAATAAAGTTTAATGAGGTAAGTGGGGCAGATTAAGTATTGATGAAATGGGTTTAGGATAACTGATCAGAATCACCTGCCAAATCATTTTCACTTATAAAATTGAACAAAACAATTCGTGATTTGAAGGGCAATTACCTTGTTTTATAATTTATAGGTTTCAACTTACTACCAATAAAGAGCAAAGTACTGTGTTCTATGGCAGCAAACAGCTGCTACTCAGAAAAAAAAAAATTCCTATGCAAGGAGTGAGGTGCTTACTTGTTTGTACAAAACTGTTTTCTATATGAGAGGTTAATTCCTCTTTGAAAATTAAGAAGAAAGATGATGGAATACAATAAATAAATGCATGCCATTTCAACTGTGTATCCCCACTTTCAATTTACTTTTCAGCATGTAATGAATCTCTACTTATTTCTTTGGCAGTTGTAAAGTGACACAGCTTCTCACTCAAACATTTGGGTATGTACTATACATTATGTATCATTTGCCTTTTTGAGTCATTGTCAAGCAAACTCGTGACCTTAATCACTCTTTTGGGGGTATACTGGAACTTCTTCTGGTGGTGGAGAACTGTACATTGTGTCACACCTCCTGTCTGAATGTGAGCAGGTTCAGCAATCAGCTCACTGATATACCTGTTCCACTACTGTGCCTTTTATAAAGTGTGGCAAGTGTTTGTCCCAGTCAGTTGCATCACACTAAACAAACATCCACTTAGAAGTTTGTACTTTCCATTCTGCTAAGCCGTTAGACAGAGATAAAAATGTGAAATCCATGTCTTCACCACAGTCAACACTTTATGCAACTTAGTGCACAACTGATGTTGAACTTAGCCCATTGTCTGTGTGAATCATATTCAATACTCTGAATGATGCTCTCTAGCTTTATGCTAATGAGGCTATGATAGTATGTGTCAGCATGTTGTGTAAATGATAAATTCTAGTACACTTGAAGAAGTAACCACAGTATGTGGCAATATCCTCTTGAAGTCTCTGGGATGGACCAGTGACATCCAGATCTATCTTATGTAAAAGAGAACTGTCAAGTTTCTGTTGGAGTTTATCCTGTCCCAGCTAGTTCTTCTTTTTAGCATAACATACTGTACAGTGTCATCCCAATAATGGGCATTTTAACTGCCTTTTGGACAGAAAAATCCACCAAATGATGTTACGGCAAGTGTAAGTCACTCTTGGTACCTTCTAGTCCTGATGTTAAATATGGAATATCTCTTACTCCAATATTAGAGAAACAATTAGCTGCAGCACTGCCAGAGCACCCTAAATTTCAGGTCCAGAAATGGTATAGCAGAGCACAGCTAGCCTATTGTGTAGCTTTAATTGCAAACAGACTTTATCTTATTTTTACAAAAATAATTTCATCCCTGACACTACTGCTGTAATGGTTTCTTTTGTTGGATTATTTGGTAATAAACTAAAACAAAGTCTTGTACTTTTAAGAAATATGAAAATATTTTATTTACACGCCTACAAATTACATAGTATCATAAATTCTCATAAATGAATTGTATCCACCATATTTGATGGCAATTCATTCTTAAAGTCAAACACCATGTCTTAGCCCAAAATGACTCTTATGGTGTTATCCTCGTCCCACCATCGTAAACATGAAATACGAAAAAATATTATGCATTAACAATATCATTTTTATTTAACATTCTTAAACGCCTCAATCGCATTTTCTCTAATTCTCTCTTTTTTGTTGTTTTTTCCCAAGAGAAAACAATTTCAGAGATTATACCTTTACATTCTAAGTATCATCTCAGTAGCCCTCCTCTGAACCATTCCAGGGATTCAGAATCCTTCATTAGATAACGAACTGAGGACTGAATACAATATTAAACTTATGACGTATACAACGAAATCATAACATCTTTAAGCTTGTATTCTATATTTCTGTAGACACGATATACAACTTAAATCATATTTGCTCTACCACTAGCTTCGGTGGCTTAAGAGATTGGTAATAGATAACACCAAAATTATATTTTCCATAACAATTCTAAGGCTATTCCCATCAAATTATATTAATAATTCAAATCATGATATCTTACACGTATTCTGTAATATAAAGCTTAAGAGTCGCATGCTTGCTAACTCAACAATAAATCCTGTAAGAGTCACTAATTAAACTTCTAATCTCATGAATTCACGTTTCACATCATTTAAAAATTTCCTAAGCTTTCAAGAACATTTAAGAAGTTAAGTTGCTAATTAAACTCGTGAATGTATCTAAATTGAAAAACAACGACATAGCTTGTAACAATATTTTGAAATTATGTGTTTCTTTTATAACCCCTAAGGTGTCTGATCCTACTTCCGTTACTTCTGACGTGTATGTCGTCACGGCCGACGCAAGAAGTTAATGGAGTGACTTTGTGAGTTGGCAGTACATTGTCTAAAATGTGCTGACTGTTGGCAATATGGAAAAAATAAGTGTAGTGCATTTATTTTAGAATATTGTACCTTTAATAAGTTTTGTTTGACAGCTAATAACTAAAGGCAAGTTTTAAGGAAATATTTGAAATTTGTTTAATATTCATAACAGTTGGGCCGTAACGTTTAATAAATTAATTTTCAACTTTTTTAAACTTTCCACTGTCACTGTGTGCCAGCTTCTACCAGTACCACCATACAATAGAGTAAGACCCCAAATAAACAGCACTAACTACTCTACAATAAGGAAAATGTTTCGCCAAATTGGTTTATAGTTATTACTATTAATAATAACGTATTAAGTTACAATACGTCCAGTGACTGGTTATTTGCTGTGGAAGACACTTTAGACAAGGATGAAACAAAAAGTATGAATTCAATGGGCCTGATTGTGGATTTGTAAACAGCCACTACATCTTATAAGTTACAACTAAAGTATAAAGTAAAAGTACAGCTTCAACTTTCAAGTACAAAAACGGGATGACAAATATAATTAATTTGGAACTGAGGTAAGAAATACCCTAGTTAACTGAAGAAGTAAGATATATAGCCTTTTTATTAATATTATAGAATTATATTAAGCTTTATCAATATTCTGTACTGCTACCTTTAATTGCTTAGAGTAGAAAATCATTTCAGTATAATAGAAATTAGAGAACATTGTTAATTGAATTGTTTTATAGGATGTTTAGATCATAGAAGGTAAAATGTTAATGGAGTCCAGTCAAATTGGATCCTTGTTAGTTATGGAGTACCTTAGAGGCCAGTGTACCAGCTTTTGTCTTTTCTTATTTATTATGAATTATGTTTAGGGCCTTAATTAGTAAAATTTGTCACTGACATTAACATTTTAGGTATTTTAACTGTATTGAGGAAGTTGAAGTAACACAAAATAACTCGCTTCAATTAATAAATCATCCAAGTATTTGATAGATGACTTTTAATTATAATTTATAGTAAATGTAAAGTAATGTATAAGATTTTTATAAGTTAAATTACATGATTAACATAATATAGAAGAAAACCCATTCTAAGGTCAAAAGTATTATTGTTTAGAAACATTAATCAACTGTAGTTAAGAAATATTGCAAGTAATTTTTAACACCAGGTACAGAAGTACAGAACTGTTAACACTGTCTTCAGACCTAATAAATTCAGCAACTTCAGGTTTAGTAAGACAAGTGAAAAACTTCTATTTCCTGTTATAAGTGTGAAATATTGGTAGAATAAAAAGTTGTATTTTTGTTTAAAGATTAAATAAATTATGACTAAATGATCTCTTCCTCTGATATAGTGTGCACTGTTATTGTTAAACATATGGTAGAAATTAAATTGTTGAAAGGGGTATCAGTATCAGTTTTTTTCACTTGTAGTCACAGCTATGCTCTCTTAAATTTGAGTTCTTTCATGTCATTGCCTGTTTTAAAAATGGAGCAACATGAAAGTGCTATATATGCAAATGGTGTTATGACACGGCATTTGAAGAAGAGGGATTTGTTGGCCCATCTACTCTGCCCTATTTACTTTTGGAAAAAAACTAATGTTCCAGGGTTAACCATTCCTGTTAGAAAAGTAAAACTGTCTAAGGTAAAGGTGACCATTATCTTACAAATATGTACATGTTAAATTGTATTGCTGTTCTCACTATGAAATATAAATAAATATGATGCATCGATATTCTAAGTTTTGTTAATTATTTTTTGTACTTGAATGAGATTCTATATTTTTTTTTAAAGCAAAAGAAAATTTAGAATTTTAACCTGTCCTTACATGGGTTATTCAAGGTATCATTCTAGTAACTCTTCTTTGACCCTTTTCCATCAGCCCTTAAATTAAGGAGCCCAAGACTGAACATCAAGTGAGGCCTAATCAGTGACCTATACAATAAATTGATAATATCTTATTACTCAGGTTCAATATTTATTTAAACACAGCCCAAAGTTATACTTGTATTACCACTAAAAAAAGCACCCTTGTTTTTAAATGCCATGTCATAACACCATTTGCATATACAGCACTTTTATGTTGCTCCATTTTTAAAACAGGCAATGACATGAAAGAACTCAAATTTAAGAGACCATAGCTGTGACTACAAGTGAAAAAAACCTATACTGATACCCCTTCCAACAATTTAATTTCTACCATATTTTTAACAATAACAGTACACACTATATCAGAGGAAGATATCATTTAATCATAATTTATTAAATCTTTTAACAAAAATACAACTTTTTATTCTACCACTATTTCCCACTTATAATAGGAAATGGAAGTTTTTTTCACTTGTCTTACAAAACCTGAAGTTGCTGAATGTATTAGGTCTGAAGACAGTGTAAACAGTTCTGTACTTGGTGTTAAAAATTACTTACATTATTTCTTAACTACAGTTGATTAATGTTTCTAAATAATAATACTTTTGACCTGTTGACATTTGAAGTTTGTGACTAATAAAAATTTCTGAAAATGACATTAGAAATAGCCTTTACCTCACTCCAAACTGTTATATACACACACCTCTTCATATTTGAGTTATTTGTATCTCAGTGAGCATTTGAATCACCCTATATTATTTTTGGTTTATCCAATGCATTCTGCCCAAAGAAATGAGAAAATATACATTTTATTAACAAATTTGTTACTTTAGTAGTTTGTATGATTAAAATTTTTTTTACGTTTTAATTAAGAATGCTATTCAAACTTCAATAGTTAATAATTTAAATTGCATCTTGCTAGGCCAGTTAGGCTTAAATGTAAGGTGACTGGAGGTTATCTTTCATAATTGTGTGGTTACTGTTATTGAATGCAGGAAGAGAGAGCTTTTAGTTGGATGTTTTTTTTTTCTTTCAGACCATCACATAATGAAAATAATGAGCAATTTTTCAGTGATATTAAAATTTCAGCTGTTAATGGAGTCATAATTAGGTGGTATTTTAATTTCAGGCATATAGATGGGAAACATTTTGGTCAAATAATGAGATATTTCATTGACAGTTTTCTTCACCAGTTGGTCAGGGTGTTTGTTAGGGATTTCTGATTTAAGATTATTTTTCATTTCCAACATAGATTTGGTAGAAAAGTATGAAAATTGGGCAGCATTGATGCTACATTAGGTATAATGTTTTATAGCATATTGAGATAAGAATAGTAATATGTCTGTTACAAATTAAAAGGAAAACATATTTTGAACAGATATGACAAAAATTATCCATTGTTAATTGGGCAACTGAATTGAATGTTGATCACAGATGAAGACTTGTTTCAAAACACATTTTTGAAATATTAGACAGGCATATTCTTTCTAGAAAAATGAAATGGTGGCTGAGATTAAAAGATGAGGTTGGGTAACAAACAGTGTAAGGGTTAAAATTAAAGAAATACATATTGTAAATTTAAGTTTATGCACTGATTGCTGTGACAGAAGACTTGAATTATAGAAGATCAAGAGAGTTGGTCAAACAGACATTAGGCAGTCAAAAAAAGGTATAAATTTGGTTGCAAGTATAAAAACTAATGGTAAGAATTTCATTTAATATGGTAAGGGTAAAAAATGTTATGATGGGAATCGGGCCTTTGAGGGATGATAAAGGTAGTCATATCTGATGTTTATAAGATGGTTTCTTGATTAAATTCTACTTTTTATTCACTGCTTGCCCTAAATGTTTTACAAGATTGATTCTGACAGTTAGAAATACAGATAAATATCAATTACCTCACAAATAGCTGTTTCAAAGTTTCATAAATTTTCTTTGAATTCTACTAATGAAGATTCAAGCAATATTCTTCAACTTGTTCAGTTGTAAGATGGAAACAAGGTCAAACAAGATGATCACATATGAGTTTGTTACGAATAAATTGGACAGTTTAAAGAATATTAAAGCAGAATATTGTCTGAAGATTTTCAAAGGAGGTTAAGGATTGGTTATGGAAGTCATTAATATTTTTTTGATATCCTTTAATAATGGGAAATATTAGAGGATTGGAAGTTAGTTAATATAACTCTCTTAAGAAAGGTACAAAAAATTGTCCAGGTAAAATTAGACTATTATTGTTACATAAATGATGGAAAAGTTTTGAAGTGGTAAAAGATGCTTTGCAAATTCATTTAAGAAAATTTAAAATTTTGTTGGAGAGGCAACATGGTTTTTCACTAAGGGAAAATCTTGCCTTACTAATCTTTTGACATTCTTTCAAGATGAGGGTAAGGTGTACATTTGATGTAGCTGGATGTTCAGAAAGCATTTGTTAGGGTGTTATAAAAGGCTTATTAAAAAGTATTCTGTAGGTATAAGGATATGTTAGCTCATTGAAAATGGCTAAATGTAAGAAAGCAGAGGTATATTAAAATAAAAATCCACTTTGTTACTTTGTAAGATGGGTAAAATTTTCTTGCATGGTTGCCAGTCTTTGCTATTATAGGTCCTCTATACTTGCAGCTTATCTATGCAAGTGGATGGCTCATTGATGCCAGTCAGTCAGTCATTTTCTTAATCAAAGCTGTTTAAATCTTCCTTTCACTTCTGCTTTCACCTGCATTTTTGAGAGTGAAATATTCCTTCAATGACAGAGTTGGTATTGCAGTTATCTCCAGTCATTTTTCTGTCAATTCTCTCTTTTGTTCTCCTGTTTGTATAGAACTCATTGAGACCTTTCAAATTAATTCTCTTTGTCTGGTCCTTTTTCATGACTGAATCTTCAGTTTTGTTTTCACATCTTTTGCAAGTTTATGATGAGATGTTTCTCAAATATTTTTTTTCCAAATGCTTTTCACACACTTTATAGTTTCACTGGGACAAGCTGATTTTATTTCTAGAATGCTACTTCACAAAACTTTGGTTTTTAGGAGAGTGATCGGGTTTTTAAATATTAGAAAAACTTTTTTTTTTAAAATTCACACAATGTTTTTATTAGTTGTACATAGTAAAACTTTTGTTTATTTTGTTCACAACATTTCATCAGGTTTTCCTGGCATCATCAGGTGAGATACAAGAACATGCTAAATTAATTTACAAAAAGGAATCACTTGAGAATCAGTAACAATACTAAACTATAAATATAGGATTAAGCAGTTACAAACTTAAATTAACTTATCACTGAACTATCAAATTTAGGATTATATAAATAAAGCTTTTAGGCTAGGGTTTAAGTACTGAAATCTATTCTGTACAAAGAAAAGGTTGCAATTTAAATTAATATAAATTACAATCTCTGTATGTGTTAAGAATAGCATTATGTTGTTTTTTTTATTAAAAGGGCTTTTATTTCTTGTCTGTTAATCTTGTCTTCTCTGCTAAGGACTTTTACCTTAGAAGAATCAAAAGAATGATTGGTCCTTGGCATTTGTTCAGAAAACAGGAGACAGATTTTAAATCACTGTAAATGAGTAGAAAGTTGTCTGTCTCATCAATACAACAGCTTTTATGATCTGTAAATTTGGTTGCACACATCTCCTAAGTATCATTATCATTATTGGATAGCAGTTGACCTACTGTTTTTTAGGTAAAAATGTAAGTTGTACTTACAGTGTTGTAGTCAATTTTCTACTCTCTTGACTGTTTTTATCCAGATCTTATTGATAGTATTAGTGAAGTTTGAGATGAATGGTAAAACAAAAGAAACAGGAAAATATTTGGAAAATTTTCTATGTCGGTTTGTGGCTTATTTACAAAAGGTGGAATTATTTTATTAAAACAGTGGGGGGGATATTGTTTTGAATGCACACTTCAAGATTTAATTTTTTTAATTGTTGGTATAGTGTTGTTAGTCAGATAGAGTGCAGGATTCATGTGAGTGTTTTACTTTACTATCCAGGTGCTATATTATAGCCTGCAACTATCACAAAACCATTGAAAAATATTTTCCACATATATCTCAGGATGGCTGGTACAGGTATTAACACTTACTAATAAAGCAGAGAACAGTGTTTTGACCTTAGATGATCTTCGGGTTCTCTGCTTTATTAGTAAGTGTTAATACCTATACTGGCCATCCTGAGATACAGTTTTACTTCAAATGGGTTTTTCATCATATGAATTTCCCAACATGTTGCATACCATTCTTAAAATGCAGTTTCCAACAGGACTGTGATAAATTGGACAGCAAATTCCAACAAAAAAGCTATTTTATTTTAAACTGAAGTTTTAGCTTATGAATTTGAGTTTACTATGTTTTTACTTCATTTACCTACATATATAACTTCACTACTTTAAAGCAAATTGATGATATATTCATTTAATTAGATGTATGCATCGTGTAATGTAATAACACATTTCCACTTGTATGTTAGGCATTTTGTTCAGGCCGTGTTTTGGAAGATGCTTTTGAACATTTGTTTTCAGTTATTTTAACAATCTAGATTCACAAGGGTTATATTGCTTAAGGTTCCAATGTTAATTTGTGAAATATTTCTGCCATGCACTTCCAGTGTGTCCTGTTTTGGCATCATAAAAATACATCTATTTCCTTGCTTAGGACCTTCATACTACCTCTTGTGAGGTTGCCAAAAGGGGAAGCTGTGTCTGAAAGTCCTATATTGTAACTCTGCCAGAGAACAGATATACTGATTAAAACAAACAAGAGACAAACTTAGTTTCTATATTCCAGCTATGATGATGCATAGCAGCTGGTATAAAGTAACATGATACTCGTAAGATCATTTTTGTTCAAAACTAAGTATCTTGTGATCAGCTATATGATCTGCACAGTTCAGTGATATGTAAAAAGGAGTGTGTGTGTTATTAGTTAACAGTTTGAAAACAAAACTGTGTGTAAAGCTATCCTTCAGGTTGATAGCATGATATGGCAATGCAACAACAAAGACTCATGGCATAGTAATACTTCAGCTAGAAGCTAATCAAATTCAAGTCAGTAGACACAAAGTGTTGTCAGCACTATATGGACTCACTTTCAGACCATTAGTACAGTTAACCAGAGACCTGAACAGGGTAATTTATTATCAGTGACTATCATTAGAAAACATAGGCTAAATGCAAACAATGGATCTTGGATTGATCAGATGAAGTTGCAGAAAGTGGTACAATAACTAGATGTAGCCTGTTACACATATAGTCCTGTAGTCTATTGTAGTGATTATATGATGAGTACTGTTATATAAAAATATTCAAGGTAGAAGCATCATATAGAGAAGTACCTACACCTACTGGCACTTTTTAATAAATGTTTATATTCAGTGCATACAGCCTTGTTTCAGGTATTTAAAACATGTATAAACATTTTCTGTGTATATCAGCATTTTATGATAAACATCTTTGTTTGGCTTTGTTGAAATCATAGCTGTGTAATACTTTTGTCTGTACATGTTGCTTGTGATTCTTTACCTATGGTTAACAAACACCACAAGTGTTAAAACTATATATAACTTATAGAAAATGTTTACATACAGTTTTGCAGACACAAGTATGTACAGATAAAAATGACAGTTTTGCTTGGCCAGTGTGAATCTCTGATTGCGTGTAATCTGTAAAATAATTTGGCTTAAAATTTTAGATGATTATTGCTGTTCTTATGCTTATTATTTTATAGACTACTGAACTTTATGGAGTAAAACTTCATTTATTCAAACTCGTTGAGTTATACATAATATTTTGACTACTGAATGCCCCTTAATTCTACCAGAAGGCTAATGAGTACTAACCATAACATATTGCATAATTATTATATTATAAATTGAATTCAAAAACAGTGTGGTGTACATCCATTTGAATTAAGTAGAAGTCCATTTCAGATACAGTATTGTACCTTCTTTCATAAACAAACTTTTCTTGAGTAATACTACTTTCTACTAGTGCAAATTTTAAATGCTTGCCACAAGCCTTCCATCTCTTATTTCTATATATCCACATGTAACTCATTATGCAGCAGTTCCCTGCAAGTGGGAGCATGATGCACCTCTATTATTACCAGCACTCTCCATAGTTGCAATTGTTAATCATTTCTCTGTTGGTGGTAGTACTATACAAATGTGCTGGTTTTTGCTCACAAATTTGTGAACACTTTCCTTTGTACTGCAGAATTTTTTTAGTTTTTTTTAATTGTGAAAGTTCGTTTTTTCCAACTCTTTACATTTTCATTTTTTTTTCTTGAAATTTGATATTGCTACAATGCACTTGCAGTTTCAGGTAGTTATAACTACCACAGTTGTTACTACTTGGTTCCCAATTGACAAAAATTGTCTACATTCATACAACCTTCACCATCACATGAGGCTTATCCTGCTATGTCTTCTTCTAGGGTGTGTGACAGGGAGGACAAGAATTCCTCCACTGCAAATGCTTTCAGTCAAGAGTGATACTGAGGGACCTGACCAGATGTCTTTATGAGGTAAATAAACTAGGTTTGTACTGTGATATCCTTATTTCCTGTTTCATGTGATTTTCAACCCTGCCTTCCTTGGTGAAGTATCTGGGCTAATATTTAGTGTTCCCTCCCTTCCCTGATGTTGGGGTTCATGCTCAGCATTTTATAGATCTACTTTGATTGGAGATTAGTATGTCACATTCAGTGGAATTTACTTAATCAATAGAACCTCATTTAGGATCCTTTAAATGCTCCTATTATCTTATCTCACCATCTACAGGTCAGTTTTGCTTGATGTTTGGTTTTGACCAATACTACCTTCATAGTTCCTCTTCTACCTCCAATACTGGATTTTTTTTTTTTTCAGATATTCCCACTTTGTACTGGGGTTTACATCTCAATGCTCAGGAGGCTTCAAGTCAGTGGACACTGGCCAAATCATACCTACGTATCAATATCTTGGAGTTGCTGGAATTTCATTGTGTTTCATTTCTTGTCAGATGCTAGGGTGTTTGGTTATGGTACACTGACAATTCTATAGCAGTGTCTTATATCACCAGGCAAGGGGGTATCTGGTCACAAGATCATTGTTTCTGAATGTTGAATCTCCTCTTCTGAGCCCTCAGTCATCACATCAGATTGTTTGCCTCAATCTGGTCACAGACTGGTTATCTTGCCATAAGAAGATTTTCTTGATAGAGTGGTTGTTAGATCCACAGTTATTTTGGGAGCTGTTTGCTCATTGGAGTATTCCAATTATGGATGCTTTTGCCACAATTGTCTATGCACAACTTCTCTTTAGTCTCCCATTCCTTATCTTTTGGAAAAAGCTTTAGATACTCTCAGTCAAAACAAAAATGAAAAGGACATTATTTGTATGCATTTAATCCTTTTTGTCCACTTCCCAGGGTCTTTTTATTGATTCTGATTACTCTGATGGTTCTGTTTTGGAATATGCAAATATGGTTTCCACTTCTGTGCAAGCTTTCAGTGTCACCTCCCCTTGTTTTGCCATTGTCTTCCATGTTTCTTAGTTAGGCATGCATTATTCACCCTATCTAATCCTCTAGCTTTGTGAGGCTTTTGCTCAGTTTCTCAATAGAAAGTTTTTTGTTTTTTTAGGTATGTTCTCTCACTGAATGCCTGTCCTGTATGTCTTTCCTTGGCAGTTTATCAGTGCAAATGGCATACTTTCTGCTACTGGTCACTGTGCTAGGGATAGTGTCCTTCACAACCTTCTCCACCATGGTTGACTGGATTTTCAATTTAGCCCTTTAATAGAGTACTGTTGTAGAGTACTTTAATAGAGTTGTCTCAGTTGCTAACTTTTGAGCTGCATTATTTGCACATACAGATTCACTGAGTATGCCTGTCTTACTATCTCCTGCATAAGTTTTGTCCTCTCTGTCCTGTGTTTCCCCTGGACTGGAATCTCAGTATTGTCCTTTATGCTTTTACTCATTTTGCATTTGAATCTTTGTCTTTGTTTTCCCTGTCATGTTTTCCTAAAATACCTCTTCCTTATATTATTAGATTGTGACCAGCTGTGATCTGAGATCTTTGAGATTGATGCTTGTTGTTTGCTGTTCCACAGTCCCTATGTGTTTGTCTTCACTTACCATTATTGCCCAAGTTTTCTGCTGTTAGGGAGGGTAATTACACATTTCATCATTCATTTCATTAACCTCTAGTTTCCACATTTATGACTTCTGATCTTGACTGCCTCATGTGTCTGATCTGGGTATTCTGATGGTGTCTCACTCGCACTGTTTCCTTACAGGTTTTCCTTTTGTAACCATTTGTTTATTCTTTAGAATTCTTCTACATTCTGGGATCTTTCTTCCATTACCCTTACTTATTGGATTTGCTACTCATTAGGTTAGTGTATTTCCTTTCATTTCAGTGTTAACTTTTTTAGGGTATCTTCTCATGAAGCCTCTCACCCTCATCATGCCCCTGGTTTCCCATTTCCATCTTTTGAAGGTCATCATTGGGGTTGGCATGTGGACTATTCTCTTACTTTTGTTTCAGATTATTTACATAATGTTTCTGCTTTTTGCTCAGTGAGTTTTTGTGTACCTCAAGTCACAATCTTACACATTGAGGTGTTATGACTGGTGTTATGTATTTGTTCTTTCTTTCTTTACAGGGGATCTTTATGCTAGTTCATTATAGATTCCATATGATGATGAGTGGTGCTTAAAAAGTATATATATATTGGAAATCCATACTGTCCATCCTGTGACCATACTCGATGTCAGTTATGTTGTAGCTTTTTCTACTGCAGACCTGATATACAATTTCAGATGCTGCCAGGTGTTAGTTGTGTGTAGCTATCATATATGCTGAAACAGTTACTTTACAGAATTAGGTTATGCATACACAGAGATAGAGTGTTAAATAGGACTGCCATTAGTTCTCTCTTGTAGTCTTTGCTTTGTAAATATATAATCCCAGACAAACATGAGTAAAGCAAACAGGGAATGCTGCCCATAGTTGATGCTTTGTGGTGTTGAGAGTCTTCCTGTCACAGACCTGATGTACTCTTCTAGATGCCACTTGGTGTTGATTGATTGACTCCTTTGATCTGGTAGCTCTCCTTTTCAGAATAGGATATGGGGTCACCTGTTGCATTGTCTCTAGTGATATGGCTCTCTATACTTGCCAGTGCATTCCCCTCCATCTTTTCGTGGAGTAGGGGAGTTCTTGCCACTTACCAGCTCTTAGCTGCTGGGGTAATAGATCATGGAGGCCTGTTCTTCTGAGTAATGCATCATGGGATTCTCTGTGTGTAAATGGTGTGACACCATTCCTACTATGTACTCGATGTATGATTCCATATACTGTAAGTTTTTATTTGAGGCACTCTGGCGTGTTTGTCATCCAGGTTGAGACATTTCTCCTACCTGCTGTTCTGTAGACGTGGTTTGTGGGTGGGTCAGGTGCTGGTTAGATATGGTACAGCTAAGGAAGTCCTTGCATGTTCTTATTGTTCTCTTACTGTTTAAAGGATGAAAAATGTCCACTGCCTCTAGGTTTTGGACTGGAGATGCATCCCACATTTAGAATCCCTGTTTCTACCTTCTTCTGGATCTGTTGTTGTAGTTAGATGTTTTATGGTTGACTACCCTTCTCCTACCACAAACAGGTAGAAACACTCCCAGTTTTTCCAGGCTTTTAACAAGAGATGTTATCTTGTCAGGGCTTTCCACCTTTCTACCATCCATGGATGTCGGTTTGTTGTGAATCAGGTGTTGAACGGGTTGGAAATGTACAGTGTTCACAAAGGAGACAGATTTTGATACGAAAGCTCGTTTTCCTTACTAGTTCATGTTTTAAGGTGAAAATGTTGGTGATTTTCTGTGTATTGTGAAACTGTTGTACAATTTCATATTCAACCAGGTTTTGAATGAGGTTGAACTACCACTACAGTCTATTGTACCCTAGCTTCTTGATATCAAGGTGTCCCATTAATAAGTAACATGTATTGTGGGATTCCTTCATTTTTTTCTGATTTTATGTTTTTGACACAGTCAAAAAAGAGCAAAGTGTATACGTGGATCACAGGTGATGTAGGCTTCTGCTGTGGGTTTTTTTTTTTTTTGTCTTGTCTCTCTTTAATCATTTCCTAAAGGGGGATTATTTGTTCACCAGCTCTGTAGCAGTTCAGTGTCAGATTTTAGCTATTTTGTGAGTTGAGGTAAGATATCAGAAGTGGAAACTTTCCTAAACTGAAAATGTATTTCTGTCACACTTGTATCCTCTCACATTTCTCACCCAGCCTTTCCACTTCCTTGTTATAGGGTGTAGGTCTTACAACCACTCATGAACTTATTAATAAGTGCAGATATTGAGAAGGTGCTGGTTATGATAGGGGTTGTGTTCTCCTGGTGGTAAAGAGCTGCTGAATAATTTGCATCAGTATGGGACATAATTAACTGAGAAGAGCTCTTTTGTGACAGGAGATAAGTATATATCACAAACACATTTTCAGTTTAGGGAAATGTCAACTTTTAATTTCCCTTCCTCTAATTACATTAAAGCTGAGCCTGAATTTCAAATATTCCAAATAGCCATATTTTACCAGTATTTTTATGTTTATTCTTTGTAAATAAAGACTTGAGTAAGAACTGATGTATTTGCATACACTGCAACAAAATATGAATTACTATGTACACTTGTGTAGCCAGGTTCTTGAATTGTGGCTTATTATAGCCTCCAGTTGGACAATTTGAGAAATAGCTTAGTACAACAGTAAGTGACCTCTAATGTCACTTTAGCTTAAGAGAACCTTGTTTCTTTATATATAATTGCTGTTCAGCATTCTAAATCATCTGACTTAGTGAACTTTGTGATACATAATCAGTGTATATTCATCTTATGAGAAGAGAGAATAAAATTAATGCTACAGGTAATGCTATAATGAAAAGAATATAACAGGTAAAATTTACTTGGCTTAATTATATATATATTGGAGCTCCTACTAAAAATATTCAAATGATTTTTACGTCATCCATAAATTAACTGTTAAAGAATGTTTTATATAACACATACATGTTAATACATCGTGAAACTACATAATTATACATGAAACTACATATTTATAAATGGTGTAATTTAGTAATTTTGTAAGTAAATCATTTTTATGTAACGTGTGAATATATAGTAATCAATTCTATGGTTATTTCTCAAAGGATATAATTGGCTACTATTGATATATGCTTTGTTTTTTAAAATGTATACAATTTAGTGAATATTTATAAAAACTGCATCTTACAAGTATCTATTGTTTTATACACAAGTTTGTTTGTTGAAAAAGAGTATAGAAAAATTTCATGAATGTTTAAAAGACTGATTATTTTCACAAGTATAACTTGTTTAATAGTATTCCCCAACCTTTTATGACACAACATTCCCTTTACCAAACAATGAGCACTCATACCCCTTTCTAATAAATTTTAATATAGATACTGTAAGTGGTGCAAGAAGAAATGTTTAATGCATGGATGTAGAGCATTTGGGCAGTTGTTACTTGCTACAAACATGCCCATACACTTCCCTTTGCTGAAATGTATTGTAAGAAAACTCCCTGTTTTTATGATTTGATTTTAACAAGTATAACTGAAACTTTCAAAACTTTTCTTTGTATGCCCCACTGAATCTTAAAAACACCCAGTTTGGGAAATGCTGGTTTAACCATTTCATAATGGGTCAAAGGCCACGTAATTGCATTTGTTGACTTGCATAAAAAATTTATTGAACTGCTATTTTACATTGTCAATAAGTTTCAAATCAAATTTTACAATATAATTCAAACTTTAATATTATATACGAGTTAGTTTCTTAATGTAAAAGTAGATGTTAAGAAAACCCACCTAAATATAAATTTTAGTGAGTCACTTGGTATGTTGAATGTAGCACTGGTTGAAACTAGATGGTTCTGATGTCAAAAATACTAAGTCTAGTTTCCTACAAATTAGGAACTCATATGATCAATATTGAGGAGCTAGAATATAAAAAAAGAACCTCATCTCTTTTCCCTTTGCTGAGATATGGCTTGTGTACTGAATCAAACATAGTGACACTGTTCAACTCTTTCCATCTTTTGAAATGGTCCCTTATACCTACTTATTACGATATATGACATGAATAACCAATTGACATTTCAGAATATCTGCCTAGTGGTTTTCTCAGTGGGTCAGTTTTATATTATTGTATACAATTGCTATGTCAATGCAAGTTATGCAGTTGTTAGCTAGGCATAACTAGAAAGTTGACATAATAATAAATGTATAATGTTATGAAGTGTAAGTTACTTAGTCTAAACATTTGTATTTTTTTGTTATAATATGTAGTAAATTTTGTTGTGGTTACAAGTTTGGTCAGTTGACAGACCACATATAGGTATGGAAAATAACAAAATATAACTAAAAACAGACTCTTGAAATGTACTTGAAAGGTTACAAGAATAATATTTGAGATTTTTGGGATGAAGAATAGTTTTGTAATCAACACAAAATCACTTTGCACTCAGACTAGTAACCAAAAAAACTTGACATTTTCACAAACATCTTTGTAAAAATAATTTATTAAAAAATCTGTCAACAAAAAATATCAGTTGAAGTTGGTGTTTCCAGTTATTACTATTTTTTTCTATTATTCTAACTATTAAAATCTACCTGTTGATATGTTAGTTTCTTGTTAAGCATAAAAGTACATAATTGACTACATGTACTCTACAAAATTTCAACATTATATTTTTTAAATTTTAGATTTCTCAAGCTTCTGTTGATTTTTTTTGTGTATCTGCATAGGGGTTTAATAAATTGAGAATCTTGGGTTCAATTCCCATTGCAATCAAATTTGTTCACCTTGTATTTGGTATGGCAAAGTTTCTATTGCCTAGTTCCATTTTTTCTGATACCTGCAACCAAGCGAGCATTTGGTTTATTTTACAGCTATAAACATTAAAAAAAAAGATTGTAAATAAAAACTGCAATACACAAATATTGGTCCTGTTAATCCATGTAACACATCAGAATCTTGTAGGGGAAAGTATTACAAACTCTTAAAATACAGTATCAGAAATGAAGATCACTGGCTGTGGAGGGTGGATATGATCTGTTATAAGGTGTGTTTTTCAAGTTCTTTGTCTGAAACACCTTGTAAAACATAATACATCACTTGTTTTTTAAATCATGTTAATTACATTCTTGTTTTGTTTGTTTGTTTAGAATTAAGCACAAAGCTACTCAATGGGCTATCTGTGCTCTGCCCACCACGGGTATCGAAACCTGGTTTTTAGTGTGTAAGTCTGCAGACATACCACTGTGCCACTGGGGGGCATTACATTCTTGTCAACATATTTTGTATATCCTTGAATATCTATACACTGAATTCTGTTCAGTTATAATCTATTATGGTATCCACCACTTGCCATCTTATTGAAAAGTTGCACATTTTAATGCCAGTTATTAATTCATTATTTTCAAAATATTTATAGGAACAGTAAAATCACTTGCATATTTATTTCACTTAACAATTTGTAGTAAATTACAAGTATGGAATGAACTTCAGAAGTGTAAATTTTGACTTGTTTATCATTATCATACATACTGATAATTTAATAACACTGATAAAGAAATATTTGTATATATAGTAAAACTTGTACCAGTTGTTTGGATATTAGATTATCAAATGTAAACTTGACTTTCTAGGACCCATAAAATTGTTTGATTTAGTTCAGTTTGTAATCAACTGATTTTTGTACACTAAACTGAATAAACTATTTTTCATTTAACTTGTTTCATTTCGATCATTTTTAATTTGTGTTCTGGTAATCTAACTTTATAATTTACCACCCCTATGTAATACAGTTGTGAATAATAAACATGTAGCTATTAAAGAATATTCCTTTTTGCCCTGAAGAAGAAAAAAAAATACCATCTAGCAAAATTAAACCTTTAGTGATCATCTGTGGACTGCACTACATGAAAAATTGCCACTGGTCCCTAGAATATAGAATATTAGTGATTGCCATTGCTACTCACTTCTGACAGAAAGATTTCGATTCACAAACGTTGAATAAAAATAGTTCTTTGTTTATTTTTCTTGTATAAAGAAAGTTTCAACAAAGAGTTTCTACCAATTTGATTATTTTTTTATATTTCCAAAATCATTGAAAATTTCTACAGAATCTAAATGAAAACAAATTGTAAATACATAAAACCAAAAATAAATAAAATTAAAAATTATTGCATGCTCTAACAAAAAGTTTTCATGCTAAAACTGATATAAAATAATGAAGGACAACATCACATTGCAGGAATTAAAAACATTTTGTCAGTGGGAGGTGTCGACAACGCTGATTCTTGAACACAAATGACTAAATTTCTTTACGTGTTTACCGATTAACGCTTCGTCTCAGTGTGGTTTTAAATTTTTGAGCAGCTAGTATTTAGAGCTAATTTCACATTTTTCCTATTAAATGCTAAAAAAGTTTTTTTTTTGTTTTTATTTTCCCATTTCTTATTTTCATCTTTCGAAGCTCTACTCAAATAAGTGGTTGAGTCTAACAACGCAAAATGCACATTTTTTATGTTTATTAGCCTTGAGATTTTGGCCAGCAGTGTATATAGCTGTAAGTTATACCTTTTATAGACGTCAAAAGCAATGTTCTTCTGTCAGGTAATATATTGAGGTTTCAACCACCCTTATGTGAGTATCACTTGTTTCAGTGGGTGATTTTTACTGTTCTAAGGAACATGAAATTTAGTCAGCATAGGACATAATATCGAGTGTGCCAGTTAGTTTGTAAATAAATAGAGGAAGTAGACCCATCCTGATAGGTTTACAAGTCCAGTATAGGCGACTGGTTAGTATCCGTAAGGGGAGGTACAAGTGCTGTTTATCTGTACTAAGTAAAGACTTTTCTTTGTGTATCACATATCGTGTCCAAACCATTTATTTCTTATTACAGACTTAGTTTTAACATAATCCACAGTATTTCTGTGTAACTTTTCGAATCTCCTATTATATAGTGGACATAATATTATCACCTTAAAATACCACATCCCTTGTGGCTAGTTCAGTCGAAGAAACCATGTTGTATTTGTATGCGAAGATTCGAGACTGTGAACAAGCTAATAAATTGTGTATTTTCACGTCAGTGTGCGCTAGCGACCTTGAAAATGTGTTTCTGGTCGCTATGTGAACCTCAACAGACCAATAAAACAGACAGGCTAAACGTTATACAAGGTAAAACTTGACAGATGTGGCACTAATATGTTGACGTGTAAAGTCGAGAAAGACACAAGGATTTTAACACGTTAGAATTAAATAATGGATTTGCGTTAGTGAAATTATCACATTGTGGACGATGCTTTCTTTACTTAGGTTGGTGAAATGCTTATTTTGTGTCGTTGTTAAAAATCTTAATACTCGTGATGTTTTACTCTAGTTAGGTTAGTAAAATGTTTATTTCTCTGTGCGATTATATACTTTTAGCCATAAAATTAAGTTGCGGACTTTAAAAACAAGTCAAATGTGTGCACAAACTTTATAAACTAGGTTGGTGATGAGAGTAAGTCATTCTGTGTGTTTTCTTTGGGGTTATTTCTTGTTTTTTTAGGTATGTACGAATTTAAATTCGTGAGATGTCCTTGTAAGAACACGTATATTTATCTTAAGGCTTATTTCTTCCATTAACACTGTTCAGAATCCCAAATGATATTATTTGTTCGTTAATTATCTTGATTCGTAAGAACGGCCGAAACAGTTGTAACCAAAGAACATATTCGAATAAATCCTTGGTACATAGAAAAAGAGACAAAGCAACCAGTGGTGAACTAAAATAGGTTTGTGTCAACATCAACAGCTAAATACATGCATGCCCTGTTACACAATCTGGAAAAGTTGTATCTGTGTATATGCTACGTTGTGTAACGACTGTTTACGTAAGAACTGCGACGATTGGAGTTACAGTTGGGTCATTTTTTGTTTGTTTGTTGGCCTACAAATCTGCTTTGAAACGAGAAAAAGCATAGTTTAGTAAATGCTTTTCAGCGTAGAAACTGTACATGTAATGGAAATAAAGTACGTGAGGACGTGTGTAAATACGTAGATATGTATACGCATGCCCGTAACTCTCGTATAAAAATAATCCTTATCTGGAGGATATTTCAAGGGTTAATATACATGTTGGGCATATTTTACGTTTATAGAAATATAGTAAATACGAAATCATTGGTTTCGGATTGTAAGCTATAATAACTACCGGATCGCATCGTTTAATAATTATAATTTAATTTTTAATTCAATATGACTTCAGGAAAATTTTAAACCACTTGGCTTATCTCTCACTCATCATCTTTTTTTTTCAAAGTTAACTTGGTAAATTACAAGTAACGCTTTATGATAAGAGCCGATGGGTTTTTAGTGCAAAGCTATTTAGTGTACCATCCACCGTGCGGAGAATCGAACCCTCGGTTTTAACGTTTCAAATTCGTAAACTTACCGCACATACACCGGGTGGGAGGTTCACTGTGTTACTTGTGGAAATATAAGCTGTACTTAACTCACAGAATTTTGTCACCTTTACTGATCCAAGCGTGAATTTAATAAAATATATTAGCAGAGCAAGGTACGACTTTTTAAATATGCGATATATAAAACGACATACCTGAAATACTTCTTTGATACTTGTATTTCTACATTATTAAAGTATTATCTGCTTCGTGTTTTCTTTTGGTATTTTGTGAGTTTAAATATATTTTAAATTGTGAACTGGAACTGATTGGAAAACATTTTTGTTTAGATAGTTTGAAGGCGTCATATGTATACATTTCCGTTGGTACTAGCAGGTAGTTGAAGAATGTTACGCCACCGAAAACTTCAGTCGTTGTATCAGAGACTTTTATGGATATGGTAAAGCTTTACAACGACATTTATCAAATGTGGGTGGTTATCGCCATTAATCTTCGTTGTTGACACCATTAGCTACAATCCATATGAAACTTTCGTTTCTGAACCTTCCACGCGTGTTTACCGAACCAAAAGCGAATAAATATTTTAGGTTCATTTACAAAAATATCCATCAGATACTGAACTAGTAACTCATTTCTTGTGCAGTTCCCCACCCCTCGAAAATATTCAATTTATTGTTAGTAAACGCCCAAGGAAAGAGACGGTCTTGATATCTGATTGAAAGACAAACAAAAAAACGATTGTTTGATTCAGTATCTACAGACGTTTTACGAGTCCTACAGCGATAACAGAAATTTGTGTTCGCTTATGGCCGTGTTTTCTAAACTTTTTTATAACGGGTTCCCAAATCGTACCTTTGAACCAGGGTGGTGTTAGTTAATAAAAAGGTAAATCAAAAGAAGGGTGAGACAACAATGTTCGGACACGTGGCAATAACTCACTGATTGTCGTTCAATTTTCAGAAAGTTTTGTTTTTTCTATAATGATTTTCAAAAGCGCTTGTGTATCCTCACGTAGTCTGTAGAATCATAATAGAATGAGAAATAATATATATATATATGTCATATATATGACACCAGACTTAAATTCTAAATGATGAAATAACAACAAAAGTTAAGTAAACACAAATAAAACAAACGTTGTCATCACTGTTGTAGTCTCCCACGAGTTTTTTGCTTGTATATCCTTTTAAAGTATTTTATATGAAGTTTATGAGAGAACACTGAGGTTTCGCTCACACACTCAAAAGGTGATATATGTCATGCTGTTTATATTTACCTTTTCAAGGTAATGTGCATTGAAAAATTACTCATATAGAGGGCATCTGTTTACTTCACAAAACAGCCTTTGAAGTAAAAACTAAATTATATCAAGATTCGGTGAGAAATGCTTCATGTTTGAATGTTCATGGGTTCAAATCCTGCTCGTTAGAGGGTGTTACAAACTCGCCAAGTACAGTTTGATCGTAATCTATGCACTAGGACAATTTATTGCGCAAAGGAATTTACTAACAGTAAGGCGTCGCATATTGAGTTGTCCTTTGGCTTTATTTCACAGAAGTTATCACAATTTTAAAAATATATCAAAAGCGATTCCACATCTTTTTAGACAAAGAATGTTAATATGTTTACAGTTAGTTATTTGTCTGTCCAGCTATTGTTTATTGATGTGTATATTTTTAACGAAAACGTCATAATGTATGACAGCGTGATAACCGCAAATTTTTATCAGTGGCTGATAGGTATTTATTATTTGCACAATGCTTTGTTCTGAAAACATGGTGGCTGAAAGTGTTGGTAGATGTTCGAGTGGCTCTTCATTGCTGTATCTCTTGGTAGGTTATGGATGACAATTGGTGTTCGTTATTTAAACCAAATCTTTACTTCTGTAACAAATAATGTTCGCAAATGTTACAGAACTAGAAATATTTCACGTCAGTATTTTTATATGTTGGTAATTAATCAGCATTAGACTCTAAACGTTAGCAAGAAATGAAAAGGTATTCAGACATCATAAACAAATTGACAGTTCTAGATGCTGACAACGGATCAACAAATTTCTTTAGATGTTGGCAACGGATGAACAACAAACTTCTTTAGATGTTGGCAACAAGTTAAAAACAAATTTCTTTAGATGTTTATAATATATATAAGAAACGAACTTTAAATATTGGCAACTTGTCAATAAAATTTTTAAAACACTGGTAACAAGCTTCATTTAACATTAGCAACAAGTCAACAACAAACTTTAAATATTGGCCAAACTGAGGAATATTTTTTTATATACTGGAAACAGATATTGTAGTCTCTGGTTAGTGAGGCTGACATCTAATTTTGTTTCGCTCTGCAACATTTAGAATGTTAAAGAAATATGATATTTTAAACACATATGGAGAATGTACCTATAATACAGTGAAGCTTAACTTGCAAGTTCTTTGTTTTACTAGTTTGGACATAAATATTTGATAGTATGATGATTCTGGACACGTGTTTTAGTTATGATAAAAACGTACGTGTACACAGTTTACAGAGGATGCGAGTTCGTACGTGTGAACTGTTGTAATAACAACGAGTGGCGTTTTAAGTCGTATGTAAGAAAACATCTGATTACTTGTTCTGTGGAATGTTGAATCACACCAGGATATCTACTCAATAAAAGATACATTTTTGTTGTCAAGTCCTAACAAGAAACGGTTCAATTCAGTATTACCCAAATCTGTATTGACTATCATTTATTCCAAGGAAGTATTGTAGCTTGATCCATTAACTAACTATAAGGAACTGTTTCTGTTGAACAAATAAAATAAATTAGTAGCGAATCTTCGTGAAACGAACAACACTATTGAACTTCATGTGTGATTGATCTGAACCAGATATATCTATATACTACTACTGTACTGCTAGTGATTTACTCTGGATCTATGACCCCTCGTTGTGGATTCCTGTACGTGGTGAGGGGACCTCCCAGGGAAGGTTCTGTTCTGTCTGGTTACCTTCTCTGCGATCTAAACATCCACCCACGTCTTTGCCGTGTGTGGCGACCCGTGAAGGTGAGGAGAGGATCCTGATGGTTGAGGGGTCCAACCCTAACACACCAATTTGGCCTCGAATTCCTGTAGACGGGCGGCCTTTGGGTGGCCCCCCTTGGGTCAATCAGTTGATCCACCTGGGCTAAAGTTAACCAAGTACCAGTGTTCGAAGATTTCAACGGGTGTTATGGACATCGTGCCTGATGCGGGTGTTTGGGTATAGTGCTCACGAAACCCTGGCGTTGCTGCATTGTCCTTGCATGACTTTGTAGTGCGTTCTTTTGTAGGGCTCCATGGTGGGTGGGGTCAGTGGGTACCGAAACTTTAGCTTTTTCCTGTAGATCCTCCAAAAAGTTTAAATAAAATTGTGAAAAAAGAGTCAATGGGTAAGCGACCATGTCTTGAAGACTCTGAACATCAATCTTCAACATCAGTAACACACGTACCTCATTTTCTTATATTACATTCTCTTTCGGAAAAACCTTTAGGGCAAATGTCCCTAAATGGGATACTTTTCGTAGATATCCCATACTTTCAAACCGTGTTGCTTTCAAACGGGCCCGTGCACATGCAAGGTGGGTAAGACGTCAAAGCCAGAAGGAATCTCAGATTAAATTCATAACTAGCATACCTTCTACCACCAGTTCTGAGATCATATGGGACAGGATTCGAAAGGTTAATGGGCATTACAATTCTGTCCCCCTCTCGATCTTACTCTCTGATGGTCAGGAGGTGACTGATGTCTAGAGCATTGCTGACACTCGAGGTGAAAGCTTTTGCCGGGTATCTAGCACTTCTGCTTATTCCTCCACGTTCCTGGCCATCAAGACTCGGGCAGAGCAATCACCTCTTTCCTTTCGAACTGACTGTTTCTTTGATAATAATTGTCCCTTTACCCTGATGGAACTAAAAATGGCCCTTCATCGGTCTGCCAGTACGTCTGTTGGACCTGATGATATTCATTATGACATGCTGCACCATCTATCTCCTGCTTCTCTTGATGTCCTTCTGATTGTCTTCAACCGGATTTGGCAGGATAATGTTTTTCCTGATGCTTGGTGCAAGGCTATTATTTTACCTTTCTCTGAGCCAGGGAAAGATCCGAAGACTCCTTCAAATTGCTTTGATAAGCTGTCTCTGTAAGACCTTAGAAAGGATGATTGATGCTTGTCTTGTTTGGTTCCTCAAATCAACCTCCTCTCGCCCATCCAGTGTGGGTTCCGTCGACAGTACTCCACCACAGACCACCTAATTCGTCTTGAAACATCTATCAGAGAAGCCTTTCTCAACCGCCAACATCTTGTATCAATATTCTTTGACATAGAGAAGGCTTACGACACAACATGGAGGTATGGCGTTTTGCGAGACCTCCATACATATGGGTTACGTGGCCATCTACCCATATTTATTTAAAAAATTTTAATGGACAGGAGATTCCAAGTTTGTGTGGGTTCGATTCTTTCCCGTTCTTTTGTACAGGAACTTGGAGTCCCTCTAGGCTGTGTATTGAGTGTCACACTTTTCAGTATAAAGATAAATGCCATCAATGAACAACTCCCTCTTACTGTTGCGAATGGGCTTTATGTCGACAACTTTCACATTTCATGTCAGTCGTCAAACATGAGATATATTGAGCGGCAACTACAAACTGCCCTCAATCGTGTACGGAAGTGGACTCTGGCAAATGGCTTTAATTTCTCTCTCTTTAAAACCGTATGCATGCACTTTTGACGGGGTATTTACCCTGATCCTGAACTTCATATCGGTGAAGTTTTGCTGCCAGTGGTCCCAGAGACCAAGTTCTTGGGGCTTATCTTTGATCGTAAACTGACCTTTATACCACACTTAAAGCAGCTTTGGGTCAAATGCACAAGAGCACTGAACATCCTCCGTGTTTTCTCTTCTACCAGTTGGGGGGCAGATCGCTGTTCAGTGTTAAAGGTATATCGTTCTCTTTTACGATCGAAACTCGACTATGGATCAATGGTCTATGGTTCTGCCAGACCCTCGGCCTTAAAGATGCTGGACCCCGTTCATCACCAAGGACTTCGACTCCTCACTGGGGCTTTCCGTACCTCTCCAGTTCAAAGCATATACATTGAATCTCATGAACCTTCTCTACACCTTCGCCGTTTACAACTATCTTTACAATATATTTCGAAACTTCGTTCCTTAACAAAACATCCCACCTGGGAATGTGTTTTCCTTCCTCGGTGGGCAGTACTTTTCAGAACAGACGATCTGTCATTGCTCCGTTTGGCCTTCGCATCCAGGCGCATTGGATGAATTGGGTCTGTTCTTGGATAACATTGCAGATTCCACAGGTCGGCCCATTCCACCATGGCTTATTACAGCCCCCAAATGTGACTTTTCTTTCAGTCACCTAAAAAAGGCAGATACTCCAGATTGGAAGTACCGTCTTTTATTCATTGAATATCTTTCAAACAATCATTCAGTTCCCATTTATACAGATGGTTCCAAATCAGGTAATTCAGTGGGCTCTGCTATGGTTTGCTGTGGTTCAGTAGTTGCGTGCAGAATCCTCTCTACAGCTTCTGTTTTCACTGCTGAACTGTATGCCATATCTCTTGCCTTGGATCATGTTGCAGCTGAGCAGTACTCCAACTGTACTGTTTATACTGATTCGCTTAGTTCTATACTGGCATTGGAATCACTACACGTTGGCTCACATCCTATTCTCGCTGATATTCAAAACCGACTGATCTATTTCTCATTAACAGCTACTTCAATCCAGTTTTTCTGGATATCAGGCCATGTTGGTATTAGCGGGAACTAGCTTGCAGACATGGCAGCTAAACATATCTGCTCCAGCACCATCACCCCTGTGCCCATTCCATACATGGACTATGGTCTTGTCTTCAAGGCTCGGCTCTGTGCCAGCTGGCAGTCCACTTGGAGTGAGCAACGTGACAACAAACTTTTTCAAATCAAACCATATATTGGATTTTGGCAATTTAGCTTCCGTAAAGTTCGGAAGGAGGAAGTTGTTCTCACTAGGCTACGCATTGGTCACAGTTTTTTAACTCATCATTTTCTTTTATCTGGAACTGATGCACCAATGTGTAGTTTGTGTAACACTCAAATCACTATCAGCCACGTTTTACTTTCTTGCCATCGTTACAATTCTCAACGACGGCAGTATTTTTTCCCAGGGTCAATCTGTAACATTGGACAGTGTTATTGGTGATGGTGACTCTGTCCACCTTGATAACGTTTTTAACTTTTTATTGGCCATTAATTTTTTTAATCTCATTTAAGTGTTGCATATTTATTTATAACACCTTTTTAATTGTGGCTCCTTTTTTAGAGTTTTAATCTCTCTCATTCAATTTGACATTGGACAATGGCCAGAACATTAAATAACTCCACACCAGGACTGGAAAGGCCAACTTCAGGTGACTGACGCTACTGTTTGAACTATCTGTTTTAACTATTCGTTAGTCGTCCTGGCGAGTTATTATACTTTTGCTGCATATTATTTTACACTTTTACTTCTTTACCTTTTAGTACTGGTCATAATGACTCATAACCCGGAACCAGGACTGGAAAGACCAACATCAGGTGACTGACGGTGGTTCTTGAACTTACCTGTTAGTCTTCCTGGCGGGTTATGATCATTACCATTTTGCTAGAGTAAATACTTTATAACTTTGAAGACTGGATGTCACCATTTTCTGTTTTAATTGCTGTTTTGTTTTTACCTTCATTTACTTTTACAAATTTTACTCCATTTACTTGACTTTATCTTTTTACTGGACATTTGGCTACTCATTGTTGCGATTTTGCTATGTGTCTTTTAAAACTTCTATTCTTTTACATTTTGATAATAACTACTATGACACATAACCCGGAACCAGAACTGGAACGACAAACCTCAGGTGACTGACGGTGAGTCTTGAACTTACCTGTTAGTCTTCCTGGCGGGTTATGATCATTACCTTTTTGCTAGAGTAAATACCTTACAACTTCTTATACTCTGCCTTCTATCTTAACGTTGTAGACTAGGTGTCAACATTGGTTTTATACTTTTTTGTTTTACCTTCATTTCCTTTTATGTCTTTTACTAAATTTACTCTATTTTTACATTTTTACCGGATGTTTGGCGCAGATAGCCTCGCTGCTTTGTGGCATAAAACACTAAATCAATCAATCAATCAATCAATGGATCTATGAACGTTGCACATCTGCCAGAAACAGTGGTTACGTGATTTACAAAAACGTTTAGAATTGAATAATGTCTAACGCTTTACCTTGAAAAAAAGTTATTTTAAATGTAATAATTGGTATACATATATGTAAAAACAAAATTCCAAATCTACTGTAAACGAAAAAAAAATGTTAAAAGCTTCGACTGTTTTTATGTCTGTATGTTTTTTCTTGGCTTTAGTAATTGCCTTCAAAATATTAGTTCTTTAAACAACCATCTTAATAATGTTTTCATCCTTTTATCGTGTAAAAATCATGTAAATTTTTGTGCGGTAATCTTATGTTTGCGAGATTCATTATTTTTTAATGTTACTTTCATTAGATAAATTGGCTAGGGTGTTTAATATATTGTTGCTGTTTTTTTATTTGTTTATATTTTCTATTGTTAGCCTATTATATGGATTTTGGACTAACCTATATATTAGCTGGCTTAACCTTGTGTGAGATATTACTGGGTTTATGTAGTTGAAAAGAATCTTAACAACCAGGTTACCCTTCTAGTATAACAATACATTATTTAAATATTATTATAACAGTATACTTATGACCAGCATCATCTTGGTCTAATAAGCCTGATTAAAAGCTTTATGAATTGATAAGTTGTACGTTGATCAAGAGTAAATTTTAAACATTTGGACCACACCCCTATTCTCAGCAAACAGTATCATTCAGAGAGAAATTAACAATAAATTTCGGGTAGAAATTTCATCTGTTCAGAGGTGGTAATTCTGACAACAGCTATAATTAAGAATGAAATGACATCTAGCAAACTACGTGATACACCTTACTGTCGACACATTTTTTTTGTATTGATATCGAAAGGCGTTCTGGAGCTGTTGCTTATGTTATAGGCTAAAACGTAATCAGGTGTTTGGCAGTAAGACGATGGCTAGGGCGAAGAACGTTTCATTTACTTTTCCAGACTTCTCTAATAGTGGAAAATTGTGCACCAGAAGGTTCGACTAAAGAAAATATTTTTTTAACGCAAAGATATTTGGAAAGAGATACATAAAAATACACACACACATTTTACACTCATTTACTGATAAGTATTGTGTAATCATTTTCAATTGTTGGACTAGAAGGAAAGTGTATATTCAACAGCGCCAAAACAAACTCTTGGAACACTTCTGGAATATGACAGCTACTCCTGAGCACACACGCACAAGACCTCGAAGTGCCTTTCCGTGGTAACGAGAAGCGAAATGAAATTCTCGGATTCACAATCTGGGCACGCTAACTAGTGGACTACACCCAGTTTGCTGTGGTTATGTTTTAGATGAAACTTTTTTTTAGAAATTCCAATGATTAAAGGTTATAGGGGAAACCTTGTTTTTTTATTATTTCTCTAGGTTACAGTTATAGATTGCTTGTGACAAAGTATTTTACCCAAAAATCTGTTTGTGACACATTTACTAAAACTGGAGACACTCGTTTCTAGATTGACTCTGTTGGAGCTCACGAAGAACATTGCGTTTTCACTCAGCGTGTGAGGTGGTACTAGGTAATCATAAAGCAAGTTTATCCACCTGGATTTATTGTTATTTACAAACAAAAAGACGGCGGTAATGAACACAGAACTTCTAATTAGGCTCACTACATATTTCTTTATTTAGGAATATGCCGCCGAGTAGGCGTTACTGATGTCACACATGTCTTCTTAATTCAAGTACATGAGAGCTGGGTCCATCAACCTCTCCTGGCCCATAGAGGTCCTGAGGTGAGTGTATTTTCATTATTTGTTGTTTTAATGCCAAGTTTATTGAATTCACGATTAACACTGTTTTTAATAACAACCTTTCCTGACCTGGCCGATTGCTATTCTTTCTGTGTTATATTAGACTTATTATAATCACATTGATAATGTTATAATTTCCAGTAAATTAGTGTATATGGAAAAAAAAAGCACGATTTGTAAATGTGTGTGCCATATAACGTTTTTTATGTATGTGTTTCGAGAGCGTAAATGAAATTGACGAAAGCTTTTACTTTTATGCACGCCATTAAATGTCACTTTTGTTGGATTTGAAAAGTGTTACGAAAATTTATTTCATTTGTGTCTATAATATTCCCTAGAAAAATATTTTTCATTTTTACACAGTTTTACAATATTTCTTTTTCACAAATGTTTTCAGTTTTCAACAAAAAACAACAACAACAAACAAACAAACTTGACGTTAAAAATATGTTGCAATATGGCAGTAGTAAAAAGGAAAGTTAAGTGGATATCATATTAATAAAAATAAAAAATGAATAAAATTATTGTTGTAAAATCCCTCAAGAAATCCACAAAAATTTCATGGTGATCACAGTTGTGGAAAATATAAGCAAGTCGAGGAAGTAATGTATTGTTTTTCACTGCCTCACTAAAAGTTTACATTGCAGGATTACATAAATATCAATATTTACTTCTAGTAAAAGTATAACTGAGTAGTTGAAAAAATTAAGAAAAAAAGCTGTTAAAAACTGAAGATGAAAATAGATAACTACCAATCAAACGAGCCGTTTTTGCATATAAAAAACAATCATAGCAAGCTTATTCTCTCTGTTGAACGTTTTTCAACAATGCTTCCCCAATATATATATCGTAGCTTAGCAACAAAACTAACGCCTGATTTTCCTTTCGTCGACGATAGAGTGATATATTACAGCAAAATAAGTTAATTAAAAAGTTTTGAGATTAAGTTGTACCCAAAGCAAAATAGAAGAATCACTGTTTGAAAAGTTTTGTGGTAAAAAATTTAATTCATTTTAATTAGTTTGGTATTACAGAATTTACTGAGTAGTGTTTTTTTTAGCTAAGCTTTATGTAACGTTTGTGTATTAAATTAGGTCCGCTGTTACTAACGTAATTGTCACTGTTTTAAAAGGTTTAGGTGTTAAGTAAATCTTAATTCATGAGTATAGTTTAGTTTGTTAACAAATATATTATCTACTTGGCCTAAAAACATGAAGCTAAATAAAAGTTTGTTACTTCCAAATATCTTTTATCCTTTGTACAGTCGAAAGAGTTGGAAAATTGAATTGGAATATCCGCACTATATTTACTGTTACCTATCCTAGAATACAGTGAAAAAGCTCAAGTCTCCCATATAAATTTCTTTCAGAGTGCACATAACACTTCGTTCTTCTGTTTAGTTTGGGCTTTTTTTTTTAAAATGAGGTGATTAAAGAATTAAAAGACCAATAAAATAAGTGAAGAACAGGTGCATTTTGGAGGTATAGACGAATTCATTTTAGTTCTATGATTCAGCAGTTTTTCATTATTTTAGCTGAGTTTTTACACTGATAGTTAATATAATAGTATTCAAGTAGTATTACATTTTCTTTCGAGTAAGATTTAAGCTAGTAGAAAATTGAAAGTTCGCGTCAAAAATCACAATTTACTTAGGAAAACTGTTATCATTAGAGTATAGTTAATTAACAATCCTACGAAATCTATACATAAAAAAAAAAATTATTCAGTTTGTGTAGATGAAAATTACTGGCACACAAGCTTTATTTTGAATATTACAAGTATTTCATTCTGCCACATTTACCCGAGATGTCATGACTGCAGTATGACACGATACGATCTCTTACTTGCTGTGATATTGTCACTGAACGCGCTATATGGGGGTTAATAATTTTGTAAAAGATTCACATGATTTTCTTTCACGTAACTTATTGATTAGAAGTCATCCATTTAATACTGCATGATTGAATGCTGATTCGCCAGTTCTTGTGAATGATAATAAAGTTAATGAAAGTATCGTATATAATAATATAAATAAATAACAGGTGTTAAAATTAAGTAAATGATGCTGTTATGAATTTCTATCGTAAAAATATCGTGTATAATTAACTTAAGTAAACTTGATCCTAATTACTGTTCACTTAATATAATTCGCATCATAATAATTTGGTAACAAGCCTAATAAGCCCCAGTACTGGACGCAAGGCTTAGCACTGTTATAAGAGATGAGTACTATAAAATGCCCTTATTCACTTTCACGCGTCAAGCGCGTAAGGCGTGCGACTCGTAATCCGAGGGTCGCGGGTTCGCGCCCACGTCGCGCTAAACAGCCGTGGGGATGTATAATGTGACGGTCAATCCCACTATTCGTTAGTAAAAGAGTAGCCCAAGAGTTGGCGGTGGGTGGTGATGACTAGTTGCCTTCCCTCTAGTCTTACACTGCTAAATTAGGGACGGCTAGCACAGATAGACCTCGAGTAGCTTTGTGCGAAATTCCAAAACAAACTTTCACGCGTAGGTTCTTACAGTTTCTAAGGTTAGTGTTGTTATAAAAAAATTTTTACCAACTTTTGTAAACAATCAATATTTGTATTGTGTTTTAAAAGTTGTGCTGGTGGAATTGAAGTTTATAGAAATGTTGTATAGTGTGCAATTAAAAATGTTTATGAATGTTTATATAATATATAGTTAACACTAGTCGTGCTTCGTTATACATAAATATTACAATTATCTAAATTCTAAAATCTCGATCTCGACGGAATGCAGTTTATTTTTTTAAACTTGACTTAACTTTGTCAGTCAGTTGAGTAAATGCTTGATAAATTGGCCACATACCGAAAACGTTAAATCATGGTTCTTTTACTGAGTTGTCCAGCAAAATATCACATTTCTTATATGAATTACTTTTGGCACGAAACAGTTTAGGATCACCCCGACAACATACTCATCAAATCTCGAAAATTAACAAAAAACAAAACAAACGGTAGTTTTGTTTTACCAAAGAAAAAATTAGGATCATTTTCATTTACGTATTTTTCCTATGCAGGTTAGAATTATGGAAGTTATTATAGAGAGTTGGCTGAGAAAAATCTTCACACAAGTTTAGGGCACCTCTACTAAAACTAGTATTACATTATACAGACGTTTTCGTTTGCATCTTAAATTGTGAAAAGTATTCTAGTTTCTCCTATTTCATCAAAGAGATTCGTGACTGAATGTACTACCATTAGTACCATGTTGATGTTAATTGTGGTGCCTGTATGTACTACCATGTTAATGTTAACTATGGTGGCTGTGTGCACTACCATGTTGTTAGTAACTGCAATAACTGGGTGGATGTAAATTTTATTTCTGTGAGAACTGCTCTGTAATGGGCTTTGAAGGATGCTTTTTTCCAAATACTTAGTGATGTTGAGAAATCCACTTGTAGAGAAATATATATTCAAAAACAGCTCGTTTGGGTTGAGAAAATATTTTACATAAAAGAACGAACAACGTTTCGACCTTCTTCGGTCATCGTCAGGTTCACAAAGAATAAGGTAACTGACCGGAAGCTGACCACATGTTTGAAAGGGGTTGTGTAACTGAGTGTCGGAATGTAGAGGGCAGTATTAGATATTTGAATATTCAAATCTCGAAAATTAACAAAAAACAAAACAAACGGTAGTTTTGTTTTACCAAAGAAAAAAATTATTCAAACATCTAACACCGCCCTCTACATTCCGACACTCAGTTACACAACCCCTTTCAAACATTTGGTCAGCTTCCGGTCAGTTATCTCTTTATTTGTGAACCTGACGATGACTGAAGAAGGTCGAAACGTTGTTCGCTCTTCTATGTAAAGTATTTTCTCAACCCAAACGAGCCGTTTTTGCATATATATTTCCCAAATACTAATTGCTGACTGATGGTACTTAGAGGTGCTTGTAGATGGCGCTTTTTCGGCGTCTTTGGTATCATGCTGTGCTATACAAATACTTTAAATCTAGTGTTGGAGAACGGACTAATTGTATATTAGATACTGTATTTTGTTGACGGTTAGGCCTTTTGGAAGATAAGATTAGACGAGGACTGGGAATTGTTATGTATATTGTATACGTATATTAGTCTCTTACGATTAAACATATTTGCAGTAATGGTTCAGCGTCTAACTGAAAGAAAGAATTACGTGGGAGAATTCAAAGGTGGGAAACTGTAGAAATATCATATGTTTAATTTGTTAACCTAATTTGTAGATTCTTACATTACGTCTATTACTAACCATGCCCGGATTTAGTGATCCTCTGTCTTTGGGACATGCAGATGTATCGCATTAACGTTTTGTTGAAAATAGGACACTTGTGTTTTCAGAAACTTTGGCATCATTTTAGCTAATAAAAAAAACTGGGTAGATCCAGGTTAGACGACATCTGTTATGTTCAAAAGTTTATAAGCGGTAAAAAAAATTAGATTATGTACACACAAAATGAAAGGAAAAATAATTTCCGATTTTTGGTGCATGTTGTAGAAATAGACCTTGAATTTAAGAGAAATGTTGTGATATTAAAACAAGCATTTGCACGAGTAGTAAGATTGTTACACATTATAGGATAAATCTTAGAAATGCATTGTTTTATACAGTAACTGTTTGCTATCTTATATATACTTTACCCTGTCTTCAGTTATCCTCATCAAAAGTGCATATTTAGTTTAATCTTATATAATTAACTCTGCTTTCAGTTATTTTGATCAGAAGCAGCTTTGGGACTAAGTATTTTGATGTTATATGATTGACTCTACCTTTAATTATCCTGACCTAAACTAGATATGTAGCTGGTTATTTTAACGTTATATAGGTGGTTTTACCTTAAGTGAGTCAGATCAAAAGTGGTTATTTATGAGGCTTTGAAGGCTATAGAGAACGTTGATATGTTAAAAACAACAACGAAGATATACGAATGTACGTATGGAAGTACACATCGTCTCCATCTTGTGGAGGATAAGTACAATAGGATTGCAACAGAAGGCATTATTACATATAACTCGTGTGGGTTGTGAGCTATAATTTATCTTTGTACCCAGTATAAGTTAATTCCGTGGAGTCCAGTTGATTTACTGCTTAATTAGAAATTAAAATGTACTAAAAAAAGTAACAAACTTATAATAGGCAGTCGTAAAATCCCTAGAATTAATAGATATTCTCCCAAAAACTACTGTTGTTTATTTCGGATGAACAAAATTAAAGTGTGGTGGGCGGATGATTAAGAGGAGTTTTGCTATCAGAGACATGCAAGACATTCTTTATAAACATGTAGTGACTGGTCATGGTCTTGGTGGGTGTGGATGTAAAGTCCCTGGTGATGTACTTCACAATATGGTGTATCACACATACAAAGGTAAAAGTAAGTCCACAGTGATGTAAGATTTCAACTATTTATATAACTATAACTTATTTGGCCACATGCTTAGAAATATTGGTAATGATCAGTGGGGGTTAGACGGTTAACAAAAAATTGTGGGATCTGCGTTTTACGTTCTTAAGTCATAGTAAAGTGGTGACTTTTGTTGACGTTACATTATTGTTTTTTTCTTATAAGTACATATAACTGTATGTGATAGCTACTATAAAGAATTCATTGTTAAATTTAATAGTTGTGTTTTAAACCATTCTGTAATAAAAACAATAACAGACCAAACTATTTTAGTCTAGACATAAAGTATTCAGATGATTGGGTAAGGTAACAAAACGAAAAATATTATTTATCACAGAATATGTTGAACTTTTTCTTCAGAAATTTCTTGGCTTTTCTGTTGATTAATTTAAAGTAAACGTGTTTAGATAGGTACAATTATAGGAAATCATTCATATAAAAGTGAATGTCCATTTTAACATCATATTGATCATAGAGGATGGAAGGTGTATAACTACATTAGCGGATGTCCAAAGGTAAACTTCATTTTTTGTTTTGTTTTTTAAATATTACTATGTGGAAGACGTAATTATTCTTGAAGGTCATGACCTCAGAAGCAAAAAAAAAGTTTTGAAGACCAACAACAGCAACCGGTCCTGGGGGTCGTTTTAATTTTGAGACCAACAACAGTAACCAGTCGTGGGTGTCGATGTAGTTTATAGTAACTTAAGTATTACTTCACTGTTTCGTAGACTGTAAGACCACCTTTAGGAGATAAGTTTGTACCCACTAAACTCGGTTGTCATTTTGTAGTATCATCTTTCATTAAGTTATTTTTTGTATTTAATTTTTATTGTTTCATTAAACGCAGCTACTTTCTCACAGCTTGCTGAAGTTTTGGATGTGTGAGATTGGACGTCCATACTTTGATTCTGTTATGCCTATTTACTCTCAGTTCCGTTTGGATTTCATGCAAGTGAAAACTGATATAGAGTGTAACCTCACTCATTAGGTTGCATTTTTTCGTAGCCGCATTATAACTTGTACCCTAGTATTATTTGTCCTTTACGTGTTGTATTCGGGGTTACGTAAATGAAAATGAAGTAGCCAAATGGTCTTAACGCAGATTTGTATGGATAGTTTGTCTCCATGGGTCCTTGATTGTACGATCGAGTAAGTTTGTTGTTTCGCATGTTGGTTGAATTTCTTCACTACCCATTACACTCAGAAAGCTGTGACGTCATGTAATAATTATTTTTATCCTAAATATTAGTTTTTATATATCCATCTCATGCAGATTTGATATATTAATTTTAAGTCCTTTTATTTTAAAAATTTGAACAGTTCACCCACAAGTGTCGTTGTTTTACCTATCGCTTATCAGTGAAATTATTTAAACAATCAACATCCTGTCAAAGTCTAAGGTAGTGATTCTTCAGGTGATATCAGTGTTGCTATAGTCAAGCTGGCATAAAACAGGGGTTCACCTGCTTTATCATCAAAGCTAGACTTTTCAAAAGTAATATATTGACGGCTCAGATCGTAGCTTCACAGAAACTGTTACCTTGAATACGTGTCTGCATATACTATAAAAATAAAAATTGATGTTAGGTCGTGCCGTATGTTTTGAATTGTGCCTGAAATCTGCTATTAACCTTTTAGCTACACAGTTTAATCATTAACTGTTTTACATAAGTAACTTCGTACGTACGTACTTGGATACGGAGCTGTTGAAGTATATCTTGAAGTTCAGTTTCTTTCTTAATCAGTAGTTGTGTGTGCAAGTGCATTCACATGTATACATGGCTTGTAGAAATATAGCCCATAAGGATCACGTTGCTCATATATAAGACGCATATTTCTGTTAATATAATGAAATAAGATAAAATTAAAAACTAGGCAAGTCCTTAAGTTCAACAACCTTGATAACAGTTGTTTTGTGAATGACGTATTAGTGTTTCCCAGTATTGATTGATATAAGTGAGTGACATAACTGCACTAAAGTACAGCATATGTTAATAAGCAGATTTCGCCACTTAGCAGAATTGCCTTATAGTTTAGCGTTATTATAATAAGAATTTTTCAGTAACAATGAAACGTATTATAACATTATCAACGTTAAATTGTTTTAAGAATCAAGTATTTGCCTTCGACGTATATAAAAATACCAGTTCTGTTAATCAAATAGTGTTAATAAAAAATATTCTAATTACATTTATGTAGAATTTGTTTAATGACAGAGGGGGAAAGATAGGTATCTACTTTAAGATTATCATTATTAGTGATGGTTTCCGAACTTGTGATTATATCGAATCATCCCGTAAGGAGAAAAAATAACTTTACAGTTTTAATCTTTACAACTTTTATGTTATGTATTTTCCATCTCTTTCAATAACAGTCTGCCAATGTCTCAAAAGATTTTCAATACCATACTTATGAAGAAAAATCTGGTGGTTTTGAGACAAAAAAGGTACGAAGATTATTTTTTAACTCATCCATAGAAGTAAACTATTTTTCATTCAGATGATGTTGCAAACTTCTTAAAAGATGGTAATCTGAAAGGGAAAGATCAGGGGAATAATGGGGATGGGAAATTTTCCTAGCCAAGTTCTTTTCCTGGAACTGATCCCAGCAGTGTGAGGACGTGGATTTTTCTCATCGTGGAAAACAACAACTTTCTGATCCACCAAAGCATGTCTTTTTGAGTGCAGTGTTTAGTCGATCCAGTTGCTGACAGTATCTCTCAGCAGTGGTTGTCTGGTTTGGTTGTAACAACTCAAAGTGTATTACACCACCTTTATCCCACCAAGCACTTAGCAAAACCTTCCAAGGGTGTAGGTTTGCTTTTGGCTGTGATGTAGCTGGTTCTTTTGCACTAACCTACTGTCGACGGGCTTAATATTTTGATAGAGTACCCTTTTCTCATCTCCAGTCACTAGGCGGTTCAGAAACGAAGATTGAAGTTCACGAGGTTGAAGATATGTGCTGATGTCTACTTGTTCTCTCAGGTTATCAGTTGTAACTCATGTGGTACTCATTTTTCCAACTTTGAAAGTACCAAGTTGTTACAAATCTCGATGGACAGTGAAAGGAGATAAATTATGTTTCTGGGTTAATTCTTCAACAGTTACAGCACGATCCTCCTCAAGTGTTGCTAGAACCAGGTCGTTATCAAATATAACAGGGTACCCAGTGCGAGCTGCATCTTTCAAACTATAGTCATCACTCTAAACTTATTGAATCATCTTTGACACTTCCTCGCATCCAGAATGTCATTGCAGTACACCTTTTGAATGCTTCGCTTCGGTAGCACTTTTTCCTTTTCTGAACTCGAAAAACATTATGTGCTCCTCTGACACCAGCAAAATAACTGGGGCTTCAAAAATAAATAAACAAGAACTAGTAAAGAAACGAAGTGGCTTATACTTAATGCTATCACGTCATCCCATATAACTTGTATGACTAAGAATAACTTCATTTATCCAAGAAATATGCATTTAAACTTATACCATCCCATAAACATTACTTATGAGATTGCTTGATAGTGAATATTAAAATATACTTTTCAGTGAGACGAAGGAATTATATTTAGTATTCAGATTATTGTTATAGTGTATCAAAAGGTTTCGCGAACGTAATAAAATCACGATACAAAAATTGCTGGGTTGCTTTTCACACGACAAGTAGAAGGTCATGAACAAAATAATTAAAATATATTGTGCAAACCTAAGCGGTAAATAAAATTGACGTCACAACAAATTTTAACGGAGTTTGAACATACGACTATGTTTGGATCTCTAAAACAAATCACATATTGGGCAGAGTTTGCTAAATCTGCAAAAATCATCCTCCGAAAAAAAAAAGTTTAAAAAGTTGTTTAATTAGTGTATCGCCATAAATAATATTGCAGACTTGGTGTAGAGAATATTTGTTATTTCGCTTCGGATGTTCTCCGTGGTTTGAACGGGAAGTAGACCGGACATAAAGTAGTTGTACGGATATCAGGTACCATGGCAACTTGGATGGATTAGACAGAAAACCATATAAGTCAGAGATAACATATGTAGGTTTTTGTATGTGTTACTGTTCGGAGAAAATCGCATGTTTACTACAAATAAGGGCGTGAAGTTTGTTAAATGGAACTCTTCGAGTATGCTCAACCATACGAATAACTTTTAAAACTGGAAAATTGACTTTGATTGCTGATTTGGTATTAAAACCTGACATTTTTCTGGTGCAAATATCGTAAATGTAATTTCACCATCTTCTGCAAATAATATATTGGCTCAGCTAGCAATGTAAATGTTTTAGAACTGCTAGTATTTGTGGTTTACCGTAGCGTGTTAATTTACTCATTAAAAATCCCAAAGCACTTTGCATTTTGTGATACCTCTAGCAGGAACAAAGAGTATTAAACCTCAAACACCAATCTTAAAAATAAACATTTAACTGTAAAGTTATATAACGGATGAAAAATATTAAAAAGTATAACAAAACTGATAAATTTGTTTAGGTAATATCTATGTAGAACATGACAACTACCGTTCTTTGTGTGTTGAATCTTAATATTAATTTATGTTCAGAACAAGGTGCGTACGTGGATCAAAACTGAAGATAATCTGCTATTGATTGCAGATAATAATTCTTTTTTCCAGTTCTTATAAAGGTAAGAATGCGTTATTTCATCAGGTACAGTATTTTCGTCCATAAACTCGATAATATCTCGCAAGGTTTAGGGTCAGTAAGCTCAGAACTATGTTAGTCCTAAGTCCATATATCAAGCTAGCCATGAAAAGCAATTTGTATAGTATAAATATACTAATAAGAAAATTAAAAATAAACAATCCAATAATTCTCAGCAGAGGTAGTAGTAAAAGTTACAAGTTCTAAAATCTGAAAGTGATGTATAGGAAACAAATATTTGATTGGCCAAACATTTTTCTCCGATAAACGTATGAAAGAGAGCCCATGCAAAGAGCTCTGTGGTGTGTATTTGTGTGCCTAGCCTAACCGTGGAAACATAATGAATACGTATGATTAGACACAGAGGTGCTTCTGTGAAAGCGTAATAAGGTGTTCAACTGACTGGAACTAATAAATGTTGAGCAATCAATATTACATTGTATAAAATTTAATTGTGTAATTGTGTAGAAATAGCAAAAAAAAATATTTAAATGTGTTGTGTAACCATTTTTAAATAAAACAGTCGTTTATGTATTTTAACTAGTTTTTGCTTGTTTTTCTTGCACCTAATTTATAGGAAGGGAGGGGATTTTTTGGTTATTTTGAAAATCGCACAAAGCTATACGAGGGTTAATTCCATCGCCGTCCCTAATTTAGCAGGGTAAGACTAGAGGGAAGGCAGCTAGTCATCACTACCCACCACCAACTCTTGTGCTACTTTTTTACCAACGAATAGTGGGATTGAACGAAACTTAAAGTCTCCGCGGCTGAAAAGGCGAGCATGTTTGGTGCGACTGGATTCGAACCCGCAAGAGAGGGGAAATAAATAAATAGCGTGTGTATATGCAGCAACGCCATCTCTGAATGGCGTACTCTGAAAGTTATGACGTAGTGTTATTGAATCATCAAGGACGCTTATTAACTGGTTTGGTAATGATTCAATAACACTACGCCATAACTTTCAGAGTACGCCATTCAGAGATGGCGTTGCTGCATATACATTGTAAAAATGGCGTACCTTCTCTGAGTTAAGAACCGACTTGGTATATAAGTAGTACTATAGTATTACGTCGGTATACGCATAGAAAAGATCGGTCACGTAAAGGTTATTTTGTGTAGTACTAGACACTTTAAAAGCCCATTTTATCATTATAGCGTTTACATATTTTATTACAGGTCGTTCTCACCTAGTGAGAAACATTTCAAACTTCATTAAATGTATGTGGTAAATCTCGTAATTGTACACTAGTATTTACCTCAGTATATGAATCTTAGGTGACGTTTCTCATGCTTCCCTCATGTTTATATGAAGAAAGAATATTACTTCGCTTGTGTTCAACTGGTTTAAAAGGTGACCCCATTTCAGTATGATCACGCGCTGAAACTGAACAGTAAACACCTTTGTTTAACACGCGCCAGCTAAGAATTGGTATCCATTTTTATATGATAAGGGGATAACTGTGTATTAATATACATTCGATGTTTTTAGTTTTCCACGTGTAAGACAAAGGTACAAAAATAATTTCCTTGCTAGTTTCCTTGTTTTTATGAAAACATGTTGCACATTATTGGAAGGAAGTGAGCAACTCAGTATCAAATACAACTGTTCTGTAAACTACTATCAAATACAACTGTTCTGTAAACTACTATCAAAGACGTTGCTTTTCATCAACACAGCTTTTATTTTCCATCCACATTTAAAATTATAAATATAAACGTACATTTATGCTTTAACTTTTTTAATATTAGGATATGTATGTCAGACTTTCATATAACGTTTTACAGATAGGCAACCATTACTTAATTTTTGAAAACGTTCTTATTTATGTCACAATTCTTGAGTAATCTTTATTTTGCAACATGAATGAAAGTTTGTTGGAATCAAAACTTTTTCCATATTTGCTATATCACAACTTTGTACGTATCAACTTTTTATGCCTCCAAGTGGCGCAACCGAATGTCTGACTCGCACAGCTAAAAACAGGGTTTCGATACCCGTTAAGGCCGAGCGCGTTAAGGCGTGCACTTGTAATCCGAGGGTCGCGGGTTCGCGCCCGCGTCGCGCTGAACATGCTCGCCCTCCTAGCCGTGGGGGCGTATAATGTGACGGTCAATCCTACTATTCGTTGGTAAAAGAGTAGCCCAAGAGTTGGCGGTGGGTGGTGATGACTAGCTGCCTTGCCTCTAGTCTTACACTGCCAAATTAGGGACGGCTAGCACAGATAGCCCTCGAGTAGCTTTGTGCGAAATTCCAAAAAAAAAAAAAAAAAAAAATTCGATACCAGTGGCGAGCAGAGCACAGATAGCCCATTGTGTAGCTTTGTGCTTAATTCTAAAGACACATACATACATATATCAACTTTCTTTTTTGGTCTGGAGTGTTTAAGGTGATTATTAAAAAAAATAATTATTTCGAAAAAGAAATCCAACAAAACCTTGACCTAGCAAAATTAAATTTCAACATAAAGACGTAGAGAAGTGTTTCAGGAAAGATTAGTTTGAACGTATTAACTTTTCAAGATTACACACTTCTCTACATACTGTATACCCAAGTCTGTTTTGGAAACTAGCATTGGTTTTAGTTACCTGCTTTCTCTTATTAGAATACGGTCATTGTGTGGAATATTGTATCAATGGACAATGTCCATAACATAGACCCACGTAGTAACTTTTACTATGTGTTGAAAAGTATTTCTTTTTGTTAAGTACTTTTTAAAATGTTCTAATGTATTATAATTTTCATTTTTACTATCTCTCCCCGAAAGTACATGCGCACTTTATTTCAACGTTGATGTAAAAATGCCTATTCAACTATATTTACCTCCGCTTTTTGTTTACATCCGTAATAAATCCATTTATTAATACAATCAATAAATACACTTGTAATATTATTCTACGTATTAACATTACAAGTGTATTTAGTGCGGTAGAGTTTAGACGTAACTAAAACGAAATACAAATCAATGTTAATGTATTTTTATCCATCGAATGTTGGCAATACTTAATATAGGCTTATCTTTTAATTAATATTAGGCCTAAAGCTAGTGGACTTAAGATTTCAATGTAATTAAAATTATTTTATGCTGTTTTAGAAATTCTGTATTTAAAGAAATATTAATATTAAAGATACCAATTTGACACCTTATGTTTTGTGGGTCTGTGTTTGTTTGTTATACCGGGTTTTCATTGTTGTTACACCGAAGCGTTTGTTAATAGACTGCACTGAACCGCTTTTGGGTTTGTGAAGGCTGGTTTAAGATACAATATAAAAATCTGTGCTATTTTATTTAAGTAACTTAACAAATAGTGTAAGATGTATAATAAGGCGAAATACATTAGTGCTTTCTCTAATAAAAAATTTATAAATTTCATTAAATAATGGTCATGTTGAAGTAATTACTATAATCAATTTGTTCTTATTTCCATTGATTCGATGTTGACGTATAAATGATACTTAAGTATCAAAATTATCTAAAATTGCAAAAAAAATAAATTCTTGTACGCAGTTAAATCGGGTACTTAATTTTTTCTGCTGAATCATAACAAACTGTATGCTTAATATTGTTGTATCTTACAAACCGTTTTTGTTTTTGAACTGAAACATAAATTTTAAACGCTAACACGCTATCATTTGTTACAATATAAACATAGTCTTGTTTTAATATTGGAGATTTGAATAAAATAAATCATTTTATAAATCTTACATTTGGCATTTACGATACTATTAGTATGTTGGACGTCTGAATTGCGGAACACGGTTCAGTTAACTATTCGAGGTAGTAAGTGACAAAGTTGAGGCGAGGCGCACAAGTACAAAGCATAAATAAGGGTTTTTACCAAAAAAACAAAGTGAAATAATGTCACGTGCTTGGAACGCGGACCATAGCTTCTAGAGAACTGAGGTGACCTTGCCGTAGTTCTTTAGCATTGCTAGTAGAATCTGTGAAAATATCCAGGCCGATTATTAATTATTTGTTCACTTACTGTAAAGTTCTGATCAAAGCAAACTCTCTACTATGATGCGTACTAAAAATTAACCCACTAATAGGTATAGCTAATTTAACATACTGTTTTTCCTTATAAATAATCGATAGTATCAGGCTAACAGTGGAGTGTCTCGTTTTATTACCTGTTTGAAAATATTCACGTATTCTTGATGACGAGAAACCCACTTGAAGTAAAATTGTATGGGTATTAACACTTTTGTTGATAAGCAGAGAACAACGTTTCGACCTCCTTGGGTCATCTTTGGTAACATGAATATGACCTAGGGGGGTCAAAACGTTGTTCTTTGCTTATTAATTAGTGTTGATACCCATAACAGTCATTCTGAGATACATAATATCTGTTCTGTCCGTTACTTGGAAATTTACTCACTTTGCAGTTACATTAACTTTATAGTAGGCATTTGTAAAATGTGATGTCAGCCAAACAACTCGCAAATTTAGCTTTTGAACAGTCAATTTTTTAAACATTTTAATTTATATTTAAAGCAAAGACCAATAACACGCAGAAACAGATTGTTTTGAACGTACATTTGTAAAACGCAGGCTTAACGTTCACATCCGTCGTTGAAATAACAGATTTCTGCAGGTGGGGTTTTGAGTGATTTTAAGTAATTTACATTTCACTAAGCGCACAATGAACATGACTTAGATATATGGTAGTGTTTACTTATTCTATATCTATAGGGCTTTGTTAATTTTTGCACACGGAATGAAATTCCCCGGTACTCTCGTGTAACGAAGTTTATTAAACAATGTGTGCATTGCAGAATGGCGCAAGCTTAAATCATTAAATTGTTTTGGAATTTCGCACAAAGCTACTCGAGGGCTATCTGTGCTAGCCGTCCCTAATTTTGCAGTGTAAGACTAGAGGGAAGGCAGCTAGTCATCACCACCCACCGCCAACTCTTGGGCTACTAATGGCGCAAGCTTAAATCATTAAATTGTTTTGGAATTTCGCACAAAGCTACTCGAGGGCTATCTGTGCTAGCCGTCCCTAATTTTGCAGTGTAAGACTAGAGGGAAGGCAGCTAGTCATCACCACCCACCGCCAACTCTTGGGCTACTCTTTTACCAATGAATAGTAGGATTGACCGTCACATTATACACCCCCACGGCTGGGAGGGCGAGCATGTTTAGCGCGACACGGGTTAAATCATTAAAATCTAAACATTTAGTAGTAATCTCAAATCATGGAAACGTACTCATATTTTAACGTATAAGAGTATATATTCCAGTAACGTTTCATCGACTATAGGTTTCCCACTAGTACGATATCATGGCAACCTTTACTAGTATACAAGTTATTTATTGCATAAGTATCCTCTGACAGTTTTGATTCTTGTACCTTTTCAACAGCACACTTATTTAAATGTTCAATTCACATTTTATTTACTTTTGTTTATCATAGAGTTAAGTTCTTTGGAACACTTTCCAATGTTAGGGTGGACTAAAGGAATATGTACAACGTTCAGACACTTTCCGCCACTATTCTCTACCAGATTTACATATTCAGACAATGATAACCGTGACATCATATTTGAAATAAATTTCTAATTCAAAGATCCGTTTCGTCAGCTCAAAATCTGCAATGTTACACGAGAAGACTTTGATTTAGTGACAGTTTACACCAATTTCTTACTATGTCTAAAAAGGACTATTTTCCACTAAATTATTCAAATAACGGCAAAAGTAAGAACATTCATAAGTTCCAGTTAGTACAGGAAAACCAAAGTGTTGATATTTAACCAGGGAAAGAAAGATAGCGGGTATCAGATCTCGATGTTAGGATATCCAGCGAAGTAGTGGTAAATTTCATAGTGCCAAGAGACCCGCCAAAATTTGTCAGACGTTTGACGTCACCACCAGTACAAAAAATCTCGACTTTAGAAGCATAATTTCCATTTCTGCGAGTCCGATTTATATAATATATAAATAGCGCTAATTATATAGACTACTTACATTTTTACTGAATTGAATACGCTTATGTTACCGAGAGAAAACGAGTATATCAAAAATTCGCGATTCGATACCCATGGAAAGCATACGTAATGATTGTCTTATTGGTTCTGTGCGTGTTTTATATAACAGTTAAGCTGAAACATTTTTCAACCATGGCTGTTGTAATTGAGTACAGTTGCACGGAATTTATTTATTTGGAAAGTTGAAGTTTACAGATGTGGAATTCAATGTATTCTTTAGCTAGCAGATCAATTAATATGAATCACTAAGTTTGATATCTGGCAGGAAGTTCAGCCTCTTGTTCTTTAATCCTTAATTTTATTTATCAATCTGAACTACCTTTAGAACTGTATGTTATTTTATGTTGAACGAGAGAACGAATAAAACTAGTAAAACTAAACAATTAATTGGAAGGATAAAAAGTAATTATAGCTTGATCCTTCTCTGGACGAAAATAAAACATTATTTACATTTTAACGATGTCACCAAGAAAATACACTATTGAATGCTGTGTTATCAGCTGTTCACTTTTTTAAACTCATCAGGAAAATAAAATTATGCAGTTTCGATTAAATAAAAGGACTAGATAAATGGTTCAGTGTAATATTTTTTTGTTCTAGCTATGGCTGAGTCTTCGCGAGAGAAGTCTTTTGGCGCGTATCTCCTACTGTCACTATTGAAACGCCCTCTGTTGATATGCGTGTTTAGACATATTGTAAGCATCGTTTATTGCATTAAGAAACGTATATGTAAAATGTTGGAAATTTGATACAGCGAGTGAAGGTCCATAAACAGTTACTGAACCTGTGCATAAAACGGGTGAAGTTCAATGTTTGGTAAATACGTGATAATTTTCAAACAACTGGTCTTGCATAGAATTATTCAATCTTAGCGATTATATGGAACGTTTATGTGCTGCTAGTCAAGCTCGTTACAGTACTAGCTTGAACAGGAAGCGGGTTTTATTATAATATGGGCTGTATGTCACATCCCTTCTGTAGGGCATCACCGCGTTCACGCCTTTCATGACGGATATGCCTAAGTCGTGCTTTCTACGTAGAGCTCGAGTTTCTTTGTTAGGGCTTATGCGGTTACATTGGGTGAGATGTGAGATCGGTGTAAAATTTTCGTGAAGTTAGTGTTGGTGCTCAAGAAATCTGTGCTCCATACACATTTGCAAGGTATTCGAATAATAGTACTACAATTGATTTTTGAAATTTTAGGTAAGGCCTCTTTTGTGTACATTTTTGACTGAGGAATGAATCATATGTAGCATAGAAGTTAATAAAACAATAACAGTAAAAAACAAAAACAAAAAAAAACAACAACCAGTAAATACAAGAAAGTGTCAAGACTTAACATGGCAATTTGTCCTGTTGGTTTCGGTACAATGGTGCTTATTCATTATTTTATTACTGTGTACTATGTAGATATAATAATTGTATTGTCAACCAAAACATTATTTTGTTTATTTATATATATATAATACAGGGTCAAATCCAGTTTGTTGTTTGACAGACACCATTACTATTGAAAAATTCTTTTGACACTTTACAAAATATTTGTAGTACCATCAATCATTTTCAATGCAGAACATTTCTACCACTATTATGCTATTTTATACCATGATTTTGAACCACTGTTAATTAAAAAGACTGATTGGCTGATTATAATTGTCATTAACTTCTGATCAAATCAAGCAGCAACCTTCATATATCAGGGTTTTGAAATTTAAACCAGCAATTCATTTTGTTAATTTAAAACAGTCTTCTTATCCACAATTAGAATGCATTTATTCTTTGGCACTCTCAGCGTTAGTGTCCATTTAACTTCTCAATGATTGTGTTCTATAACAAGTTATCCATATTTTATCGAAATTCCACTCCAAGTTCATTCTTTAGATTTAGGACCATCTCTGAGTTTGTTGTAATGTTGGGATAAATAAGTAGGCTGAAGTAAAGTTTGGGTATTATCAGTTTAAATATAACATCAGTTGAGGCACAATAGAGATCTTTAGAAACAAACACACACAATGTTACTTATTGCATAAGAAGTACTGAGTAATTAATAACAGGACACAACTGTATAAGAGACTCACTCGTGTCTTATTTTTGACAAATCTAATTTATCTTACAGTGTTGTATGTGTCTGTGTGTTTTTAATCTTTTATCAATGTACAAGTACCCTTTTATTCACTTAATAGTTATTTCTAGTGTTCTGCAGAAGGGTGCATCTAGTGAACCAAATAGCAAATCTGTCATGATGTAATATGTTCTGTTTCACAAAACCATGGAGTGACAAATATCAGAAACCAGTTATTTTTTAAAATTGTACTTTTCAATTTTCAGGTAATTTTATGTGTGATTCAGTTAATGTACCAGAAGTCAGATTATTTGCGTATGGATATATATATATATATATTTTAAAATAATTTAATGGTTGCATTGAATCTGTTGGCTTCAAAACTTTGTCCTTTTTTCATTTTTTACTTTTTTGTGTTTGTATGAATATTTAAGTCAGCTAAATTTTAGATTTAAAAATCAAGAAATAAACATGAAAGTTGTGGCAAACCTGCCAAAAATCTATCAGTTTAATGAATAGCTGCCTTGATAAATTGTTTTTTATCACTTTGTGTGATAGAGATCTTCAGTGGTTTTGAGTTAATGTCTGAATATTTGTAAGAATTTTAGAAATAGATTAAATTTAGCTACAGAAAAGCAGATATTGTCATTATGTAAATACATTTTCAATCTGTATAGTGTTTTTTAAAATTTTTATAAATCATAGAAGTTGGAAAAAGGAAAGTAGGTCAGAGAGTATGAACATGTTTAGTAATGAAATAAAAAACATAACTTGTAGGGTTTTTCTATCAGTGTTTAGTAAGATATTTAGAGGAAAAGAAAACAAAATCACAGTGTATGAAAATCAAGTTGTAGAGAATATGGGTGTGTTTAATAAGGTACTTGGGCTAAAGACCTGACTGATGGAAAATATGAGCATGTGTAATATACATATGGTTCTTTATGGCTTTGGTAATTTTTTTATTTTTTTTTTACAGTAGTGGAGCCTGGGGATGCTTGAGAAAGTGCATTATATAAAATCACACAAAGATATTGAAAACTTAGTGTGTTCTATTTCAAAGAAGAGGAGATTAGATGACCTATTCTGGTGAGAACCTGTGAACTGTAAATATCTAATTTTAGCAGTCTTGAAATTATACACGTATATTTATTTCTCTTCAGCTGTATAGTTTATAAGAAGGCAACAATGTTCTAATTTTTGGCACTTATCAGGACAAGATGCTTTTATTAAGGTAAATATCAACTGGCAGATAAACCACTACTAGTACAAGCTTCTCTGTATTTATATTTACAAAGGTATATATAGCATATTTCAGTGAGTAAAACCATTCTTGTGTTATCAATATAATTCATGTATTAGCAAAAGAATGCAATTAGAATCTAGAAAACATATGTTCGTCTATCATATTTGTACAGCATATTAAAGAAAAGTGGACTTTGTTATAAATGTTTTTGATGAGATAGTCGAAGCTATGTTCATGCAGCTTGTTTGAGTAACACACAAATGTAACAAGAATTTTGTGTTATGTAGGGGTTACCAGCAACATGAGCACATAATTGGAATTCTAGTGTTTTCAAGGATTTGTTCAGAACATAGCATCCATATTAGTACATAAAATTTTGAATATCTGATAAATTCTAAGGTACAGAAAATAAATTGCATTTTTTAGAGACAAATAATTATTATGTATAAACATAATTGAAACCTAAAAACAGTACTACTATGTTTAACATAATAGTCACTCAATCATAAAGATGTATTTACAACTGTAGTTTGCAAAGTTTGCGAGTATATATATTTACATTTTAGTGAACTTAAATAATTACATCTAAATGAAGCCAAATGAGTAAACAAAATCACGAGGAAGGGATTGCATTAAAAACAGCAAATCTCGACCTCTGATATTAATTATAACCATAAATTTTTAAGCCATAAACAAAACACATTAAAACAAAATATGATGCATGTTTTGTTTAATTTTAATGTATTTTGTTTATGTCTTTAATATTTTTGGTTATAACATTATGTATATCCAGGGCATGTTTTACTCTGCATTTACAACGCTATCCTGGAGACCTATAATTTATGGATTGTCTTTAATTTATTTTCATTTTTGAGTCTGTTTGTTCATAGTAAAGTGTCTTGCATGCTCTGCTCTAAATACTTTCACCCTGTTACTTACACTAATCAAAATAATCCCACATTGCAGCCTGTACTCTAGGATCTTTTTTTTAAAAAACATGCAGCATGTTTTGTTCATTTTAATATGTTTTGTTTTGGCTTAAAAATTATGGTTATATATGTGTATGTATACACTCACTCGGTTATCTAAATTTTTGTGTTAAACATGTATTACAAAATTTTAACTGGGGTAATTCTGGTGTATGCCAGTTCTGATTAACAAATTTTCAAGTTTGTGTGAAGTTAAACATGGTTGAGTAGAGATCTTCAGCTAATAAACATTTTGTTTGATACTTGTAAGGTTATGTGAAGATGTTTACCTTCCACAGACAGTTTAGTAAAGTGATTTCTTATTACTTAATATTACACAATCTGTTCTAGATGCAATTTTGCTTTTACTAATTTTTAATTTTAGAGGTATTGATTAATTAATTACATTTGAAATTAGGTTGTTTGTTGTCATGTTTTACTTTGGAAAAAAGTGATATTAAACCAGTTATTGTACATGTATATTTTTAGTTTTAAACTGTAAAATGGAACAGTACTGTGTATGTTATTGGAATGAAGCTATTTGTAAGGAAAGTACTAATATTTGACACCAGCCAGTTCTAAAGAAAAATGAAGTATATTTGAATGTTTGTGTAACTCTACAGTTCATCTTCATTAAGGAAAATGGTGGCTTGATATAATGTTTGTGATTTTCTTAATGGTGAACTGTATGCTTATTAAAACACAAAGTAGTTTTTTTAAGTTACAAATTTCACTTCAGATAGGAACATTTGTCGCAATAAACTATAACATTTGAACAATAACAGGTTTTTCTTATCTTGTAATATTTTCTTTCAGTCTTGTAAATGTTTGAAGTTGCAGGCTTAATGTTAAGAAGCTGTTAGGACAAACAGTGATTATTGTTTAATTATTTGTCTTAAGTATGTATTGATGAAAACATTACAGGAGTCATATTTTTCTAATATTTAATTGTATTTTTAGTGTAGAATATGGGAATGCAAACCAAGTTTGTGATATTACTTCAACAAGTGGATTTTTGGCTGACCATAATGCAGTTGGAGTGAACACTGGGGGAGATTTAAATAATTGCACTAGTATTAATCCATACATTGTGCCTTCCACAAGTAATCCTTATGGCTGTCAACAAACCTCCCAGAATGGAGTGTCAGCTGCTCCCTTTGGAGTTCAGAAAAAAATTGTGCATGTTCAAGCAACCAAACTGCTAGACACCTACCAGGTAAATAATAAATGTTTTAAACAGTTTCCTGTGTTGCTTTGAGTAACAGTATTTCAAGAAACAAGCACATGAGCTATAAATGTGGCTAGTAATGGCATATCAATACTTAAGAACTGAACTTCATAAACAAGTCATTAGTATTTATTTATTAACTACACATTGAGTATTACAAAAACATAGATGATACTCAGTTAATATAAAAAGTAATAATTCTAATATCTAAAAACTTAAATTAATGGAAACATATTCTTTTAATAAATGTAAAGTAACATCATCAAATTTTCTTGATAATGGTCAAACAGTCATGAAAAAAACAAGCTCTGAAAACATGTTGACTCTTTTGACATGTGCTCGGTTTCTGTGACATACTTAGTAACTGTTTTGTGCTTGTTACAATTTTCGTTCTATAACTTTCAAATTAGTAAATGTTTGCAGATTATCAGTAAATATTACAGTGCTTTCATTTGCGTTATATTAGAATTTTTATTAACTCTTAAAGTTTATTTAGTAATAGTTTTTTTACCTTTTTTTTTCACATGATGTCTATTTATTTCACACTCAAAAAATTTTAAAATGTCCAGATAGTTACTAAATTTTTTTTAGGAAAACTATTTTTGTTTGTTTATTATTTTCCCTAATAAATCTGGGTTCAGTTAATGTGATCAATATTGTAGCCACCATGAAAAATTAGGAAATGTATTTTTTTTTCATTCTAGGATGATAACAGCTTATAACATCTAAACATAAATGTTTAGATTAACTAGCTTAATCTCATAATATTATACATTTATATTTATCATTTTTATTATATTGACCTTTCAGCTGTGCTTTGCTAACAATACAGAAGTTATGATGTGACACGTGCATTCATTGTAACTGTATCCAGTAATATCAAACTTACCTTTAGTATGTTGTAGCTGTGTTTTAGTGGAATTGTATTTTGTAAAATATATCATAGTGACATTTAAATAATTATACATTATGTATGTATATGGATTATTACTATTTAGAAACAAGTTATTATTTCTAAAAGAAAGAAGATTGAGAAAAGAAAAACTAGTTGTTGCTTAATGTGGATTCTTAAGACTTCTAAAAGTTTGCATAGGAAGGTAATTAACAAATTTTTTTTAGGTTTTATATCTACAGTTGAATAACCAAAAAAATCATAGTTTACTATATTGATACTGTAGAATTCCATTATAATTTATCAAATATACTAAGCTGTGTTACAGTCTCTAAAATATGAAATTTTGAGCAGTCTAAAGACACAGCCGAGCTCTATGAAATCTCAGTTTGAAATCAGGAGGTTCTGAGCTATAATTTGGTTATTCACATGTCATATTGAAATAACTACATGTAAGGGACCATTTCTAAAATTATAAAGAGCTGATCGGGGCTACTATGATTGATTCAGTGCAATATCTTAACATTCAGGAAAGAGATGATGTTCTTGTTTAATATTCTTGCTTGTCATTATTTGACTTTCTAATTTTTACAAAATTATAGATTTAATATTTTGATATCAATATTATCTCATTTAATCTAGTGGAGCATTCAACATACCACATGACAAACAAAAATCAATGTTCAATTCTGTTTATTAATATTTATGTTTGATTAAGAAATTGATAATGTACAATACTAAAATTGTAATTATAATCTATAGTTTAATACCATACATATTGGCATAAATTTGTTAAATAGTAGTTCAATAAAATTTTAAATGCAAGTCAACAAAGATGGTGACATGCTCTTTGACCTGTGTCCTGTCTGGAAAGAGTTGATGAAAAATGAGAAAATAAAAGGTTTATATGAAACAAAAAAAATCACTGGTGTCATAGTGACAGTTGTGAAACATGATTTTAAATAAAACATTGATTTTAATATTTCTTTGAGCTGGAAGGTCCATAGCAATTGAATTCATTTGTCCTCTTCCAAATATACCCCTGTTAACATACAAATTGATATAAACCTGTTATAGCAATGTCTGAAATGTATTTTCTTACTTCACGGGTTTATTCAGAAAAGTAACTAAAAGCTGAAGAAAGTATTAATTATTTGTACTAAAGTAAATATTTTTCTATTGATTTATTTTTCATAAAATAAATTAAATTGAGAAAGAATCACAAGTATTGTTTATTTTCTTTGAAAATCAGTTTATTGCATTTCCATTAATCTAATTATTTTATGCACCAAATGATTAAGGGAGAACAAAGTTTGGTGAAGTAAATGTAGCAGAATGTCATAGTTTGTATGCTGCATAATTTCTGTAACATAACTCTGAATTCCCATATAGTTAGAGGTGTAACAATCAACTTCTTGAGCTTAATAATTATTGTATATATTAAAACAGTTTCATTAGGTTCACAGAAAACTGATTACTATGGAACATAAGGCATTATAAAAATGTAAACATGAAATTTTGTACAGACAAAGTATGTTGCAATAACAATATTTTAACAAAGGATCATGTCATAATTCCAGTTGAATAATTAATTAAATAGTTGGTTGTGTCTGATGTTTACATATGTTTTTATTTTTTTGTAGATGTCTAAGAACTTTTGGGAGTGTAATCTTACCTCAACATATCCATTATAATATGTGTAAAATATTATTATGGTAGACGAACTTTGGAATATTTTGGTTTATTATTCAGTAAGCAAAACAGGTATTGATTTCACTGAATATTGTTATCAGTGGTGTGAAGTGATTCACTACAAAACAGGCTCTGATCAGTAACAGTATCAGTTAAATATTGTTGTCAGTGGTGTGAAGCGATTTAGTACAAAACGGGCTCTGATCTGTAACAGTATCAGTTAAAGATTGTTGTCAGTGGTGTGAATTGATTCACTACAAAACAGGCTCTGATCAGTAACAGTATCGGTTAAATATTGTCAGTGGTGAGAAGTGATTCACTAAAAATGGGCTCTGATCAGTAACAGTATCAGTTAAAGATTGTTGTCAGCAGTGTGAAGTGATTCAGTCAGTGGTGTGAAGACAGGGACAGATTACCCTTTTAGTGCACTTTGATTTTTTTTTCTTGACTGAACATGTATTAATTTTTATTAATATTATTTCCAAATGTATGTTGAATACTGAAAGTACATTTTAAAGTTAAGAATAAATGTGAGTTTGTAAGAGTTTAGAATATTTCTAAGAAATTTAATCATGTAGATTCTATTGTAAAAAAGAAAAAAAGATTCACATCATTCAGACCATTTCTTTTATTTTGAGTGCTTAGCATTGATAATATTTCAGTATTTTAATAGCTGATTAAGAGTTGAAAAGATTTATATTCTCTCAAGAATATGAGTTGTCCTTTAATATCTAATCGTGAATAATCTTAAAGAAAGTGTCATATGTCTCAGTAGATTTGTCAGAGGTAGTGCATTTTCTAACAATCGAGTATTTCTGATACTTACTGTAATGTTTGACTTAAACTTACATTTAAAACTAATTTCTGTTACATTTAGCAACAAAATGGTTTGAAACGCAAATCACATGAGCTTGAAGATGCGATAGGTTTGCAACATCAAGTGTTACAACCTCACCAAACGAAACGAATAGAAGATAGAGCTCAACACACACACCATCGGCATCAAGTGCACCATAAAAGTTCTGCTGCAGTTGTGCCTATAACCTCAACAAAAAAATTCTCGACAACAACTACAACTATCACCACGGCGCCTGCAACATCAAAAAATAGCTCCTCCAATACTGAGGGGGACTATCAGCTTGTACAACATGAAGTTTTATACTCGGCCACAAACCAGTATGAGGTACTGGAATTTTTGGGACGGGGGACCTTTGGTCAGGTAAATCTGTTTTGACAATTTTATTGTTTGACTAGTTATTTTAAGTAATGTAGTAGATACTTGGTATTTACAGATCAGATTAAAAGTTTGGCATAAAATTAAGCACTCATTCTTCAAAACTCAATGTAGTTGATGCTCTTTCTTATATTTATGTACATGCAAGTTTTACTTGTGTTATCAGTTTATAAAGAAAGTGCTTGATGTTTTGTTAGGTTTTTTTCTGATTTATATTTTGTAAATCAACTGAACTTGAATAACTCTGTTTTTGTTTATGTGAAATTGAATTTAGAAACAAATAATTGGGTTGTTTATGAAATAATTTATAAATAAGAAAATGTGTAAGGAACAGAAGAGCACATTTTTATATAAATATAAATTTGGTTCACTTGTAGAAACTCTTGGGAAAAATATTTTTTATTTCATTAAAATTGTTTTATCAGTTAACTTGATTTCAAACAAACAAAAATAGCCAGATCTAGTTTTTAAGATTGAAAACAAACATTTTATATTTTATTATGCTATATAGCCTGTGTATTTGAAATAAGTATCATCTCTCTTAAAATTGCAATTTTTTCAGTTGACTCAGTCAGGTGCTCAAGAATGAAAAAAAAGGTTTAATGAAGATTACATATGCATATTTATTGCTAGCACACTGATATTAATTGAATTTAGGTCTTATATGCAGACAAAACTATTTAAAACTGTACCTCTTTTACTCCCCCCAATTGTAAAAATCATCTTAAAGATAATCAGTCTTTTGAGAATTATCACATAGTTAACAATGTTCTTGTCTTAATTATTGACCAGGAAAACAAAGTTCTTGAGAAGGTTAACATAAAATTAATTTCCAGTTTCATTAACTTCTCTGTGTTGACTTGTAGGTGGTCAAATGCTGGAAGAAAGGGACCAATGAAATTGTGGCTATCAAAATCTTAAAGAATCATCCCTCTTATGCACGACAAGGGCAGATTGAAGTCAGTATTTTACATCGATTGAGCCAAGAAAGTGCAGATGAGGTAAAAGCTTATTCTTAGTGAGTCAGTAGTTAACTTTCTTAAAAAACTATAAGGAAAAATTGTATAAATAAATACCTATATTGGGTTTTATTAGTTTGACTGTGAACATAGAGACAAAGAAAAGCTATTGGGATTGAAAACTGTGCATCTATAAGAAATAAAATACATTTTCTAACCACTTCAGCAAAGTATTATTAATAATCAGATGCACCACATAAAAACTTATTCATTCATAATCTTTATAAAAATTTACTCTCTATACAAGTATATAGTTGTGCCTTGTGTGTTAGACTGAACCTGGAGATTGTTATAGGGTTGTACTGATTATTACCTCATTAAAATAAGCTAGATTTATTTGATGTGATGTTTACCTTTTGTGTGACATTATTAAAACATTTCAGAATTGACTGTTTTAACCTTAAAATATAAAAAATATTCAGTTGAATGATTGATTGAATGTCACTGTGTTTTAAAAAAAATATTCTTAAAAGTAGTTTTTAGTAAGTGTCTGAATTTATTTTCAAGTTTGTCCCTGAAGAAGAAAGGTCCACCTTTCAAAAGTGTAGGGTTTTTATTTCATGTTACTATGCTGTTTTAGTTTAACATTTTTGGTTTTTATGTGTGTTTAGTGGTTGTAACACCTAACACACAATCAAGAAAATGTATTTACATCAGCATTATTGGTTTCCACTAAGCTGATATGAATAATTCACTTTATACTGCTGGGAAGTTTAAGAGGAAGTGTGTTTGACTTACAATTGTGTATCTGATAAGTTATGCATATTTTGTGTGTAGCATCTGGTAAGTTAATGCAACTGTTTAAGGTATAATACAGTTTTGATACTTGATAATTTGTAGTACTTAGATGTTATTATCAGATGTATCTCACAGCTTGTTTAAGTTTGTAACTTGTCTTGTTAGATGTATATAATACCAAGCTGATAGTTATTAGATAAACTAATGTGATTACTAGAAGTGTCAGATGTATCCAACACCTGACAGTTCTTCTAAAGTAGGTGACACTTTATTGTTAGGGTGCTTCACTACTCGTTAAAATTTACGAACTTCATAGTTAGACTCTTTAGATGTACAAATTACAATTTTAGTTGTTCCACATATGATAACTTGGGTATTTTCTAACACCAAGTAAAGTAATTTGACAGTTTGCTTAAGCCATTTAACATATGTTAAATAAGCATGTTCTAATGGTACCAGTTAATTTATTTGTCTGTATTGGATATATAAGACTTCATTATAGCTCATGTTACTTTTTTCTAAGTGAAATTAGAATTTTGATATGTTTATTAATTTAACAAGCTAAAATTTTGATGTAATGTGCATTATATGCTATATTTTATGTTTTAGACAGTGAATTTTTGTATTGCATACATTTTAATGGCATGTGACCTGAACAATGTTAAAAGATTAAATGTTTTTTCCACCTGTTCTTATTTAGTTCAATTTTATTCGGGCATATGAGTGCTTCACCCACAAGAATCACACTTGCCTGGTGTTTGAGATGCTAGAGCAAAACTTGTATGACTTTCTGAAACAGAATAAATTCAGTCCTCTTCCTCTGAAGTACATCCGTCCCATCCTACAACAAGTGCTTACAGCTCTACTCAAGTTGAAGGTAGTATAAAAATGAAGAATATTTTTTGTTATCTATAAGCTAGGTTAGACTGTGAAAAGTGTGTAGTAGGAGTACTGGGTTATATTTATGAGTGAAAATAAAATGATAGTCCAGCAAATGGTTTTTAGGAAGAGTTGTTTAGCTTATGTCATTTTGTCTTTCAGCAACTTGGACTAATCCATGCTGATCTTAAACCAGAGAATATCATGTTGGTGGATCCTGTACGCCATCCTTTCAGGGTGAAAGTGATTGACTTTGGCTCAGCCAGCCACGTGTCCAAAGCTGTGTGCTCAACATATCTTCAGTCAAGATATTATAGGTAAGCAAAATTTTTTTATTGTAATATTGGTAGTTAAGCCTCTTAAAATTTGCAATTTCAACAACAAAACGTTCAGCATACTTCATGTAATTGTGCAACTCTTGTTGAGGAGTGTTTGGTGGATGTTTGGGATAAATGACAAAGGCCTGTTTAAAGAAATATCAATTTACATGGTGCTAACTGTTAGAATGTCTTAAAGTTGCATTTCTAGAAGCATACAGTATGAATATCGGAACAGGTTTTGATTTAATCTTTGTGAGTTTAATGTATCTCAACTTAAGTAAAACATCTCAGGATAGGCAGTTAGTGTTCTGAATTGTTGAGCTGAAGGTCCATGGATTGCATCCTGTTGACCCAAAAATGTAATCTGCATTTTGAGGCCATTGTGTGTTATTAGAATGGCAGTGAAACAACTTTCTAATTACAGTAACCTAAGAGTTAACAGTGAACTATGTTGATTAGCTACATTATTTTTATTTTTGTCATTGCATAATTAGGGTTGACTGTCTCAGGTTGTGCTTGTGTAGCTATGCCCAAATATCCAAAACAGACAACCATCTATATTTACTGTTAGTGTTTTATCTTTGGGTATTAGATGCTACCTGTCAAAGTTACATAGTCATCTCATTCTATGTTTAATTTGTTTTGATCTTCACACTTCATTACCTAAAGGCAAGAGACCAGTCTTCTCCAAAAATTATTTGTATAATTTTTCTTACTGATTTTTGTGTTGTATTTTCCTACAGTATGCTAAACAAACCAGATTCTGGTTTTAATTTGAATCATTTATTCACACAAATATTTTTTTAAAATTAAAGTGTTCAGATTTTAGTAATATCTTATTGCATTTGTAATAACAATTTTTCCACTTTAAGAATTAGACATGTCGTAAATGTAGTATGTGGCTTTCATGTGTTTTGAGAAGCACTAACTGCATATTTCTTACCACAGGGCTCCTGAAATTATTCTTGGCTTGCCATTCTGTGAAGCAATTGACATGTGGTCGTTAGGCTGTGTGATAGCTGAGCTCTTTCTGGGGTGGCCTCTTTACCCTGGGTCTTCTGAGTATGACCAGGTATTCAATAATACATTGCATGTCGATCATGATTTCATATAACAAACATAATTTAGTCTACCGTAATTTGTATCAATATAGTTTGTGTATAATTGAATGGTGTTATCACACATTGATGTTTCATTCACCTCATGTCATTACTGGAAACATACAATTTTTTTTTCTTCTGTAAAAATAATAAAAAAAATAAGGTACAGCAACATAGATATTTTTTAACTGCAGCATTATGGCTCATGGATCACCTCTTGTATTTTGTGTTTGTTTTTTCAAGCATAAATTTTTAGCTTATGGCTCCATCATCATCTATTGATCAATTTGAGATCTAATTGCAGTTTTAGACTCAAAGATAAACCTTTTTGATATATTTGACCATTCCCAAGCTCTCATAGATTAATTTATTCTCAAGTGCTGTGGCTATTGAGGATTTTCTTTTGTTTTACCTGTCAGCTAGTAAAAATGTATATACACCATGGAAAGATGTAATGAAGTTGTTGGCATATTTTAAATATAAGCACAATAAAAATATTTGAGAAATAATTTAGAAGATAAAAATTGATGCAAATGCATCAGATGTGACATTTTTATGTAATTCAATTCAGTAATTTTAGTAACTTTTGAGTGAAATATGTAGCAGTATTCACGTGTCTTAGTAGTGATCTATCAAGCTGGTATCATAGTTTGTTAGTGTTTTTCTAGGAAAGCATAATAATTAGTTAGCTTCAAAGAATATAAACATTGAACAAGCACTTAGTGAAACCAATTATTAGTCAGTTAAACACTAATTTATATTTGATTATATTTGTTTCTTGTTCTGTTTATAACTTAAACCCAACCTTTTTCATGAGGTAACATATTTAGTGCTTTATTTTGTTGTTTTTTTAGATAAGATACATTAGTCAGACCCAAGGATTGCCAGCAGAACACATGTTAAATAATGCTACAAAGACAACTCGTTTTTTCTATAGGGAAACAGACAGCAACTATCCTTTCTGGAGATTAAAAGTACGTTAACATAATATCATAAAATATTCTTACTTGACAAGTGAGAAGGCATGAAAATGTTTATTTATATAATCACTTTCAATACAAGTTTATTTTAAATATTAAAATTTGATTTGTATTAAATCTAAAGGGAATCAACAGGAATAGTAATAGTATAATTACTTCTAAACTGTATGAAAGAGGCATTGTAAGAGTTTTCTTTATCAACACTGAATAATTTACTTTTTCTGTTTGTTCTTATAATATTGATTTCTTAACATAAATCTTTATCCAGGTGAAATGAATAATTTTTGTTGTGTACATACGTGTTGGATTAACAACATACTTTTTGTTGTAGTTGCAATCTGTGAAGTTATTGTTTCACTTTTTTAAAGTGAATGGTCATTAAAATTACGAAATTTTAATCTCAAAAGTTCCGAGCTTTGACTAGTTTTAGTGCAAGCCATCATACAGTAAAGTTGTGAATTAATATCTTGTATGAATGTTAAAAAGTTTCTGGTGTTTATAAGTTTTCCATATTTCTATTGTTTTTTTACTTATCATTGATGAAAACCTAGTATATGACGTGAATTTCCATTTATACCAAATGGAATATTGTAAAATAAAATATTTGTGTTTCATAGACCCCAGAAGAACATGAAGCAGAAACTAACATTAAGTCTAAAGAAGCTAGAAAATATATCTTTAATTGTCTTGATGACATGGCACAGGTGAGTAGATTGTCCTTTAAAAAAACACCAAAGTTTATAAATTCTATTTCATTTTTATTATCTGAATATAAATTCAAAAATACATTAATTTGTTTATAAATAAACATTGAACATAAGTTATAAAAAAGAAAGGAAAAATATGTTGATTCATTCCTGATTTGTTTAGAGTATTGCACCACTATGCACACTTACATTCCTGTCCTCTAATGGTTTAACAGCTTCTGAATTTTCTATTTTAAAATTCAGAGTTTAATCTTTGCAGTGAGTACAAGTTGTCTGTTTTGCATGTGGGCTTAGGTAGTCAGTTGTACTCAAAACTGACAAATACTCCTACTTTATTTGTTGCCTGAACTAAATTATAGCTAAATATGTATAAAAACTATGAAAACAGTATGGCACTGTGAAGTAGGTTCATTCACTTTAGAACACCCTTTGACAAGGCAAATTATTCTTTTCTAGCTCTGTTATTACAGTATAAATGATGATACTTTTGAAATTGACTGTTATGGTTAAACTGCAATCATGCAATCTAACTTCCACTAACTTTTAACTTTCTTTCTTGCACTTTGTATCTGCACATTTATAACATGAGACAAAAAAATCTAGAAATGTCTAGCCCTCTTGTAACAACAGTATTAAGCATAATGAAAAATTTAGAAATTTTAAGTAAGGTGATGTCAACAGTGTTACAAAAGCCCAATACAACTATTAAACTGCATAAACGACATATGACTCATACAGAATTACATGATGAAACTTAACATAGTTGTTACTTAAGGTAATTAACTTATAACACAAAATATATGTAATAAATCTTGTTATAAGGTTCATAGGATGTTGTTTCATAACATTATCAGTTTCTATAAATGTCTCTCCAGAGGTAACTGTATTTACTGTTCTTAATTGTCTTTTCTTTGACCTTTAAAAATATTTTTCACAGGTAAATGTGCCAACTGATTTAGAAGGTGGAGAGCTGCTAGCTGAGAAGGTAGATCGAAGAGAGTTCATTGATCTACTCAAAAGAATGTTAACTTTAGACCAGGAAAGAAGAATTACCCCTGGTGAAGCTTTAAATCATAATTTTGTCTCTCTCAACCATCTTATGGATTATGCACATTGTAATAAGTAAGAACCCATTTAGATATGTTGTTTTAAGGTATTCATCAACAATAATAGCAAAATACCACCATAATTAAAGCAAACGTGAAATTATGATACACGTAACTGTATGCTGCCAAACTTTATTTTTAATCTTGTTCAAGCTGTATCCATTCATTAAATAAAAAATAGATTCACCAATTCAGTATAACATGAAGCTAGATAATACACTTATAAATTCAAGAGTAGATATTTGAACTGTTAATAATTTTTAAATAAATTTTGTAAAAATATTATACATTGATACCTTGTAAAACATACACACACATAAAAACAACCAATATTAGATTATCTCGTACAACTTGATGTAGTCAATGCTTACAGGTAATCACATAAGTTGACCAACTCTAAATCTGAGCAGGTCCAGAAACTTCTATTTTATTCACCCTTTTGCAAATACAAGTACAGTTGAAGGTTAATACTTGTATGCTGAAGTTTCTGATCTATTGTTTGTATGTAGAGTATGTACCTTACGTTAGTTATTTAACTTTTTTTTTAAATTATACTTTTCATGTTTTATATTACCTCTCCAGTGTGAAGGCTTCAGTTCAGATGATGGAAGTTTGTCGAAGAAATAGACATGCATATGACCAAAATGGTAACCAAGTGCCAGTAATGAATAACTTTGGTTCTTCATCCAGTAATGTAGCTATCACATTCAATAATCAACTGAGCAACCTGCAGAATCAGGTAGGTTGTGTTTTTTGTTGTGTGACTTAGAGGTGAATAAATACATAATATCGTGTTCTTCTTTAATACAGAGCTTCCATATTTGTATCTGTAAATCTTGTGTGTTTCTTATTAAATATTTCAAGCACTAAAAATGCTTTGATTTTGAAAAAAAATATGGATTTTACTAGAAGGTGCTGATATTTGATGGACAAAACATTGCGACTTGTGAAAGCTGTTCTAGCATCACATGCTGTCTCTGCTTTTTATGTAATAATATTTTAGTCTGAGAGTCTATGTCTTGAGAGATATGTTACTCACATAGGAAATATTGATACTCTGTACAACTTAAGTCATTGTGTTCAATGATGTAACACCAACTAATTGTGAGCATACCTTGTAGATAATTTGTTTTCATTACTTAATTTAATAAGTGTTGTAGTTATACATTTTAATTATTTGTATAATCATAGAATACGTACATTACAAAATAAGGAATTTAATTAAATTTTGAATGTGTGACTTTAAAAAGCCTTGGTGTGTCCACTTTGACCTACAGTCATGAGAAAAAGTTAGGACACTCGATGAAAGCCTGTATATTTTTGTTACATTTTTTAATATATAGATATTTAACCTCAATTTTAACAATACTGAGAGATTATAGGAATGTAACTAAACAATTAAAACTGAAGAAAAGACTTTTCAAGATCTTCTGTAAATTTAATTCTACAAAAATGCATATTCTAACTCAGGAAAAGTTAGGACATCCTACCCCCTATTAGCTAGTGTTATCCTCTTTGGCTGAAATAACTGCACTGAGGTGCTTCTTGTAGCAGTCTACCAGTCTCTGGCATCAACCTGAAGAAAGTTTGCCCCACTCCTAAATCCAGAATTTTTTCAACTGTGAGATGTTTGAGGGGTTTCTTGCATGTACAACCCGTTTCAAGTCGCCCCACAGCATCTTAATGGGATTAATATCTGAGCTTTGATTCAGCCATTCCAGGACTCTCCATTTCTTAGTTTTCAACAATTCTTTGGTGGATTTACTGGTATATTCTGGGTCATTGTCATGTTGCAGGGTCCAGTTCCACTTCAGCTTTAATTTTCGTACAGATGGTCTCACATGACATGATCCTCAAGCACCCTCTGATACACAGTAGAATTCCTGGTGAATTCTATGGTTGTGAGCTGTCCAGATTCTGCTGCAGCAAAGCAGCCCCAAACCATGACACATTTACCTCCATGCTTCACAGTTGGTATGAGGTTTTTTTCCTGGAATGCTGTATTTGGTTTACGCCAAACATGTCCTCTGTTCTGGTGTCCAAAGAATATTATTCCAGAAGTCCTGATCTTTGTCTACATTCTCTCTGGCAAACTTCAGTCTGGCCATGATGTTTCTCTTAGAGAGCAAAGGTTTCATCCTTGCACACCTCCCATACAAATTAAATTTGTGCAGTTTCTTTTTGATTGTACAGGCATGCACTTTTACATCAACAGTAGCCAGAGTTTGCTGTAGGTCCCGTGATGACGTTAGGGTGTTTGGAGACCTCTTTCAGCATCTTGCAGTCTGCTCTCGAGGTGAACTTGCTTGGATGACCAGACCTGGAAATGTTGGCAGTTGTTTTGAAAGCCCTCCACTTGTTGACTATTTTCCGGACAGTGGAATTGCTGATTTTAAAATCTTTTGGGATCTTTTTAAATCCCTTACCAGACTCATAAGCTCCTACAGTTTTCTTTCTAAAGGCCTCAGACAGCTCTTTTTCTCTCACCATGGTGCTCACTCTCACTTCGACAGTCAGGAATACACTAAACTAAATGTCTGAGGTTTATATAGGGCAAGTCTCATTCAAAATGCTGAGTTACGATCTTCTAACTATGTGATACACCTGTGTGTGAGTTGAGCCATTTTAAGTGGAAATAAATGTGGGGGTGTCCTAACTTTTTCCTCAGTTAGAATATGCATTTTTGTGGAATTACATTTACAGAAGATCTTAGTCTTTTCTTCAGTTTTCATTGTTTAGTTATATTACTTTAATTTCTCAGTATTGTTAAAATTGAGATTAAATATCTATATATATTGAAAAATGTTACAAAAATACACAAGCTTTCATAGGGTGTCCTAACTTTTTCACATGACTTTATGTGTGTGGATAGTTAAATGTATGTTTTCAAACAACTGGTATGTTGAAAACTTTAAAGTGTAATAATTGTTTTTTAATACTTTTGAGTTTTCTCTGATCACGTGACAGTATATTAACCTCCACTTATTTTTCTTACCTTAAGTACCAGCTGCAACCAACAAGTTTTTATCAGCCTGCTCATCAGGTGGCACAGCCACAGCAAATGAACATTCCTCAACAACAGTCACAGGCAAGAGTCAATGGAGTTGCTGCAGTACAAGGAAACCAGTATGTTGCTTCTGCTGCCCGTGCTGCTGATCCTTTCCAACAGGCTTCTCAGTCTCTTTGTGTCTCTTCCATATTGTGCCCTCCTTATCAAGGTACTTACTAGCTCTGCATATCATCTGTATTATCACCTTAATATTGGTACTTTCAGGTATTATATGCACAACTGCAATCAGGTTTCAAAATTTAACTAAAAATAACCTTTTTAATAATTTTCAGTTCAAAATTACTGAAGTCATTAAGTTTCTAAAGAATGAAAAATGCTCGAACTTTTTGACACTTGTCCATTAATAAGCAACACAAATTTCTTTTGGAGTTTTTTTGCCAGCACAAAAACATAGAATTCCTTGAAAATATAATTATGTTAGTTCTCATGTTATCTATTTATCATTCCCTGATTTTATTAATATAGGCCTCTGTTTACACCATTTAAGATATTGTAGCATGTTAGCTGAACAACTACTAATCAAACTTAGCTTTGGAAACAGCTACAGGCAAAGTTTAAATAGCACTTAATATAGCAGATTATAAACTATCTATTAATATAGAGGGAATGTAGTGATGTGAGAAGTAAGTTATGGAAAAATAAAAAATTGTAGCTTCTTTTGAGTGTAGTAGAATCTGGAGTTTTATAACATTCCTTAATGAACTACACAAGTTATTTTTATAGTTTCATTATGTGCTATTTGTGTCCTGAAAACAGTTTTGTTTTATATTATATTTGCTTGAAAGCTAGTAAAAAAGGAAAAAAAAAATTAATGGATGCTAATGATAGCAGTCCAGTTCAAAAATGGTGAAGGTACATCCTAGATTTTTATTCATCATTTGTATTATGTTCATTTTATTTCATATCTGTGCCTGGGGTGCACTGTTGCCTGTATATTTAATTTCCTAACTTTCTGTTTCTTGTGTACTATTATCTGTGTGATATTTCCTAACTCTGTTTTTTTGTATTATTATTATCTGTTTGATATTTCCTGTGTTTCTTGTGTATTATTATAATCTGTATGATATTTCCTAACTGTGTTTCTTGTGTATTTTTATCTGTGTGATATTTCCTAATTCTTTCACTGTGTCTGGTATAATATGCACTGCATTTAGGTTATTTTTATATTTGTGTATGGTGTATTATGACATCCTGTATGAAATTTTATCCTGTTTGTGTGTTTAGTGTATAAAAGTATCTGTGTTATTTTCTAGCTTTCTGCATGTCTGGAATGTTAAGAAATCTATATTTCCTATCTCTCTCAGTGTCTAGAGTATTAAGGAGACTATATGAAGTTAAATTCTATCTCTATGTGTTTGGAGTATTAAGGAATCAACATTAAGTTATTTCCTATCTCTCTTTGTGTCTGGAGTATTAAGATACCTTTATTGTGTTATTTCCATACTTGTTTGGAGTATGTTAAATTCCATATTGATAATTACAAATTAGTTTGTTTTTTTTTTCTGTTAAAATTGTTTCTAATAGTTTTTGTTGTTTTTTTTCTATTAAAATTGTTTCTGATAGTTTTTTTTTCATTTTTAAACTGCTTTATGCAAATATTTATCAAAATTACTTTTGTTTATTTACATGCCCAACTTTTGTTTTTCTGTCATTCTGAAATGAGTGCTAATTTTGTCATATTTGTATTGATTATTTCTTAAATCCATAAATATTTGTATTTTAGTACTGGTATTATATTTTGTTTATTCTTATAAATATTTTGTGAAGGTGTTTTATGTGAACTGGCTAGTATATATACATTTCTTATTGTTAGGGCTAAACTCACCAGCTAAGCACATGGTACCAATGGTTGCTCAGGCAGCCCAGGCTCTACAGATACAACCATCGCTACTTACTCAGGTAATGAAAAATAAGCTGTAATAAATATTGTTAATTAAATCTGTCTTTTTATTTCAATTAAATTTATATTGTATCTCGATAAACTTTAATGAGTCTTGGTATTGTACAGACTATGGCAGATGTAGTAGGTTGATGTACCATATACTTTAATGAGTCTCGGTATTGTACAGGCTATGGCAGATGTAGTAAGTTGATGTACCATATACTTTAATGAGTCTCGGTATTGTACAGGCTATGGCAGATGTAGTAAGTTGATGTACCATATACTTTAATGAGTCTCGGTATTGTACAGGCTATGGCAGATGTAGTAGGTTGATGTACCATATACTTTAATGAGTCTTGGTATTGTACAGGCTATGGCAGACATAGTAGGTTGATGTACCATATAATTTAATCAGTCTTGGTATTGTACAGGCTATGGCAGATGTAGTAGGTTCATACTTTTCTTCACTTTCATTTATGGAGTTCTAGTCAGTTGGAAATTCACTTGCTCTTTTTCTGTCCTGCCATATGAGGTAATGCTAATTTTTTTTTCTATTTGAATGTTTTAGAGGAATATATATCAACCACAGATACCAAGTGTAATACATTTAATGGCACAGTTTTCTTTAGATGAAACATGGTAAACATTTGAAATGGGCTGTAATGATCTGACATTATCCTTACATTTCAGGACTATAATATATTTTTGACTTTTGAGTCAAACAGAAGATTTTAATAACAATCATTGCTGTGTTCAAACTTCTTCATGGTTGATCATTTGACAATAGAATGTTCTCTGGAAGATATTTTGCCTTTGTTTGGCATATACAACAAAAAGCTACATTCACTTCAGGAAAGATAGACAACAATTTTATGACTGATAAATTGTTGCAAATTTATTCTTACAATACGCAATTGCCAGTCAACAAAGATAACTTCATCTGGCACAATTTACAGGTGAAACAGTCATTTAGATATTCAGTCAGTTAAAGAAATAATTTCCAACTTACAACCACAACAAACATTATATTACGAAAGGACTGTAGGTTATAGTATGAAATTATGTCAATGAAAAAAGTGAATATAGCTACAATGAGAACAACCACATCAGTTTTTGCCTGAAAATAAAGCTACTGGGTGTCATAGTGATTAGTTTTCTATGTTTTTAATTTATGTTTTTAAGTGAGACATGAAATAGGTTTGGCAATAAATACTCCTTGAAAATGTGAAAAAGTCCTAGAAAAAATTTGCTAGTCCATTATGAACCATGTATAAGTTAAAATATTGAACAACAGTAAAGAGGATTATATTTTCAAGATGTAATTTAAAAGTAGTTATTAGATTACTGACTGTTCAACAGTATGTTGATTGATCACTGTCAATGGAAACTTTTACTTAATAATAGGTTAGCTTTATTGCAACCAATTCTCTATTAAATGTTCTTTCCAACTTTATGTTCTATTAAAAAGTCCTTAAAGCTGATTTGCTAAACCATGTCAGTTGAGAAACTAAAGTAGAACACATTTTCCAGTTAACTAGCAGCAGTGATCTGCAAAACATCTGCAGTAAAATTATCTTATTTAAACAGTACTTTAAATTCAAGACTTCTCAAATAACACAAAATAACTCTAATTTATGCAGACCAAAATCTATAAGTCTATTAAGTATGGCCTGTATTTAATATAGAGATGCATTAACACTGTAACTCTTGTATGTTCTTTTGCTTTAATTTAGTTAGGGCTATACTTTAGCATACTTAATACTATCAATAGATCAACTTATAATGTTGGCTCAGCATGGGCAAGTGGTTAAGGAACTTGACTCGTATTCCAAGAGTCGTGAGTTCAAATCCCTGTCACACCAAACATGCTCGCCCTTTCAGCTGTGGGGGCATTATAAAGTGACAGTCAATCCCACTATTCATTGGTAAGAACGTAGTCCAAGAGTTTGCGAAGGGTGGTGATGACTAGCTGCCTTCCTTCTAGTCTTGTACTGCTAAATTAAAGACAGTTAGTGCAGATATCCCTCATGTAGCTTTGCAGAAAATTCAAAACAAACCAAACCAAACATGTTATTTTACAACTTAACATCAGACCTTTTTTAAAAGTTTGATAAACTTTTAATGTGCTTTTCTATAAAATGTGTACTTAAGTATATTTACATCCACTTTTTGTTTATATGCTTTGAAATGAAGTGCTCACACATACACATGTAGGTAATAAGTGATACATGCCTTTTTAGGACAGTTTTATTATTGTGGTAGGTGTTTTATTTTTTTCACATATTGAATTTTTTTACCCTTGGTAAACTTTAGAAGTGCTTCTATTAGTATTCTGTATAAGACCAATTAACAAAAGGGCATGATTTTCCATAAATATTAAAACAGAGTCAAGAGTTAGTAAATGATGATTATACAAAAAGGGACGTAATCCTGAAACATGATGAAACACTCATCTGATACTAGCTCACATTGTTTACTGTTTTATCTGCTGTCACTCATAAACTGTGACTTTAAACATTAATAGTATAGGATTTATTGTTGATCAGCATACAGATGTTTCCAATTTATCTGTAGGTGGGAACTCAGCAGTATGTGCCAGTTTCTGTGGTTGAACAGAATGGGAGACAGATGCTTCTGACAGTAAGTCAATCTGCAGTTTGACTTCACACTTCGAAATTTTTATAGCACTGGTTATTTTAGTTGATTTTTGTTCATGTAGTTTTATAATACAAATACTTAACCAATACAATGTCTGTCATATTCTAGCCACCCTGGTGAACCTTGATAACAGACAAAGGCCCCACTGTTACAGGGTGTTTCAGATATTGTGTTTTTGACACACTGTTATATATTTGTTCTTTAATTGCATACATAAGTTTATAAAATGCATACTTCACTCCACTGGAAAGCAATTAAAACGTTTTTGACATTTTGGTTACTGTATGTTTGGTATTCGTAAATGAAAGTCACAGTTGTCTCAGCTGCAACAGACTGTATGAAGCTTAGAATTTATTACCAAGTTTCAAACACCTTGGGGGCTCAAACAATGTAGTGTTGTGTTATAAATATTTTGAGTATTTTTTAAATTTTGGAAATCCTAATTACTACTTGAAGATATAGACATTTACTCCACGTGGCTTCATGTGCTTTATACCTTCCAATTTTGTAACACATCCTATATTTTGTGATATGTCATTAAATTTTCTAATGTTTCCTAATTTATAAAAATTTAAAAAAATATATTATTAAGAAGGTTATATTTAGATACTGAAGACTTCTTACAAGGTAAGTTGAGTAACAGACAACCTTTTCATACTAACATAAATAGAAGTTTAATCAAATTAATTTTAAGGTATGGAATTCTCAATGTTATATATTTCAGCCCTGTTTTCAGTTAATACACACAGTTCATAAATTTATTAAAATTAAAAGGCACTTTGTCTTAATTGTTTGATATGTATTATATACACATACTTCATTCATTTTTTTTTCTTTATACATATTTGGCACTACAATAGTCAAAAGCTTTTGATGACAATTTAATTTATACAAAAGGATCTGTAATTATTGAAGTGCTATGATTTTTAGAATGCTGTGCAGTCAAGTTGGGGAGCTAATCGTCAGATGTTTGTTCCATCTTGGCAACAACTGCCAACCCAGCGAACCATTCAACAACAAGTATTGTCAGACTCAGAGGTGTGGAGCCGTTCACTCGTTCTTGAAAGAGCAGCATTGTTACCTGAGCAGGCTGCCGTCATACCTGTGGTAAATATACTTGTCTGTCTGTGTGTGTCAGATTGTGTGTTCTAAGTTACATAGAATAATAGCATTTTTATTCAAACAGTAATCTCTGTATTGTCATGTTTTTAATCTATTGTATCCTTAATAACTAACAGACTTGTCATAATATTTTTTTTTAATTTGTTGTATCTTTAAATAACACTTGTTATTGTTTTATTAATTTGTTGTGTCTTAAAATAACAGAATTGTCACAATGTTTTTAATTTGTTGTATCTTCAACATGTAACTGCTTTAAGCAACAAACAGACTTGTTATATCATTTGCTGTATTGTTTTTTAATACTTCAGTATCTAACATGCTTATCTTGTTTTCTTTGTTTGTAAGCACTTTGGCTAACTATTTGACTTGTTTGTATTGTGTAATTTGTATCTGTTGTTTGGCAGTTGTGAAGACCCTTATAGTTTTTTAAAATAACAATATTCAGATATTTGTAGAAGTAGCATTTGAGTTTCTTAATTAAAACTATTTCTGCTATCTTTAACTTGATCATAATTTTGGTATGGTGAAGTTATTTTTATCGTTTGAGTTTTTAAGCACAGTGAAATGGTATTCAGTGTGTTTTATTTTAATTAAAACAAAGATAAAACTGCTGTGAAATAGCTTTATAGCAACGTCTTTTAAAGAATGCAAGAAGGCCTAAAAATTAATCAGTAATTAAAACTTGCAGTGAAATAAAGTTTTTAATTTTTATTTGAAAATATTACAGAGGGGTATTTTCAAAATTTCAAAGCCAAAAATTCATATAAATATTGCATATAAAACATTTTATATGTAGAAGTTATAGAATGTTTAAAATGTTTCTCTCAAGTTTCAAACTTTTCATTCAATAGTGTTTTTTTCATGATTACGATAAAACAAACCAGGCAAGAGGTGTTGCACTTGGGCCTTCTAAAATTAAGGGCAGTGACATTATTACTCTATCAATTATAAGGTGATTTGTTGACAAATGTGGTGGGTGAAACTTGTTTCTAGGAAATTTTGCTGCTGTGATACAGTTGTGTGATTGTGTTATTTTGTCTGCAAAATTATAATTTATTTGAGCAGTTATTGTCAATATTAAAACAGTTGTATTATATTTGTAGTGAACAGTAACTTATGTATGGTAATTTTTATTGATGTTTAAAATTATTTGAATTGATTCAGCTAAAAGCTAAAAAAAATGAAATGAAATTTTCTGCTGTACTGAAGATAATAAAAAGATTTTCATCATAAATATTAATTCCTGATAATATTTATTTTTGTGACTAACTGTGGTTTATGCTATTATAAAATGTGACACTCTTCTAATTTGTTATTTATTTATACTATTTAAAAATCCTTTGATACTCAAAATATTTGGTTAGATATAATTTATGGGTAGTATAGCAATTTTATAAACTGGGTATCTTCTGAAAAAGTAGTAGCACATTTGATAGATGTTACTTATCATTGGTAACATAAAGGTGACCAATAAAGGTATGTGGTATCTTTTATAAACAGTGTGAATAGTATGGATAAATGGTTCATGGCAGTAATTTGATGGAATAAGAATCACCACAGTTGAATTCATGAATATATTAAATTTATAACCACCAATGGCTCAGTGCTAAGTCTACAGGCTGTTTTTACTAAAATTCAGTTTTCAGTACCAATAGTGAGCAAAGCACAGGTGATTAAACTTTGTGTTTAACTGCAAAAAAATGTGAAGATTACACATGTTTGATAAATCAGATCTTCCTTTGTTTTTTCTTTATTTGTGATTCTATACATAGTTCGTTATTCTGCTTTGTATATAAATAATGTGACCGTCTACGTGCATGCGTTGTTTGTTAAGTTTATTTTATTCTATATCAGCAGGCCACAGCATTAGCAGCTCCAGGGCTTCAACAACCTTGGGGAATGGTAGCAGCTGCAAACCCTAACCCTACTCATTGCTATGTTAGTAGCAGCCATCAACAACAGCAAGCTCTTGTGGATCATCATGGAGCCAGTGGAGCAATACAGATGGCTTCATCTAAAAGGATCACTAAAACTAGGTTACTGCTCATTACGTTCCATATTCCACTGTGTAATTTTCCTTCCTCTGATGTATGTTTCTGCTTGATGTGTAGCTAATAACTTGCTGAAGTGTTAATATTGGGACTTTTACTACAGAACATACCATTAACCCATTTGAAATGGACATTAGACCATTGCATGTGTCCCAGTATTTCTACAGATTTACATTTAAGATCTAACTTTTATTATCAATGTAAATCAGTAGACTTAATGAAAAAATGTAGTTTATGATTTAAATTTTTTGTATTATCAGTTTTAATTTTTTAATTTTGAAGCAGCATATTTAAATTTCTAATATTGTGTTGTCACATATTTATTCCCATTTGTTTCTCTCTTTTAATCTGTTGAACTTCAGTAGTATAGCTTCTATGGTTTCTATAAACACAAAGTAGCAGGTATAATTTTGACATCCAACTCCTTTATTTTCTGATATGTTAATATGTTTGCTCTCCAACCCACATCAGAGAACCTCTGCCTATCTATCCTTACCTATCAAACCAAGGGTTCTTGTTTGTTGCAGATGTTCCTAATCATTTGAAAAAAGTTTGTTTTTTCATGTTTGCAATTACTTTTAATTTTATTTGGTGATAGTAGATATTGGTCTAGAAGACTTGTGTGATGTGTAAAAGTAATAGAATTTTTTAACCTGTTTATGATTTAACTATAAACCTAGTTTTATGACAGTATTTTTGGGATGATCTGTTCTAGTACTGAAGCATATTTGAAATGTCCAAACAAAAATTCACATACAACAAATTTAGAGAAAAAAATAGATCTTCTTAAGCTGTATGTTCAAGTATGCAATTTCATGATGTGCAGTATGCCATTGTTCAAAAATCTGCTAAAGTGTGGTAGCTGAGATTTTGGCTTTCATGTATGAATAAAGTGCTGATGTGGTGTAAGCCAGGCAATAAAAAGTAAAGTTGAAATTAATAGATTAACAGTTGAAATTGTAATCAACAATAGTTCTGATAATAAATAAGAATTTAAAAAAGTAATATTTATAAGTTTAAACTTTTTATTTTACATTACATTTTTGATTTAGTTAATGATAGTTTTAGGGTTACAGAAATAATGGAGAAAATATGATTTTTACTTAAAAGAAATTTGTGTTATTCCTTTTGGAATTTATAGAGCTTTTGCAAGTGAAATTTGAAAATTGTAAGTTAAAAAGAAGAATTTAAATTTAGCAGGGAAATCACCTTTTACTCAGAATGATGTAGTTAAAGGATTCACAAGTTCATCGACAAATATTTTGAAAAAAAATACTTCATTAGAATATCTCGTTTTTGTTTACAACACACTCGTAATATATTTTTTGAAATCTTGCCAAGTTTTGTGAATATACTTTGTACATCAAAGTTATAGCCTGTGTAATTTTATTCCATGGGTATTGCAAAGTTGGTTAAGTTGCATCTATCTGTTTTCTTAGGGGTTAACTCTTTTAGCATAGGTTTGGTCCCGCTGACCAACCTCTTTACCATTTTGTGTTTGTTCTGGTATTCATATTATAACTTTTAAATTAGTAAGTATATCTTCACAACATTTTGCAAATTATCAGATTTTTTATATTAGATTTTAAGAATATTTAAGTAATGTATTTTTAATGACTTTTTCTCTTTTTGAACATTGGCTTTGCAAAAGTTTTGTAACTTTTGGTTATGACAGTTATAGTTTTGCTGATTGTCATAGGTTGTTTGCCAAGCTTTGTAAAATTTCTCACATGGAGGATACAAAACAGAATAACTTTTGTAGGTTTTATATATACATTTTGAAACAAACAAAAAATCATAAATTAATGTATCAATACCACAGAATTCCATTATAATTTATCAAGCTCAGTAACTCAGCTGAATTTTGGTCTAAAAAATATGGAATTTTAAGCTCAATAACGTCTTAGCTTATTGCTTTGAATTTATCATGGAAAGAAAGGGTTTTTTATGTAAATACTTTGCAGAGGTTCAGAAAACCATGTGGGGGATATTCCAAGTTTCCAATTGGTTATTCACAGGTGATGAACGTAAGTGGGTGTGTATAAGCATTTTTAAAAATGGAAAGAGGTGTATGGGGGCTGCTGTGTTTGATTCAATAAATGTAGTGATATTTCATTTAGGGAAGACAGAAGGTTATTGTTTGATATTCTAACCTGTCATTACTGACAGTATGAGTATCTAATTTGTAAGAAATTGTAAACTTTGTATATGGACATCAGAGATGTTTCATCTGAACCAATGCTGCATTCAACATTTCATGTGACATTAAAAATTGATATTTAACTGTTTTTTATATTAACATTTAAATTAAGATTTAATTAACTAACATAGAATACAGAAATTTGAATTATTTTCAGTTTGCTATCAAACTTATTTACATATATTAATAAAATAGTTCAATGAATTTTTTAAATGCGAGTTAACATATGAAGACCTTTGACCAATGACTTGTCTTGATAGGATTAAGGGTGCATGTGAGACAGTGAAATAGTTATTGGTTTATAGTGTCATGAATTAATTTTAATAATTTTTTCTTAGCATACAGTACTGATGTTTTTCTTGCCGTGATCAGAGTTTATTTAGTTTTGGTTTTCTTTTATTTTAATACTACTTAGAAATACTTTTTATGATTTAAGGACTGGGAAGGAGAAAGAGATAAGTAGCACCCAACTTTCACCTGTGAAGAAACGTGTAAAGGAAGGAACTCCTCCTAAATGGGATTCAATACCCCAGAGTCACAAAGGCTCTAGCACCTACCATTCAAATAAAGTGGTGACTAGTAGCAGTGGTAATGTACGACGCACGAGCCCACATCTTGGAGGTGTGCAATGGTCCAGTGAAGTAAAATCAGGAAAAAATGTGTATGTTGACAACTTCCAAGTGTATACTGTTGAAACAAATCAACAGTTTGTTATTTTATTAAAATGTATTTGTGTTTACTGTGTGTAAGAGTGGCTATACAAAAAATCAAATATGCATTTACTGCATTTAACTACCTGCACTGGGAAGTTGATATTGTGTCACTCTAGTCTGTTTTGCTCTCGCACTTAGAAGTTCTTAACCTAATTGAATGAAATTTAATGTGTACTTTCTACATAGTATACAGTTTTTGATTGAGAAAAAGTTTCAACATCAGATTAGTATTTGTATCATATTTTAGGTTGTGAATTTTAAAGAAAATTTGTTTTGAACACTTCTTAAACCTTGAAAACTGCTTCCATCTTTTGGTCTAATGTTTTGTTTTGTAAACAAAATTGTAATGTATATCTAAAAGCATGTAAATTCATTCAATAGCTATTTTTCCTGTAATCTTGTGTTTGTGATGTTTTAATAATGACATACTTTCTTGTATGATCATACAAACTTACATATGAATTAAAAACTACGTATACATACACAATTAGGTCTAACTTGTTTGACTTTTGTGATTTTTTATATTGTTTATTTCCAAGCTGTTGAAGTAGTTAAGTAACAATGAAAATAGTGTAAAACATTTTAATTCTATCCATTTCATGATGCTAACTTAGTAAATCAAGTGAAAAATATCGTTTTTTTAAACAAAATTAAGATTTTAAAAACTTAGTACTTGTTTTATCTATAAAAAAAACAAACTAATTGAAATAAAACACCATTAACTCTTAAAGGGCAACCATCACCTGTTGATGCTGCTACCTACAACATTGCTGCTGTTTAAGGGTTAAACAGTAAAATGTTAGCTGGTAGAAATATAGTTTGTATCATAAGTTTACGTTGATATTGGCAGTATTTTTCTAAATATATTTTTCAGTAAAGTTCAGTTTCTTTCTAATTATTGAAGATTGGTTTCACTAAATAAGGATCTCTTGTACTTGTTTGAATCGGTTGTGATAATAAATTTACTAACATACATGAGAAAAAGTTTCACTGTCATCTAAATACTCTGCTGTTGTAGAGCACCTAGTTTATTATACTCACTAACCCTAAATGACTTCATCCTATGTATTCTGTTGTAATTAGTATTAATGTTAGGAATGAAAGCATCATGAAAAGAACTTGTGAAAAAACCTCATGTTTCTAAGTTTGTATCCTTCACACTCTTTTATGAAAGCGTTTTTCAGATTCTTATATTACTGGTTACCATAGAAGTAATTTCTTTATCATGAAGTATAGATGAACAGTCTTTTTCTATCCTGTCATGTTTAGCCAATTGTTCTATCTTGTTAGAGGTTAAAGTTTATTAGTTCAACCCACTTGATGCAGAAAACTTGAAAAACGTGTACAAGGATTTTGTACACAGGTGTTACCTGTTGAAACTTCACATTGGTCGTTCCTCTACATAGAGCTTTCTCTACCCATACCAGCTGTTTTTACATAAATATTGTTCAAGACTAGATTCTGTTTAGCAGTAGAGAACTGGCTAATAGGGATAATACGTTGGTTCTAATTCTGCATCAGGATTAGAAATTTTTGTTAATCATTTAAACAGATCAGTTGGTGAAACTGCTGCTGGCTGATTATTTCAAGATTTTATTAGTTAAATTTTTAAACATTATGTTTTCATTTGCTCTTTTTACCAAATCAGAAACAGTAGATATTTTACAGATCAGTTTAAGAGTTTTTGGTAAATCTGAAAAACGTTAGTTTTAATTTGCAGAAATATTTTTCAAACTTCTGTTATTTTTAGTGAATGGTTTTATTACATCTAGTAGTAGTAAAGTGGTTCATTTTACACTTCTGCCTGTAGGAAGAAGAAAGTATTGTACTCCCCTGAACATCAACATACTATTGTGATCAGAGATACACCAAGTCCTGCAGACAGTGTGGTGATTTTGAGCTCGGACTCTGAGGATGAAAATGAAAGTCCCGCTTGGTGAGAAGAAATTATTTGTTTGTTCTATGTAGAAATGTCTTCCAGAAAAATTATTATTCACTTTCTTATATACGTCTTTAATGAGTCTTGGTAAAGTATTGGCAGAAAGACCAGAGTCACTTAAGAAGTACTGTATGAACTTAAGTAATGATTCCAACATATAAAATTGAAGATATTATAATGAAATTGTGATTATACATTTCCAGTTATACATATCAATAAAATTTAAAAATCTCATAAAGGTTGACATCAACTTTTTATATGTTGTGGTACTAGTATAACTTCAAATTGACTATGATGTCCAATCCTAGTTACTGGTAAATTAAACTTCTCAAATCATTATTAGTATTATCACAAGAATGTGTAAATAATGAAGTATTTTCAACATTTAATATCTAATTTTCAGCTGTACAAATAAAGATGGAGGTCCTGTAGTGAATGTCAAAAATCCTGTTCAGAAGACATCAACTTTAGGTCCATCGTCAGTTGCTGCTACAACTTGTGCCAGTGTTCTTCCATTAACACCAGAATCTGAAGCTGGAATCTACAGCTTGCAGTCCACACCAAGACAAAGTAAAATACTAAATAATTAAAATTACTACAAGTTTAGTTGAAATTCTGGTATTGTTTGGTCATAATGCTTGTGATATGTTTTGATTTTGTGACTTCATTAACACTGTTAATTTAGGAGAGAAATTTTACTTGCTTAGTTTTGATTATAGTATTATTGAGTATTGGCTAATTATTGAGAAATAGTTGAGAACATAACACTGTGCGAGTCAAACAAATCACTTTGAACTGAAGAAACTTTGAAAAATGATTTCTTTGTGAAGATAGAAAATAGTTTTAAATGTATATACTTTACAAACACTGCATTAGATTGCTTCAGGTCTGTAACTTGTGTTTTTACATGAACACTAAACGTCATTAATTGTTTTTATCTAAATACTTTGAGTTATTGAAGCTGATAGAGTCCAAAACCAAAGTTAAACTAACTACAATTTCTTTGTTTTAAATTTTCAAGTTTTTAAAGCTAACAAAACCATAAATATATCACCTGAAAACTAGGATTATTTTTTCCTGTAGTTTTTTCCTTGTATAGATTATAAGTTCTAATTTTTTTAGTTTGATAGTACATTAGAAGTCTTTGATCACATACTTTCAAATAATCCAACTGTATCAAAATAATACTGAGTATGGGGGTTGCCTATGGTGTCTCCAGTCCTCTCTCTACTTTTGTAACATTTTCATGGATTATTTTGAAATCGTGCTTCTTTCCCAATTGTCACTAGTTTCAAAAATATGATTAAGATATGTGGATGTGTTTGTAGTGTGGAGTCAGTGTAACAAGGCTGTGTAAAGGTATATTGAATACAAATTTTTATTTATATGACAATTATGTACTTGTCAGAGGAGAAAATGAGAAATAGTAGAAAGTTTGAATTTTGAATCTTCAGTCTGTAAAACTAGTTTACTTCAAACCTGGTTTTCAAGTCTTATGTTTTAACGGCATGTTCTGTTTCCCTCCTTGAGGAACTTAGTCAAGCAATATATATTGTTTTATACTTAAATTTAGAACATATTTGAAATGATCCAAGTGGCAAATTTAACAGTACTTTACAGTTTATTTCAGAGTATGATGGTACTGTGTATTATTATATAGCACTGTGTAATGCATAATATCATTAGCAAGAAGGACATTAACTTTATTTGTGGTATTTTCTTGCAAGCCCATCTTTCTTTGCCTAATAAGCCTAGAGGAAATGGAAGTTACCAAACTCGAAAGAATGTTGTTAGCTGTGTTACAGTCCCTGATTCGGACTCTGATGGCCATTACAGCCCAGTTCGAAATTTACCAAATTTCACTTCAAACGTTGTTGTGAAAGTAATCAAACCAGAACCACACAGAGATAGAGACAAGTGAGCAGTTTAAAGTTATTTTTTATTAAAGTATAACAAGTAATCAAATCAGAACCATACAGAAATAGATAAAGTAACTAGTTTAAAGTTGTTTTAAAATAATATGGAATAAACCACAGTATCAATTAATACTTATTTTATGATTTGATGTTAAATCTTTCTAAAGTACGTTGATAAGCCTCCAATCACTGTTATTGTTCAGAAGGTCTGTTCTTTACAATGTGTATGTGCATGGTTGGATAGTAAGGTGCATGTACATGTTTAGGACAGATAGAACTAGGTATTATTATTATAATAGATTTTGTGTTTTGGTGCTGTTTTCCTAAATATGTAGCTGTACTAATAATATAAATTTTAGACACGGGTATATTAGTTTAGAAATCATTTGTGCAGAAATGATATATTAAGTGTTACACTTTAGTATCAGCATTGAAACCTTTTTGTATGGAAATCCTTGTCTAATTTTTATGCTGCAAACAAATGTGTTGAATATTAAAGGAATATCTAAAATTAAAATTTTTATATTTTATTTTTCTTTCAGCCTCCCAGTAACTACTATTCAGAAGAAGCGACTTCTGGCTAAGGTCCAGGCACACTCCCACAGCCAGTTAGTTTCTCAATCAGATATTTTACCAACATTTCCCACAAAACGAGAAGTCAGCAGCGTGGGTGAAGAAGAGCAGATACCTATTGCAATGATTCATCAGAAACAAACTATTGGAAACCATGGACATGGGTTAGGAGTAGGAAGAATAGACTATTGTGGTCAGTATGGACTAGGTAGAAGTGAAAGGGAGCTTCCACACTACACTCGTCATCAAGTACAAAACTTGGAAGGAGAGCGTTTGCTTAAGTGTTCAGGATCACCTGTTCTCATGAGAGATGGGGTAAATAATATTCTTTTGAAGTGTTTCAAGTAGAGTTATGTGTTCATGCGTTACCAAGGGTTTTCAATAGAGTTAGGTGTTAGTGTTACCAGGAGTTTTTAATAGAATTAGGTGTTAGTGTTACCAGGGGTTTTGAATAGAGCTGGGTATTGATATGCTACCAGTGGTTTCGAATAGAGCTAGGTGTTGATGTGCTACCAAGGGTTTTGAATATAGCTAGGTGTTGATGTGCTACCAAGGGTTTTGAATGGAGTTAGGTGTTAGTGTTACCAGGGGTTTTTAACAGAGTTAGGTGTTAGTGTTACCAGGGGTTTTAAATATAGCTAGGTGTTGATGTGCTAAGAAGGGTTTTGAATATAGCTAGGTGTTGATGTGCTACCAAGGGTTTTGAATGGAGTTAGGTATTAGTGTTACCAGGGGTTTTTAACAGAGTTAGGTGTTAGTGTTACCAGGGGTTTTTAACAGAGTTAGGTGTTAGTGTTACCAGGGGTTTTGAATAGAGCTAGGTGTTGATGTGCTACCAAGGGTTTTGAATAGAGCTGGGCATTGATGTGTTACCAAGGATTTTGAATAGAGCTAGGTGTTGATGTGTTACCAAGGATTTTGAATAGAGCTAGGTGTTGATGTGTTACCAAGGGTTTTGAATAGAGTTGAGCATTGATATGTTACCAAGGATTTCAAACAGAGCTAGGGAATTGATCCTTGTGGTGGGCACAGTGCAGAAGTCTTATTGTGTAGGTTTGCACTTTAGTCAACTCTAAATAGTTTAATCATCAAGAAACCCCAAAACCATGAAAGTTAAATAAAATACAAAAAGATTATAAATTTTATTAATTGTAATTAAATGTTATTTTTGTTTTAGATATTATTTGGCATCAGAAACGTCACCAAGCTGGCAGGTTATTTGTTTTACCCTATATGTTCACCTATTGCCATATAACTGCATAATGTTATTCAAAGCACAAAGTCAGTAGGTAAAGCCTAATGTGCACAAATGACAATATCAATTGCTGATTCATATCCAATATTGTGGATCTTACTGCTCAAAACATTAGTAATATTTGGAGTTTAATTTTATGAGAAAACAGCATTAAATCATGTCATCATTTTCACTTTTGAAGAGATAGTTTAACTTGTTCAAATTACTGATGATTCTGGCTCTGAACTTGAATTATCTGGTGATGATTTTGAGTCATGACTGAAAGAAAAGAAAAAAAAGTACATGTCTAAAAGTTTAAGTGCCATTTGAGAGCAAGAAACCACTAAATTTGTTTTAACTGTCATTCAGAACTAGAAAATTGCTAAACTGTTTGGTTGTTTGCTTGAAGTACTAATTTGGTACCAAAATTTACTAAACATACAGGTCATTTCAGATCTTAATTCTTGCTAGAAGCCAAGTTATAGATGTAGAGTTTGGCTGTAAATATAAGTAATGTGTTTTAATAAATACAAATTGGAACTAGTTCTAGCTAGTGATTTAGTTAAGAAGTTTAACTTGTTAGTTTTACCTGGTAGTTTGTGGCATCCATGTAGCATGAAAAAATGAAAATTATTTTTCTACTGAATGTAAAATAGTATAATTATTCATACCTTCCAAACTGTAAAGAAAACTTGTGTTATTCTAGGCATATGTTTGTTAATATATTTTTCTTGATTAAATTATGTGATAGCTGCTATATTATTATAGGTTAAATATTAGTTTACAAAATTGTTTTGGATTTTATTTAGGGGGGATTTTTAGATTGAACTCTGACATGAAAATGAAATGAAAGCATAATGTGATAATATTGGTGTATTTGCAGAATTTATTATTTCTTAAACTGAGATTATCTGAGATAAAATTTGAGGAAGGTATTATGCTCTTTCTTTGTAAATTTTTTCTCCACTTGGTCTCAGCAGAAAAGTGTTTAGAAACAGAAGTTGTTGTAATTATTACTACATGCTGTATAGTAGAATGTGCATTTTGTCATGAGACTGTGAGTAAGCTTGCAGATTCTCACATTATAAAAATGATACAAATTACATGCCCTGCAACTTGAACCTATACAAACAAATTTAATATTTTTATAGTTTTAAATATCTTTTATTGTTTTTAATATTTTTTACTCCTTTCTACATAATTTTTACAACCTGCATTACAAGAATAAATTTTTAATATAAGTTGTAATGTTTTCTTAATTCATAGAGAACTTTACTACCAGGAACTGCTGCTCAGTTAGTTAATGGAGTTTTGGGTTCAGGAAGTGGAGTAAGGCATGCCGGCCCTTCAGCACATCTTTCTCCGGTTCAGCATGTGGGGCAACCTTTTTATCTGGCTACTAACTCTCAGGCTGATCTGTATAGGTAAGTTAAGAGTAAGAAGGTGTTAGAAACAGAACTTGTAATGTTTAGTCAAAGACTTTCAAGTGTTTTTGAAGTTAAATCTTTCAATGTGAGCTTGGTTGATTTGACTAACTACGTGATCTCTTTATACTCATTTAAAGCAGACTAAAAACTCAACTTGGCACTTTGAAGTTTTGTATCAAAAGAAGTAGTTTATGTCATAATACTTAAAAATGGCTGAGAAAGCCACTGGTAAAATTGTAAGAGACTGTTTGCAAAAGTAGAAAGAGGTTAGTGGGGCCTTTGTTTGATTCACCATGTGAGCAATATCTGAGGAAATAGAAAAGATAGGATATTTTTATTTTATATTCTAATTTTTCAATATAAGTAATTGGAGTTCTTAATTCATATGAAATTATAGACTTTTTTTGACATCACAAACATCTAATTTCAACCAGTGCTGCATTCAACACAGCATGTAACATGCAAAAATCAATGGTTAGGTGTGTTTTTGCAATGATTACTTTTATGTTAAGAAATTAAATAATGTAAAATACTAAGATTTGAATTATAGTCTGCAGTTTGACACCATATCTACTGATATAAAATCATAAAGTAGTAATCCAATAAAATTTTGAATGTGAGTCAACAAATAGAGTGGTGTGGCTTTTGACCCATAACCTGTGCATAAAAGGTTAACCATACATATATTATATTAAAGATAGTAAAGAACTAAATAATTTTTAGTTAATTAAATAATGTACTAAATAACATTGAATAAAAAAATGCAAAAGTAGACAATTATATCCAACTATCAATTTTTCTAACAGAGAAAATGACAATTCTCTGGTCGGGAAACAATGTAGTATAACATGGCATTTTATAGATGAAAATCATGGCTTTCTTTTGGTTGTACAAAATATAGTATTAAGACTAAGAACTATTAATAGATCCTGAAAGAGAGGATGGGACAGGTGGTGTGGAAGAGGGACTCTAATTTTCTATTTGATGGCTCTGTAAAGATTGAAGGCTGTAAAAATTATTATTTGTCTGGGCAATGATGATTTTATAGCGAGTAATTTACATTAAAGTTCATACATATTGGAGGGGTGATGAATAAAACAGAGAAGATATGATGTCTGGAGAAAAACATATTTCTCACACTAGGAGAAATTCAGGAATTTTTAATAGTCCACTGTAAAATAAAGAACTTAAAAAAAAAATATAGTATTAGAATATGTATTACTAGGTACAGAGTTTTGGTGTACTAATTAGTATAATGCAAACAAAGAGTAGTTTAAATTTTGAATCTAAGTCACTAAAACCTTGTGGAATGGACATTAAGGTTGGCTGTACAGAAAGAATTAAGTGGGTAAGAAAACAATTAAATATTCAGTTTATATAAAAATTTGTGTTTGTGTATTAATTCTTTTCTACAGTTATCTTTAAAATATATTTAATCTACTATATTATCAATACATATTAGTAAACTTGGCATTAAGATATAGTTTACTAATCAGGTTTTAATTTATTATTTTGAAAGTGTGTGTGTGTTTATATATGTGGTAAACTTTACTTTTTATGTCCAAACTATTCCTGTCAATGTTTTTCGTTGTCACTCCAAGGTAATTTTACATTTGTGAAATTTCTTACATTGCACGTATCTCAGAAATAAACTATCAATTTGTAAGACAAAAATCTTTTAACTTTGTGTAGAGATACGAGCAATAAAATAAAGGCACTGATACTCAACAGCTACCCACTTTTGTTAAGATACATGTATCATATTAAAAGTTATAGTATAGAGTGTTTGATGGTTACAAACAAGGTCAGTGTAATCCACTAACCCCATGTGGAAGGAGTTAAATAAAGACTTGCAAAGAAAATTGTAACTAAATGTCTTGTATGATAAAATTAAATACTTCAATGTCAGAAATTCTTACATTTTTAGTTATTAGTTGCAAATATAAATTTGGAAAAATATGTTTTATAGAAAGATTTTATGCATCTAATACCTTGTAAATTTAGTTCAAAGTTCTATGTAATTGCATAATGTGGTACATTCACGATAACTAAAGGTATGAAAGTGTCATTACAAAATTGTTAACTTGCTTTTATTTTGGGATGTATAAAAATATCATCTGCTATAAAATTAAAACTGGATTAACTTGCTGTATTATTATGGGAAGTCGAACTTGTGTTTCACACCAAAGAGGAAGTTTTCTGAAAGATTGATTTTTGATATAACCACACACTATGTGTCATATCTTTAACTGTAGTTTAATTTTGTGTTAATTCTCACACTTTCTAATATATATTTTTAAATTTGAACTACAAAAATACATAATTGTGAATTCCCAAGAAAATTTCACTTGTATTCTAAAGTTCAACTTAGAATGGTTTTAAGCCAATATTTCATCTAAGTAGTTACTTCAAGCTTAAATCCAAAAATGCAGTTCTCTTATCTTATCTGTAAATTTACATATCCAAGATGTAACCGTAACAACATGGCCTCTGCAGTTAGTTTTTTGAGTTCAAACACTAAAGACCAAAATATCATTGTGGATTTGTAAAGTTACATACAAATTTTGAATATCACCTGGTCTGCTTTGTTTTTGCCATTGAAGTTATAATTAATTATAAAATGAGGCATATGCCTAATAAAGATTGGTGGTCTAATTTTTTTTTAAGTAAGGTCAGATGCCAAAGAATCTTTGATAAATACCCTCAAGAATTTGTACTATAAAGTTATTATTTTAGTACAGTAATATTTTAGTTTTTATTTTGTAACAGCATGAATTTTTCTTGTTTTAGGCTTTTGAGTTCAAGAAAAGAATTTATTGTAAGTATATTTTGTACAACATTATTGTGAATGAGAGCTAACAGAACTGATTTATACTGCAGAGAGTATTGTCGACCAACTGTGTACGTGACATCCAGCCTGACACAGCCTGCATATATTTCAACTACCACACAACAGAAATACGTTCTTGCCCCAGGAGCTGGGGGACCATTCCCAGCAACCCAACTTCCTGTTCCTCCTCCAGCCCACCATCACACCTCTAATCGGTCTGTAATGGCTGCTGCAGTTCCCTACCCTGCTGCTCATCCTCTTCCTGCTCACTTGCAACCAGCCTCTGCCGCTCCTGCTGTGCTTCCAAGCTCTTCCATATCTCTCACATCATTTCCGGCTGCTGCCCAACCACCACCTCCGTATGGCTACAGTGTCAATCCTTTGAGCCCTGGAAAGTCCCAATATCAGCACTTGTATCAGATGTTTGGAGAGTAGAAGACTGTTTTTGTCAAATGACAAAAGCTGTTTAAATTGTCATGTGAATCATACCTGGACACTGATTTGAGCTTTGTTTATTGAACTGTTTTTGATTTAATGCATAGACAAAAAATTCTAGAATTTATATTTAGGAAAGCTTAATGTTCAGAAATGGATTAATTATTTTATCTTTGTGTGCATGTGTGAATACATCAGTGAAATTGTATCTGATGCTACTAGCATCATAACAGTGGTTAAATTCCCACTTTGTTGTTGAGAAAATTTATAATATAACATTCATTAAATTTAATTTTTTAAATTATTGTACTGTTTGACGAGGTTTGCATGAGTTGCAACTGTAGTAAATTTGTAATTTGTAAGATTGTCATGTATTTTGTTGAATTTACATTAAAATTAATTCTGTGTTGAATCATTTTCTTTTATTCTCATAAATTTTGAAAATAGAAGACAGACAGCATGAGTCAATTTCTTTAACATAAAGAATGTTTAATAATCACAAGTATTTCAACTATTATAATTAATAAAATATAGATGTATGTTATTAAATATTTGGCTTTTGAACTTAAAATGTAAAGAAGTACATTTGATCATTGTAAACCTGATAACAAATTTATTTTAAAAGTTAAATCAGTTCTTTCCATGATTATCAGTCATAAGTACTTTTTGTGTAGGATATTTTCATGAATTCCTTATAAGATTGAAAGACAAGTTTACTGAAGATTATTTGCTCTTACAATTTCTTTATCTTGCTGAGTATATTTCGTGCTGGTGTAAATGTATGTGTATATATATATTATTAGCAGCGGAACTCGGTGAAGAATAAAAGTAATGTATAGCAGTTTTTATTTACTGTGACACAGGTGTGTTTATAGCTGTTGTTGAAGTAAATGCTGACTCAATGTGGGTAGTGTGTGTACGACATATATATAGATAGATAGATAGATATATTTTATCATGCAAACTACATTAAAGAATCAGAGTGCTTGGTCTCAGCATTCCTGAAATGTTTTATTGCCTCTCATTTACAATTATATGTATACCATATGATATCTAATTTCTATAATGTTATATTGTGTGTCCTTTTCCTGTGGAACTAGTTAATGTTGTTTCTATTAATCTTGGCTTTGATTTTATTATTGAATGATGGGTTTATATATCGGCAGGTTTTTGTTTTCTTTCTGTTAGTTTGCTTTTTTTTAAAGCTTCAGTGAAAGAATTTTTTTTTTTCTACTCTTAAAGAGGATGATGTTATTTTGCATGAACTGAAAGTCAGTAAGATTTGTGGAGGTTTCAGAATATTAAATGGCAAGAAATAAGTGAGAAAATTTGTATAGTCATAAGACAGAAATTGAGCACGTCTTATTGTAGACAGTATTTGCATTATTCAGCGCATTGGGTTGTTCTTTCTGAAGATTGTAATCCTCAGTGTTTGTATGAACAGTAAAATGGAAATTTTTTTACATCAAATGGATTAAGGTCAGAGTTTACTCAAGTGGTGAGATTGAAGTTATTTTAAAATTCAAAGAGCGTTATAGTGTGTTGCATTGTATTTTTGACGTTCCTAGTCCAAATCTAGAGTTGTGTAAATCAGTTTTATTGAATTAGTGCTATTGTTGATACTTTTAATCCAGATATCTTAACCATATGTGATCATATGTTATTCTTATGTATGGATGTATCTGTAGATGTAGTTATAATATGTAGGGACACGTTTAAATATTGGAGCAGACTGTGTTCATGTGTTTGTGGTTTTAAAGTATTCATGTAACATATGTTTTACACTATTTCATAAATTGAGAAAGAAATCTGATAGATTTCAACAAAAATAGGCTATTTTGTGATTATTCAAATCTTTTTCTTGCTTATATACTTATGAATTTGATTTACTGTGTTCAATGAACTCATTGTCTCAGGTATAATATGAATAGATAATAAAAAAAAAGGTTGCCAACCTCCTTACCTGGAAACTGCACATCTTTTTGGAAGCCCAACTTTCCCTTATAATTCCAACTTAGCTATCTGAGTTGGACATATCACACTCAGGGTCAATGTTACAGTCTGTAGTAACCACTTTCCCAACTTGCTTGGTTTCTTTGGTTTTCTTATGCTCATGCATAATGTTCTGTTAGTCATTTATGAGATTCAATGTAACTTTTCTGTCACTATTGTGATGCTTTGGAGAAAGTTTTCTTTTATAGGTGATTTTATGTTAAATGTTTGGTTAGATTTGTAAACAAGCACTTTTGTGGAAGAGCATTGTATTTTAACCCCCACCCCTCATTGTTCACAAATATTAGTCTTTGTCAGTTCCTGGTTTTTGGCATATCTTATAATATTTCTTCCAATTAACTTTTGGAAGACCATTGAAACATTACATTTTTAGTCCTGGCCAATTTTTAAATTTCAAATGTAAAAACTGCATGCATGTGTGTGTGTGTGTGTGTATATATACATCAATTTTACATAAGAGCAGTAATCTTGTGTACTTTTATTTCAAAAACTTTTCTGCATGCAGCAGAACTGTGCTCTAGTGTTTGCATAATGTAAACACAATGTAGTATAACAAAAACATAATAGACTATGTAACTAGTTTGTTGTCACAATAATGGAATTTTGTAGGCACTATTGGATATACATATATATATGTGTGTGTGTGTGTGTGTATGTATTTGTGTGGCAGTGTTTCAAACTTGTTATTCTTCTAGTGTCACTTATTGATGTTTTATCTGTGACAAAGTGTAATTACAGTGTACTAAAATACAGTAAATTATTGTATTCTTACCCCAACACATTATTCTTGCAGTTTTTAAGTGTACAAACGTTGAGTGGATTATTTTGGCATTATGAAAATGTGTATATAATGCCATCTGAAATATATTACTTCAGATATTCAGTTGTTAAATACAACTTGTATAAATGTTGCCTTTTGTTTAGATATAGATATGCTTTTTAGTGCCTGGTGTCTTAAGCATGTTTATTTTAATAGTGAATTAGTGCGTATTTATGGATATTTGATTTTTTGAACAATATGTTAGGTTTATATTTTTTCTGCAGTTTGTTCATAATTGTTTTTTCTGAATCACATACCTGCGTGAATGGTTTCAAAGCAGTTTGATAAAAGAAAGTTTTTTGTTCTTTTTTTAGCCTTTTACTTCTGAGTGTTTCTTATAAAGACAATTTGTAAAAGAAATTATAGTTTGACTTTTGGAAGACTTTAAAGGCAATAGAGCAAGATTATAAAATTATTATTTTTGTAAGAAGAGTTTAGTAATTAATTCAGCATAAAGTTGAAATGTATTAAACAAGAATAGTTTAACTATATAAGATGTTTAGTATATTTGTTTTGAAGGACACAGAATATTGGTTTGGGTTGTGATATCAGCTGTATTGAGAGCACCTAAACATAATCTTTACAGCAGAGAACCTTGGTATCTAGATAAAATCCCTGTAGCCATAAAAGGATAATTGACCACTTCTGGATTACGTTTTCTGGTTGCATCAAATATTAAAAAAAACACCTGTACAACTGAATCTTTAAAATAATAAAGTTATTGCTTTCCTAACCAGTATATGCACAAAACTAAAGCCCTCAAATTTTGATGAATAATAATCTTGCTATTAGCCTCTAATCCTTTCACTTCTGTTGACATTAATTTGTCATAAATTGGTTTGTTTGTTTGTTTGAAAGCACAGAAGAATATTGTGTGTTATAAGTCTTGTCAGTGTTTTATGGAGATATTTTTGGAGCTGATAAGGGTATTTAGGCTTTGTCTAACTTTATATATGTAATGTTTTATATATATATACACACACAAATATAGATAATTAGGAAAAAATCGTGTACAGCTTTGTAGATATTGTCACTTTGTAGATAAATTGTAATGTGGTAAATGTAGATGTTACAATTATCAGTGCTTTGTGAAAACCACCAATTTTATGATCAGGTAGTGTTGTTTCCTAAGCTGTGGATATTTGTACTACTGTGTGTATACTGTTAGATATAACTAAATGCATATTTTGTAACACTGTAGACTTCAAATTTACTATGTATTTGATAATACGTGTACTTGTTTTATTGGACTACAATAATAGTAATGATTATTATATTAAATCCTGGGATGTTATACATTTTGTAGTGGTTTGTAATCTGATATTATTGTGTGGGATGAGGTTCATACACTTTGTAAACCATTAAAATTAAAACTTGGATTATTGTAAACTTTAGTATTAAATAGTAACCAACATTGATTTTTACATGTAACATCCAAGAATTCTGCACACTGTCATGGTCGTGTGCTAGTGTTTTATCATTGTGACTAACTAATAAAGAAGTCTTTCTTCTTGTGCCTTTTTCCGTGCAAATTGGAGTTTTCCGTAGTTTTAATTCATTTCTGTGTATATACAAAGTCAGGGCTGGTGTTAGCAGGGGTAGTCCTTCCTCCACTCTAAGCTAATGTAATGCAGTACGTTAAACAGCTTTTAGATCTGACCCCATTATATTCCTTATTGGCCCCCTTAGTTGAAAAACAACAACTAGATGTTGAATTTTAGAAAATCAAAAATTAATAATGTGATTTTTTCTATCGATCCCGTTAAAAATCCCAAAAACTTTTATTCAGGGCGTAACTTTTAAACTGAGTTGATGTCTTCGAGGTAGAAGCCACGCTGTAATAATGATTTGTTTGTTTTGAATTTCGCACAAACAACATGAGAGCTAGCTGTCCCTAATTTAACAATGTAAGAATAGATGGAATGCATCAAGTAATCTCTACCTAATCGCCACATTTTAGGTTACTCTTTAACCAACGAATTTTGAGATTGTAAATTATAACGCTTACACGATTGAAAAAACGAGCATGTTTGATGTGACAGGAATTCGAATCGGATATTTACTTAACATACGTTATATTTTTTTTTAAATAAAGAGAGTTATATTATTTGCAGGAACAAAACTGTTTTAGAAATTTTTTACAAGCACTATTTACTAGACGACCTTTAATAGGTAATATGAATACAATATTCGATCGAAGTAATCTTGTACTGCAATGGACTTTTCATATTTAGATTTAATAATTATTTCCCTTGATGCATTAACATCAGGACCGGCATGGCTAGGTGGTTAAGGCAATCGATTCCTAATCTTAGGGTCGAGAGTTCGAATCCCCATGCTCCAAACATGCATGCCCTTTCAGCCGTGGGGGCGTTATAATGTGACGATCAATCATTATTCATTGGTAAAAATAATGCCCTAAGAGCTGGTGCTGGGTGGTGATGACTAGCTGTCTTCCCTCCAGTCTTATACTGCTAAATTAGAGACCCTAAGTGCAGATAATACTCGTGTAGCTTTGCACGAAATTAAAAAAAATTTCATCCGTTTATCAAGCCTGACTATTCTTATTGTATCGTTCAACGTGTCATTTTTTTCAAGAAGAGTTAAATGTTTTCTACAGTTCGGAAATAATAAAAATATATACTTATTAAAACATATACAATCTTTTTTTTATTCACATTTTCAAAAAGAAACGTCTGGCTTCAAAGTAGGATGAAGAAAAATATTTCAATGAATGATTCTGACTTTTGTTACACGAGTTTGGGTTGTCACTGCAAATCAAATTCTGTAATACTGTCACCCGCTAGTACAGCGGTATGTCTACGGATTTACAACACCAAATTAGGGGTTCGATTTCCCTCAGTGGACTCTGCAGATAGCCCGATGTGGCTTTGCTATAAGAAAACATACATAAACACACACACACACTGTAATAATGGAATTCGTGCAATAAAGGTAAAACAAAAGTTTCGGAAGTAGCTCCTTAATTAAAAGACAGAACCTGAAATAAAAAGTACCGATATTATTTTAGACATTGAAGAACGTAAGTTTGTTTTCTGTTAACAATTAACTTGTTAGGATAATGCATCGCAAACTATATATTTTACATTAAAGTTAGTAAATGTTATGTCGTATGACATTTATTTGATTGATTGAAAAGTGTGGCTATTGTTTGATAGAAAAAACTTGTCTGTTTAAGTACCACCTATTAAACCTTCAGTAGGATGTTTTTATACCAGTCATTTTAAGTCTGAATACTAATTCTAAAACCACCTCTCACGACCAACAACTAGTTTTGAATACTTTACAACAAAAATACATCATACTGTAATGGAACTCTTGCTTATATAATACTGGACAAACGTTTTTGTTACGTGATGTGCAACCCTCAACTTTGCGACATTTTTATCCTGTGTACGTGTAGATTTGCAAAAGAGATCATGATTTTCTCGTTTTCCGTCAAGAAAAACTATTTTTCTTTATTATCAGAGTGCAGATATTACGTCACTTGCGCCAAGAGTAATTAAAAATAATACTTTAGGCCAAAGAACTAACACTCTTCTACCTACGTTAAGCCGAGCTCGCATGCACACTTTAACGCCTTTACTCTTAAAGGTAACTGCTGCAAACAGATCTGCCGAGTTGCAATGGGGAATAAAATGGGCCTCACCTTTGCCAACTTTCTTGTGGGTTACACTGAAAATCTTATGTTTAGTTAGTACAATGGATCAGTATCTGTGATGTTATTCTACTAGAAGAAAACTCGTAATTGAAAAATTACACAATGGGCAAAGGGCATTTGTTGCTCCACAATACTTTACCATGATGGTCGCTATCTTAGATTTTTCTTTGAAAAAAATCCATTCGATAGTAAAATCCTAGTCCAATGGAATGTTGTTGCCATTTTCGTTTAATAAACAAAGTCGTACGCAGTTCGAAGCAATAATTCATGTGAAATTAATGTAAGATCTTTACCTGAAGTGACTCCATCAGTGATGTGTCCTGTGTGGCAAGGGGGGACTTTAATCATACAACTTGATATTTATCAGCCCCCATTTTTGTTTTTACTAGGCTTTATCTCTTTCTATCTCTTTTGTTAAATCGAGGATGTTCCGACTGACATCAGTCTTGACTTTTGGTTTGTTTGGTCAAATGCTTAACCCTTTTCGTCTACCTTTTCTTGGAGAGTATTCTTCATAATATAAAAAGAACTTATGTAGGTAGTATGGGCATTGGTATATCTAGGTAACTTCCACGCTAGAATATAAAAATATACCAATGTACATACTACCTACAAACCATAGAATCCCAAATACAAGCCAAAGTGTATGCGGTTCACCGAATTTTTTCTAAGAACAGTAACCATCCCACGCACTTCATGAAGATAGTGACAACGTCAAAGTACAGTGCTGACTGTATTTTACGCGACGGCTGTTATTATCATATATTTCATTTTAGAGCCGAACGCCCACATCGTCAACCACGCAGCAACGTTTCAAACCAAGTTCCCAGATATCACAAACAACCAACTGAAATCTTCCAACATGAAACTACTGATATTCCGCTGAGTCCAGATACAAATAGACGAAATATGAAGTCAGATTCAGACAACTCTACCCAGATGACGAAAACTCCCACCGTCAGCAACACGCTAAGTTCTAGCAGTTCAAGTAAGAAAAAGAACAGTGCATGCCAGACCTCAATCACAGCTCCCCAGAACTCAACAACCTGCCAGACCCAAACCATTACTAAGATAACCATCGACGCGTCAGTTCAAACTGAAAAACAAACCACCTCCACGCAGAAAACTCAAACCAAACTCTCGACAAGAAACAAAGCATCACAGACCAGCGAAGAACAACCAGTAGTTCCACCACCGAGACCACGTTTTTCAGTCGCACCAATGGGTTTCAAGTGTATAAACAAGTTCAAGACGAAGTTACCACCTGACCTACAAGACTGAAGCTAAACATTTCCCTGTATACCATCAACAGAGTCCATCCATTTTTATTTTATTTTATTTTTATTTTTTTTATTTTCTATTCCCAGCTACTTCCGGGCACGGTCTGGGTAGATCATTCGGCGCCCAGGCCGTGAAAGTGGGTTTTCTCGGGATACTCCCGTTTCCCCCACAGCAAAATCTCTGGCATCGGACCTTAGGTCCAAGCCGTATCTGAAAATGGCCGTTTACCGCAACACCTGGAATAATCACTGTAAATTTTAAAGATCAATTCGCCAGCGTACTCCGTCCTAGAGCCAAAGTCTGGCTCACCTCACTTTCGCTGCTCTCGTCCAGTTTTTCCCGTCCTTCCTCTCATTCACAAATACCCCACTCCAGTTACTAAATATTAAAAATAAAATAAAAATTCCACGAACATTTCAAAAATTTCTCACGAAAGAGGACGAAGAGGAACTACAAAGCTCCTGAACACCCCAGTTGGGGAGAGAACTCTTCTGATTTCTCTCTCTCTAAACTGAACCCCTGCCACGTTAGTTTAGTTTAGTTACTACCTACATAAGTGCTACACTATTCGTGCTTCCTATCTCGTTGTATTTCTTTTGATTTTTCACTCATCTTATTGCGTTCATGAAGAAAGAAACAGGGATTCTCAGCCTTTTTAAATTGATAACTTAATAGTTAAAATATTAAATTTTGTTACATTATGTGATATGCTCCGATTTCATCGAGTAACGTTGGTGTTAAAATAATTAAATTTGTTCATCGTTTTCTATAAAATCTGTTACGGTTTCATCTAGTGCCATTGGTAACTAAAGTGGTTTCTTAAAGTGTTAAAAATACGACTTTACATTTAAACATGAAGTTGTCTAAATGTACCAACTACAAACAAGGGATGGAAGAAACAAAAGTGCTCCTCCTGAAAATGTTGTTAATTTGTTTTGCCTTTTATTAGATAACATAAAAAATATCTAAAAGTATATGTTTTCAGAATGCTTTCGATGAGATTTGTTCAGATATGAACTCAAATCCTTATTTTAACACTGACTTTCTTAAATATCTGAACTTTTCATGGTTTTAGTTACATGTTTGTGCACCTGCTGTAATTTTTCTTATTCCCTTGTTAATTTAAAGCTAATTAATGCGCCTACAAGTGTGATGAAATGAATCCTAAAGTGAATAAAAAAAGAATTTATTGATTTTATTATGTTGGCCTGTGTTAAATAGTGATTTGTGTTTCAGGTAGAGTAAAGATGATAAAAGTTTGTATTGTTGTTGCGATGTTGTGAAGATTACCAGATATATATAGTTCTTCTATTGTGTGTAAAAGGGTGGTTTATTTTATGTTGTTTGTTTGTGTGTGTGTATATATAGTGATAAAGAGTTTATTTAAGTATTTAGAGCTCTATATTTTTGTGATCTTGGCATCGTGCTTATATTATTTTAACTCGTATATTGGTTTCTTTTCCTTGGTTTTTATGACAGTTATTTAAATTAAACTTTTAAGGGTCTCATGTACATGCCAATGTGTTTTAACCCTGTAAAACTCGATTTATTTTCTTGGTTTGCTGTCAGAGAGGTCAATGTTCAATTGTCTTAAAGAATTTTTCGTATAATTGTGTCTCATTTAAATTTTGGATTTATGTCATCGGGTTTTGTTGCTTCTTACGTCTGCTAGTAGTGACACCTAAGTGTTTTACAGGGAAGAATGGAAGCTACATTGGTTTCTTGACCGATGCGTGAGTCTACTCAACTTATTTAGTAAAGTGAATATTGATATTTATTTAAAATGTTTTTAAAATGTGTATACAGACCTGTATATTTAAGTTTAAATGCAGAATACTGACCAAGAAAGTGGTTCATTTCTTTTCTTACATGTTACTTATTGTTCCGTGTCATTACCTTACAGTATCACACGTCCTTTTTCGCAGGAGTGATTGCTATAAAGTAAATCACAGTTTTATGAAGGAAAATAGTAATCTTTTCTATCGGAAGATCATGTGATATCCTGAGGAATTTAACTTATGTTTATATGAAACTAACCTTTAGTATCCTAGATAACACATTGCTCTAAGAAGGATAGTATTATGATTATAATGCGTGATCGATCGACGAATAATACTCCACTTGTTGTTGATAAAATTATTTTCAGTATGCAGGTATGGACATATAACGTTATGCTTTCTCCGTTTCTTTCTTTTTCTATGGTGGTATCAAGTACCTCCCTCAAGTAAGATGACTCAAATTTAACAAGTAAAGTAATTTTCACGATGACTTCTTAGGAGAGTTTCGAGAGTTGACTATCTTATAAAAGATAGTGTGTATTGGTATTTGTTTAAATCTTGAATAAAGACAGTTTCTGTTATGTTTTATATTGCATTCAGTTCACTTCTTTCTCAAAACTCAAAGTCAAAATCAAGAGAATATAAGAACAGGCATAATAAATATTAAATATACAAGGATAAAAGGACGAATTTATCAGTTAACTTTGGAATAATAAGAGGTATGCACTGACACACACACAAACCTGTCCACTTGAGAGTTATCGAATAACGTCAAACTAGGGCCTTCAATCCCTCTGATTTTCAATATGTCATACTAAAACGATCAAAAGTTCAAAATTCCCAGTGGTTCTGTTCCAAAATTTCTTGCTATAAAAAGTAAAAAGAAGAAAAGAGCAAAACTAGAAGTAGGCGACAAAAAACTGGAGGGAAGATACGTCCAGTTTTAATGATCCTTTGATCTTATCTTATACTAATACACGTCAATTAAAATAACCTTTATAGTACGAGTAGATGGCCTTCCACAGAATTTAGAAAGTGTTCTATTACGAGAGTAAATAAAACCAAAATTAAGAGTAAGTAACAGATATCACTGATTCTATCGATTATTGTCAGGTACACACGTTTTAATGATAAAGGTTTTTGTACTTGAAAATAATCACGCTAGTGGTCGAAACGCCGTACCTATTGTTAATAATATTCTTCTTTACTGAATAGGCTGTAACTTAAGATAAAGTAATCTTAAATAACGTTTGCTTACATGCTATTAATTAAGGGAGGCCTACACTCAAGCATCTAAATACAGCTTCGTTCTTCATATCGTTTTAGTAAGTTAACGATTTATTCGTTATCAGTAAAAAGCGCCCTAACCACCTGGCCTTGCTGGACATTTTTCTAATACTGTTTTCACAATATATTATTTAATAGTATGATTAATTAATTACTTTGTAATTTAATTTACTGTTCGCTTCCAGTGAAAAGTACATTTTTAAATATTAAGTTGAGCTTAACTGAGTATTAGACGATAAACTTTTCCTACATTTCCTCAATCAAAGGTCATATTCTTGTATTGATGTGTAAAAGAACAAACGTATAGTTTACTGATTGCTTAGTGAAACTCGAAGAATTGCGATCATACTCTTGATTTTAATAACTGCTTTCGTGAATAACAAAATCGATAGGACACTCGACTCGTAAGCGGATGATTACGGGTTCGAATCTCAGTCACACCAAACTTGCTCGCCATTTTAGCCGTGGGGGCACTTTATGTGACGGTCAATTCCACAATTCATTGGTGAAGGAGTAGCTCAAACGTTGGTGGTGGGTAGTGATGACTAGCTGCCTTCCCTGTAGCCTTACACTGCTAAATCAGAAACGGCTAGCTCTCGCGTTGTTTTGGCGAAATTCAAAACAAAGAAACAAAATCGATAATTAAGAAAAACTTACACGCTAAAATCCGGGTTTCGATACCCGTGGTGGGCAGAGCACAGATAGTCCATTGTGTAGCTTTGTGTTCAAAACACCACACCACCAATTAAGAAAAAAAATGTTGAAAAGCTAGGTTTTAGCTAAGCCTTTAGTACGTTATGTCTTTAAGATTTTAAATAATCTGGACACATATACACATATCTATGTAAATAAGAAATAACATAAAATGCAGCATAAAGATACAACCGTGAATTAATATAAATAAATAATGTTTAATAAAATATTTTAAAGTTAGAATACAGTGTAAAGTATTGCTGTATCTCAGAAGTGTTTTGGTGACATTTCAATATTTACGTTGCTGAATCATCCATAGTCGTAAATTCATTGCTGATAAGTTGTTTTGAAATGTAAACACTTGATCATTCCAATATATGCTGAAAGAAGCTAAACAGGGTAGTCACTAAATTTTGTTATCAACCTTTACAAAACTATTTACGAAAGATCCATACAAAAAGAGCCTGGCATTTAAATGGTGCCTTGTTTGTAGGTAAGCACAAAGGTACACAAGGAGCTATCTGTGGTGTACCCGCGACCAGTATTGAAACTTCCCATTGTGTTACTGGGGAGGGGGAGGTTTCTAGTTAGTGCCATGACTTTTGATGATATAGCGTTGCGTCTTTCATATAATATATTGAAAACGAAAAATATAATGATATTTGCAAGAGATTTTGTCAGATCAACTTAAGTTACCAGACTTAGGTAGAAAGGAATGTAACTTGTAAATATTATATATATATATTTATAAGACGAATGTCTCTCCTTCTCTGTGGGCCCCCAATGGCTCAGCGGTATGTCTGCGGACTTACACGCTAAAATCCGGGTTTCGATACCCGTGGTGGGCAGAGAACAGATAGCCCATTGTGTAGCTTTGTGCTTAATTCAAAAACAACAAAAACATCCTTCTCTCTGTGTGTGTGTGTTCCTTACGCATTGCCGTATATTTAAAGTTACAAATTCTAAAGGCAGGTTATAAACACAACTTTGTACAGGAAGTAAATGGGCTATGTCGCTGTTGCTTCAGAAGCCGTTTTGAGATCAATTGTTTGTTTTGGAATTTCGCACAGAGCTACTCGAGGGCTATCTGTGCTAGCCGTCCCTAATTTTGTAGTGTAAGACTAGAAGGAAGGCAGCTAGTCATCACCACCCACCGCCAACTCTTGGGCTACTCTTTTACCAACGAATAGTGGGATTGACCGTCACATTATACACCCCCACGGCTAGGAGGGTGAGCATATTTTGAGATCAAAGTAGCTAATATAGAAAATTTTGGCAAACATGACGACCAATTGGTCTCACATTGTAAAGACGGGAATTTTTTTTGGTAATGTGCGATCAAGAGGACTATTATTTACGTTTCTTCTTTGTGTGAGGACTTGTAATAATTATATCCCTGATCAATTACATGTTAAAACGATTTTAAAAACTTTGAGGATCCTTCGTTTGTACTATTTTTTCCCCTCTCTTTATTTTATACGTATATATGTTTACATTTTAACTTTCCTCAATTGAAAAGGTCTGGTGTTTTCTCTCGAACAAGCGCGCACACTCCCTCGTTTGTTTCAGTTACATCTTTTCTTTTGCTTGCGTGTACTCGCAAGAATCACCTATCCGATGACTTTAGAAAAACAGTTGTTATCGGCAACTCTTCGTTTACTTTGTGTTGCAAGGAGAAGAGAATAAACCAATTCACCATCAAATGGAACGATAATAACCATGAACTTGAGCACACAACAGAAATCAGAACACTAAGAGGTAAAGAATTTTGTGTTGAAATATTGAAATGTTTGTTTTGAAATTCGCGCAAAGCTACACGAAGGCCATCTGCGATAGTCGTCCTAATTTAGTAGTGTAAAACTAAAGGGAAGGCAGCTGCTCATCATCACCTACCGCCAGCCTTGAGCTATTCTTTCACCAACAAATAGTGGGATTGACCGTTACACTGTAACATCCCCACGGCTGAAAGGTTGAGGATGTTTGGTGTGACGAGGATTCGAACCGTGTGCCTTAATCACCTGGCCATTCCGGACTCCTTGAAATGTCACGCAAAATATATCCGAGAAACAGGAGTAATGTACCTGGTTTTGCTTTGATTAAAATATCTTTAGTAATAAATAATATAAGTCATTTGTTAAGATGTTGTGTTCAATAAAACTATTTACGAATATAACAACAGGTTATACTTACAGCCAATGTTGCTTTTTATTACATGAATATAGTTGGAACATTTTGTGACCCTGGTTTCACGGGTAAAACTGAAACTAATTGAGCGTAGGGGTTTATGTCTGTAATGTAAACATTATACACATACTGAAACTTGAATGATCATTAGGCCTAATTGCCTTTACATTCAGTTATATAATTATCAGAATATCTGCCCTTCGGACTTCTGATCCTTCAGAATATCAGGCTGTAACAGGATCTGTATATTTTGCTGCTCTTTCTTTACTGTAATAAGGCAACATTTCCACGCACCACAGATAAAGACCCGCTGTTCCAACTAACTAAAATGATTAGTTGGTTGGTTTGGCGTTTTATGGCGAAAAGCGACTAGGCTATTTGCGCCATGTCAAAATGTCTTTTACGCAAAAAACTACCTCGGTTAACTTTAAAACAACATAGTGTTGTTACGTCGTTTATAGTTGGGATTGGTTATCACAAGAACATTATTTTTTTTTTGTTTATTTAAAAATTCGAGTGTCGATGAAAGCAAAGTACTCTATGCGTGTAACCATTTAGTGTTGTTTTCTGTTGCTCCCCCTAAAAGCAAACTTATATTTGTTCAAATCACGCATAAAACATTCTGTGCAAAGCACGTGCACTGTTCAGCCAATAAAAATGAATATAAAGGTGAAAGTTTTAGATTATAGAATTGGTTGTAAATTATTTCGAAAAAGTAGTATTAGGTCGTATGAATTAGTCATAACTTGTAAGTATTTTCCCCGAATATTAAATTTAGATGCTTGTGACTGTTTTATTGTTTATTTGGTGTGTTTTTTCCAATCTGCTGAACCAACTGTATCAATGTAAAAAAAATCCTAATAAAGTTAATGTAATAAATAGCATTTCACTTCAACTTTGAGATTAAGCCTTTTAAATTATATAGCTTTTATAACTTCTGTTGGAGTTTAATTTGAATTTGAAGTAGACTTTGGATCTAAACTCATGTATTTAGCTGTGTTCGTCTTAATAATCAAATACAAGTAACGGTCGCTTATTATCTCGTTAGAAATCGGTATTTAAATGTGATCTTAACGCTAAAAGCAGTGGTAGTTTAAGATGAAATTAAACTACTACTATAAATACCAATATATTAATTTAAATTAAGGTTTTTAGAACGTAAAGTATTTGTACAATCAGGTTTTGTCTGTGGGAAACAATTTTTATAAATATTTATTTATTGTGCTGTTGATAAGCTACGGTATTAAATATTTGCAAATAATAAGGTGTAATACAATATATTAAGTGAGAGATTAAAAGTATTGCGTTTTCTCTTATTTTTGTAGGGGTGGGGGTTTTAGTTTCTATAGTTGTTGTTGTTTATCTTTATTAAAAAGATGGTTAAGGAGCTTACCTTGCCTTCTGAGAATAGTTCACTTTGTAAAATAACTATAAATGACCAAGTTGGTATATTTTCCAATCTTTCTAAGGTAAAATGCTTCCCGTACCTAATGTTAACTTTCTTGTAAAGATAGTAACACTGCAAGGGTATAAGGAAACTGAAGATATCTTAATTTAATATGTGTGCACAGAAGCAAAATATAATTAGGACACCAAGGTTACGTTGTTTAAAAACAAAACAAAAACTGGTGTATCCACATTTTGATGTTACTTTTTTATTAAATTTTAGGTGTCTCTTTAGTTAGCTTTCTATATTGCAATGGTGGTGAAGGGTTACAAAAAGAGTAAAAGTGCTAAAGGTAAAATCATCGAAACTTTAGAGCCCTCTTCCACGAATGTCGGAGACAACCAAAATATTTCGGAACATGATTCTCCTTTGTTGTCAGAGAAGGAACTAAAACCACCAACTTTATCTTCTACTCCTTGGGACAAAGACAAGAAAATCCTGGGGCTAGCCGCTCTGCGTTCGAAGACATCACACCCTTCAGCACTGGTCATGGTTTGTGATGCGATTAATTCATTAGGCGAGTTTGATTTAATTTGTAGCTTGTTTTTAAGCCCAATATTGTGTTGTTAATTACAACGTCATAATAGTATATTGTTTAAGTGTTGTTAAAATTCGTATACCAAAGCTAAGTAGTAGCTTCTGAATTTATGATTAAATGTTTGCATGTCCATGACTGTTATTGCATTATTCCTGCCAGCAATGTAAGTAGAAAAAGACGTATCTACAATCTTGTAACGATGAACATTGTAATTAATCTAACTAATTACTGGTAAAACTTCTGTATAATCGGTGATTTCACGTAAAGTGTTTTTGGTCCGTTCTGTGTAGTGAGTAGCGAGTGTTATAACGGTCCCAAAAATGTGTGATCCAAATTTATCACTTGTCGTTAAATTACACTGATTTTAGGGGAATCTCGTCCCTCTCCTAACCCTAGGCAAATTAAAAGATTAAAAATGAAAAACATTTATTCGGAACAGATTATACTTCACAGAACCAACTAGTTTCTTGTAAACTATATTGTGGTAGATTTTTTTTCTTTTTCTCTCTCCCTAAAACAGTGTCAATAGCCTTCTTTGTATTTACTCCACAGAACTGATTAACAGTTTGTTTGTTTTTTATTATCAATGTATGCAATTAGCACAACCGCATCATTATTTATGCTAATTTGTTAAGCTAATATCGCGTGACGCTAAACTTGTTTTAAGATAACTTCCTAAGGTTTTAATGAAGAGTTACTAATGTAAAATGCATAACTGTTTACCCCTATGATTACTTTGACATCTTGAGATTGAAACACCTAATGTAGTTTAGTTTTCCTTGCCTACCCGATATTTACTGACTTTGCCGTCTTTTCATATTTTGTTTTCTAGCACCATGTCAGATATCGTTTAATCCGAATGTTAAATGCAACATTATCGTCTTCGTTTCAGATCAGATTTTGATGATATCTATAGCGCACGTGACGTTGCGTAGACATGCGCAAAACGTTATACGTAGAAGGTGTTTGTATCGTATAACTTTGCACGTTGGAGTATGTCCGTCAACCGATACGTAATTGTAACACCTATTAGTGTGCAAAATGAAAAACGCAACAAAAAGTTTTATCTTTTTAAGTGAACGTCCGTACGTTTCGTACGAAGAGATGGAACTGTTGGGAGTATGAAGTTTAATCAAAAATCGAAGATCTGGTATTTCTTGCAAAATTATCTAAAACTTTGTAATGTGATACAATGCCCCGGTAGCGTACATCTACAGAAAATATCAAATACTTTGGATTGTTAGAGTAAGTGGAAAAATCTCTACTCTCGCTCCTTTTAATAATAGTATGACCAGCAGGGTTTATTTTTTCGTTAGATTCACTACCGTGCTTCTTTTGTAGAATTTTTTTTGTCATTTTTAACTAACTCCAAAAAACAATTTCCATTGTAATTCAAACTAAGATAATTACATTGATTTACCAAAGTTGGAATATTTTTTGTTTTAATAATAACTAATCCGGGTGACAAGCACTGATGACGTAACTATGGATTTCCACTTACCCAGTATGTAAAAGCACCACATTGGTAGACGTCGAAGATACAAATTTTTTATTATTTCAAGCTCAAACATAATTATTGCAAGTATCCACTTGGACTGTCTTTTATTTATTATCAAAATTTATTTGTATCTCACTAGAAATTTTATTTTCACCCCTTTCAAGCCCTGGAGGAATTATTTATCACTTCATTGTACAGACCGACATAATATAATAATAATTTGGGAGTTGCAACAAGTCGTAATATTTGTCTGTATGATCGTATGGTTGTAATGCATACAACAAATTTGTAATGATTGCGCTCAAATCGTAATGGTTGGCATCTCTGCGTTTACTGTAACTGAATAACTGATATTTTATCTTTTAGTTTGCAATATTTGAAAGTTTAATTTGAAACTTAATACTCAAGATAAAAGTTAAATATACTTTTAATACCATCTATGTAGCGTTTTTAGCTTTATAGTAAACCTACAGGTAAATAAAGTCTGCACCTATTAACATAACGGGTGCATTAGTGTTTCCAAAAATGTTTTTGAAAGTGCTCTAATTTTCGAGCTTAATGCTATTATGTCCAAAAAGGGGTAATGGAAGAAACCTACCTCAGTGATGTTTTGTTTAAGGTTAAAATTATTTAAGCTTTTTTCGGAGTTGCTTTTCAAAGCAATTATTTGATTTTAAAAATGCAATGGCTCAAAATATTAACTATGCACTAAGTGATTTGTTATCTGACTTAAAACAATGCAAACATGTTAATCTGCTGTGGTGTGCCTTAATGTACCTGTTTTTACTGTCGTTTCTTAAAATTTGAAAATTATCTTCTAGATGTGACTTTTAGCGTATGTTGTGTGAAGATTTAAGTATAGAAATATTCAACAAAACTCATTTCAGGCCAGAGTTAATGATTTAGGCTAAGTGTTGTAAATTAACACTACTTCTGTATATGTACTTTAGATTAGTGCATATAACGTCTCCAGGCAAAAAAAACGAAAGGGTAAATAAAAACAAACTAAACTTGACTAATTTGGTGAAATAGGGGAAGAGAATTAATGACCATTAGCCGCACATTCCAATAGGTGGATAACGGAAAAGTGACGCATCTGAAAGGTGTCCCAAAAGCATGCTATATGAGAGATTTATATTTAGGTCTATTTCTCAATCTTTGCGCCAATATGAGAAGTGCATACATTTTTAACTTTAATCAATGCTTATGAGTGAAAACTAATTCCTCTTGCGCTAATTTTAATTGTATCTTGTTCCTTCCTACGCATGGGTATTTTCTGTAGGGAAAATATTGACGGGTAAATGTTTGAAGATATAAACGATAGATTAAAAAAAAAAAATGTGATTTGCTAATTACATCTATTTTGATAAGGGGCGGGTCGTGTGTTTCGCAATCTTTCGTTTTATAAGTCTGCAAGTTAGGCTTACGAGTAGAGTTGTGTGAATGTTCGAATAATTTGCCCCTCAGCGGTATGTCTGCGGACTTACACGCTAAAATCCGGGTTTCGATACCCGTGGTGGGCAGAGCACAGATAGCCCATTGTGTAGCTTTGTGCTTAATTCAAAACAACAACGACGACAATCGAATAATTTATTTTTGTAAAACTACAGATGGTGCAGTTTAAATGGTATTTAGTTGTTAACTGGATTGAATTTGACATCGACTTTGTAAAACAAAACTAAAATAACTTCTCCAGCATTTTAAAATTGGCATTACTGTATTTTCTTGGTTACCACTCAAACTTATTGACTTAATTGTTTTTTTACCTGTATATCTAAACTTGTTGCGAACCTAATAGAAATCTTAGCCCTTTGTGTTCGATTAAGCATAAGTTTTAAAACGAACCATCTGTTAAAAGTGTAATTTAGAATGAACAAACTGAAACGTTAATCTGAAGGTTATGAAGAGCTACATTGCGATGTTTTTTTGTTTTTTTTAATTTAGTGTAACTGTGTTTGGTGTGCAGTTTTAAGTTTTTTTTTAATTAATGGAAGTTTTGTATAATATATTGTTATTTCTTGTTGAGAAAACTAGACTAGAGTTGTAAAATGTTATTTCTAAAAGGGAGAATCGGCTTCAGGTTTGTTTTTGTTGTGTGCACTTCTCTGCTTAACCACACACACACACACACACACACACACACACACACACACACACACACACACACACACACACACACACACACACACACCTTCGTATTTGTGCATACTCTAAGACCGCTTCAGAGATAATTCGCACTTCTACACGTAATTTCCTTTAAAGAAAGAGAGGGGGGGGGAGAACTATCACTTTATTATTATTAGATATTAAGAATGTAGTTTTTTTGATACTGTTGCTTGTTTTAGCAAAGGCGTTCGTCTCATGATTTATATTGTTGGGAGGTTGGTTTTAAATTACTTTATGTAAAGTCTACCTCTGATACAAATAATCTATAAAATTCGTTGTCTTTTGTCCTTAACATTTGATACAAGTTTATTTTTGATTTTTAGAAGGTTTATAAGTTTAGGTTCACGAACAGTGTTTTTCAACAGGGAGTGAAATTATAGTAAGACACCTAACCTATTTTCAGTAATGAAAGTCTTACTTGACCGAATAACAAGATTGCAGCAGAGACGCGACAATTTTAACATCCTGCTAAATACTTCACGAAATTCACATTTAAGTTATCGCTGATTTCCTATTCTTATTTGTTTTTATTTTAATAAACCTTTGTATAGTACTACACAAATACTCCCTATTATTCCATCACTACGATGATGGGACTGGCATAGCCAAGAGGACAGGGCGCTTGACTTGTAATCTGAGGGTCGCGAATTCAAATCTCCACATCAAAGATGTTCGTCCTTTTAGTTGTGGAGGCGTTATAATGTAACGATCAGTCCAACTATTCTTTTGCCACAGTAGCCCAAGAATTGGCGTTGGATGGCGATGAGACGAGTTGTCTTGCACTATTAAATTAGATATGGCTAGAGCAGTTAGCCCTCGTGTAGCTTTGCGCGCAATTCAAAAACAAACTAACGTGACCATGATCGGCAAACTCCTCTGGCAAATAACTAAGTTATAACGTTTAAAATATAACTTGCAAAACTACTCCATTCTTGGATTGTTAATTCACTTTGACCAGCCTTAAGACTAAAATAAAACTAAACTGTACATCATTTGATTCTTTGGTATTCTTTTTGAGGGTTACCATGTTACCTTGACGGAATCCTGTTTTATCAGCATGAAAGTTACTTCATTTTATCACCTAGCTGTTTAAGTCCTTCCTGGGTGAAGTCTTGTGCGGTTCCTAAGCTTGTGCATCTTTTATCTGAGTGTTGGATCACAAGTTCTTCCTCATTTATGAATACCATATCTTGTATTATTCTCCATACGTCATTCTATTTTGATATTTACACTATTCCAGAATATAAAATTTTGGATAATGCCTCGGTATTTCCATAATTACGTTCAGGCTATTAATAAAGTATTCCTACAATGTGTGGGATCATTTTTCTATCTACATCTCCAGATTAAGAAACTTCACTCGCACTTCTGTGTTTCATGATCTATTCAATGTGTAATCCTTTGTCCTTTATAAATGATGAGGGAAATAATTTTTGTCTCAAATAACAAAACCTCCCTTCCTCAGTATTTTTTTTTCCTTTCCCAGCTGTATTAAATGACCATATTCTTTTGCATATTGCGCTGAACCACCACTGCTTCTAATACAAAACCACGAGCATCTATATCAGAACTTAAACTTGGTAATCTAATGCACCTCGCTTTCTGCTTGTTCAGTCTATCAACTTTTCTAAGAGTAATTTGTTTAGAGAACGAACTAAAAGTTTAAACTAAAATTATAATAGTAAGAGGAAACTCCAAATATGAGATTGAAACCGTAGTTAACAACGTGATTATGTGAACAACTTGATGTAGTGAAAGCTCGCAAGTTTGTTATAGAAGAAATATCTTGCTTATTGTGATTCCTCGTTCTTCTTTCCTTTCATTGTTAATTTAATTTTTTGTTTTTGGTTATTCCTACTAGTTTGGAAAGTCGTTTTACCAACAACAAACCACAACGGCAAATTGTTCCATAATCCTCTTGGATCATGTGTGTTTAATTTTATTAATTATCGATTATTGCTGTATTATTTTCAGATTCTGTTACTGCAGGTATTGTACAAAACGTTAACTGTTTTTTGTATGTTCAAGTAACACAAAGATTATTTTTTTGCAGTCTTATGCCTTTCTATGCAATGTGATTTAATAGGAAAATAAACCGTGGATTTCTAGGAAATTAGCCTACTAGAAACCTTGTTAGTTCCTCTTCTGGCCCTCAAACTAGCCGGTCATATAGTTCAAGCTACTTAACTCGTCTTTTTATTAGAGAAAATCTCTTCCTACACTCTTCTAGGTGCCAAGCTCATCTGTATTTCTCAAACAAACCAATTCGTCTAAAAAGTAAGAGTTTATAGTAAATTATTTTACCTTTTTTCTGGCTTTTAGACCTTACTGTCATCGACGTTATTTTGTATACTTGCTTCACTGATCGTTCACCCCATAAGCATCTCTTTTTATTTGCAAATAGTTGATAATTGAATTTACATGAAGATGTAAATATGGTCTTAAATTCTGATGACTTGGCAATACAGAGCCTCAGATACCATAAACATGGAAATTTCTCGCTATTGAACCTGAGTTACATAAAGTCTGTACCTTAAAATTACAGATTTTTTTTAAAAGCTTTCTCACAACCTTGTCTGTCCCTCTATTTGTTTGAAACAATTATCTTCTGCATTTTCTATTTTCATATCACTCGTATTTAATTGAAAGATCCATCCTTTTATAGGATTAACTTAAATATCATCAACAGATACAACAGCCAAACAAGTTCCTGCGCTTTTCAAAACATTAGTTCAGAAAAGCTCCCACCCTGTTCCACATTGGACAGGTTCCAGTGTTTAGTATTGAAGTGACGGCGAACTGTACTATTGGTAGGTTAAAGAGTAGCCTTAGAGTTGACGGTGTTTGGTGTTACAGCTTCCCCTCTAGTATAACGCTCGTAATTTAGTGACAGCTAGCTTATGCAAGCACATTACTAACACATGAAATATCCCTACAGGAACTACTGGAAGCAATAAAAAACACAAAGCACCAGGTGAAGACGATATACAAGCTATCCTCCTACAAAAGGGCACTCTGAAATTGTTTAACCACCTAGGTTAAAGAATGAATTTATCTCTATCCTCAGGATACATCCCAGTTTCTTGGAAGTTTGCAAATATATTAATGTTCCATAAGGAAGGAAAGCCAGCGAATAAACCTAATAGCTATCGACCAATCACCCTGACCAGCTGTGTAGGCAAAATTCTTCAAAGAATAATCAGTAATAGACTCTCCACATTCTTGGAGATAACATCAAAACTACCAAAAGTACAAAATGGATTCAGGAAATTAAGACAAACGACAGACCACCTAATCAGATTAACAGAAACCATAATAGATAGCTTCAACAAAAAAGAATGTACAGTCGCTTGCTTCCTCGATATCGAGAAAGCATTCGACACAGTTTGGCACGATGGAACTACTGCGAGGAATTATTCGCTGGTTATCTAACTTGTTAGAAAACAGAAAATGTAGAGTAAATGTTGAAGAAATTTATTCCGAATACTTTACTCCACAAGCTGGTGTCCCTCAGGGAGGGGTGGTTAGCCCTATACTCTTCATCATGTGTGTAAACAACATGTCACTGAAGGATCCAAATCATGGATTCTCTTCACAGTTCGCAGATGATGTGGCAGTCTGGAAAATACAACTCGTCTTTACGAAATCGACCAAACACAAAAAACAACAGTCAAAACTATATATATGAACGGCACTTTACTCCAGACTGCCCCATCGGCAAAATTTTTAGATCTAACCTATGATTCAAAATTAACTTGGATTAATCATGTCAAGGAAATTAAAAATAAAGTCTGGCGAAGAACTAACTATGCTAGGAGTCGAACTGGTAAAAACAGTGGAAAATCTACAGATAACATACTAAAAATCTATAAAACATATATTTGACCAGTAATAGTCCACGCAGCTCCAGCATGGATAACTGTAAGCAATAAAATAATTAAAACTAAACTACAGACAATCCAAAACGCACTCCTCACAACAGCATACAATTCAACGAACAATATCGTCTCGGTTCATTCACAAATACTCGAACATACCAACCATAGCAGATAGACTCCTACATATTACAATAATGTACTTCAATAAGAATTGGATGAAAAACGAATTAATGTGCAAACTAGACCGGTACCTCGCACATGATGAAGATAGTCTTAAACATCTCTCCCCAGTTAATTTGTATCTCAAGTATAAAAATAAATAATAGTAAAAGAAGAAAAAATGTTAAAATAAATATAACAATTTTTTTTTCTTTTCTTAGTCTATTTATTTAAGAAAAAAAATGCCACCACCAAACTTTACATTCTGCTAATAGAATAAAACTGTAAATACATGGACATCGCCCTGAAAAGAACCAAAAAAAAAAAAAATTCAGTCCATAGCCGAAATAACAAACAGCCAAAAATATTACTACAGGCAGGAGGAAGAGGTTGTAGAGAACCTGACCCTCCAGGGTATAAACTTGTATTACCCAAATACCGACGACATTCTTCTTCAAGTACATAAATAACTCCTCAGTTACGCAGCTATGACGTTACTGTTAATTAAATTTGGACATTACTACTAGCTGGAGCTTTATCATCTATAATTTTTTCCCGGCGATAGTAGGCTCGGCATGGCCAAGCGTGTTAAGGCGTGCGACTCGTAATCTGAGGGTCGCAGGTACGCATCTCGGTCGCGCCAAACATGCTCGCCCCTTTCAGCCGTGGGAGTATTATAATGTGACAGTCAATCCAACTATTCGTTGGTCAAAGAGTAGCTCAAGAATTGGCGGTGGGTGGAGATGACTAGCTGCCTTCCCTCTAGTCTTACACTGCAAAATCAGGAACGGCTAGCACAGATAGCCCTCGAGTAGCATTGAGCGAAATTCAAAAACAAACAAACCAACCCGGCGATAGTAACTGCACAATAATTACAACTGCTTGCGCGTCTCCGACGATCTCTTTGTATAAAGAAATCGGTAGCAAATTACAAAGCGGAATCGATACCTGCATCGGGTTTCTAGCTCAATTGTTGACTTATTGAAACTAAGTTTTTATTTGATTTAGAAACTCTTGCACAAGCTGAATAATGTATTTTCAGCTAATATGGTATTCGTATATATATATGTGTGTGTGTGTGTGAAAAAAAAACAAAAAAACTGCTGGTATATATAGAGAAAGCACCATGTAGAGTAGCGAGCAACGACCTTCTTCGGTCATCGTCAGGTTCTCAAAGAAAGAGAGGTAACTGACCGATAGCTGACCACACGTTTCGAAGGAGGGTGTGTAATTGAGTGTGGGGGGATGTATGATTTATATTTATTAATATACAGGGTGGTCGCTAGAAAAGCGGAAAATTTGTCAAAGAGCTATTTATTTATTTTTTTTAAGAATAACTTTTACAATTTTTTTTTTTTTAAAGGGATATGTTATATTACACTCATAGATGCTCAAAATTATTAAAATCATGCATTTTATTCATGATCTAAAGAAATCAAAATAGAAATGAGTAAGCACGCATCTTATTCATGATCTCATCTGACCCTCAAATTTTCCGCTTTTCTAGCGACCACCCTGTAGATATAAAGGTGTTTACTTGTATTGGTTTATTTTAGGCTTTAGTTATTGCATAAGTAAGGCTTCTTGAATTTTGCATTTGTTTGTTTGTTTCTTTCTTTATTTATTTATTTAGTATTTGGGGGTTTTCTATGGTTATACTGTGTCTATTTGATTTGCAGTGTTCGAAAACGTGTGAAGGTGACTTTTTGTGTTCTTTGAATCTGGTTTCCAGTTTTCTTCTACTTTCTTCGATATAGAAGCGGTGGCAGTTATCGCATTGTATTTTATAAGTAATGTTGGTGTGATGTTTACAGTAGTATAGACCTCATTTTTCTGTCTGGCTTTTGAATAAATTTGGTATTAACTGGGATGTCGTACTTTTTACTAGTTTTTGCTAAATGTTGGTTATTTGTCGGGAATATATGGTATAAAGCAGTATACGGTTTCGTGATTTTTAAAAAATTTTTTTTTTTTTAATCGAAGAAGGTTGGAACGTTGTTCTTTCCTTTACATATTACTTTCTCCATCAATACCAACCGTTTTTTTTTGTTTTTTTTTTTTTACATTATAATTTTCGCTACAAATCGTTTTTCTCCTCATCGCGGAATATGATACCCAGTCATAAATGACATTTGGATTATTAATTCATAAAAACAATATAGAACTGTTATGCTACAAATCTCTTACTTCGCCTCTTGTTTACTACAGCCTACCATTGCTCCACATTTTGTTTTTAAGACTTTCTGAAGTTGTCTTGTATATTAGGTGGCATACTATTTTATATACACCAGTGGAATATGATACGCGATATAAATTTGTTAGTCTTAGGTACAGTTACTCTTAAAATCTAGGCTTACATGATCTACGGGGAAGAAGGAAAGTGTCGAGACATTAACACACGCAGCGCTGTATGAGCGATTTTCTACTTGTATTTTTTTATTGTGGTAATCTAAACCATTGCATATTTTCAGCGGATATGTTGTATTGAATTCTTACCTCGTACACCACATTTCGGAGATATTTTATTTTTGTTATTCACACAAATATTACGGAAATTATTTGATTACAAAAGATATTTAACTGGTATATATGTTAAATGTGGTACACCTATAGATATTTTTATTCTTCAAGTGGATGTCTCGTTAGGTGTCAATATAAGCTATACCTGGACGTAATCTGTTTTCTTAATCTCGAAAGAAGTTGGGATATGGGAAAATATTTACGTATGTCATTGTTACTTTACCTTTTTTTAAAATCTGTTTTGTTTATACTAAGCTATATATGTTGGTATATTTTTAATTGAAAGTTCAAACTTTTTAGACGTTCTTAATGAACTATGTTATTCAACTTCCTGTCGTATGTTTTTCAATTTCCTTCTTTGAACTCGACTGAACATTTCTTTTTGACAGAATACCTTAGAATGTTACCATGTTAACGTCCTATTAGACATTGTGTGTGTGATGTTGCAGGATAATCAAGATTATTTAGTTTGCTTTTCCAACTATCCTCAGAAAATGTTTGACTTTAAAAACGGGTCTTAAAAGTGTGTATCTTAATGGTGTAAATCCCTCATTAGAGTTAATATTTGTATTTTTATTATTATACTGTTGCTACTTCTATCCACTTTCCGATACGATGTAATGGTGTATACTACTATCCCTCAATACACAACTAAAGAATCTATTGTTTCCATTTACCTTGATTTTTAACTTGTGTACCAAATCAATAAAGGCAGTGGATCAGACGAGTGAAGGGGTTGTTAGAGGGGGCAAGTTGCACATTCAGACTAGGTAGTCTTGGTATAAGATATCTAATTGCAGAGAAGCTTTGACTTTCTATTTTGATTTTTGTAACATATCCGCAGACTTGGTTTTCTTCCGTTTATTTCTGTTGAAATAAAGTGAATGTAAGAACAAAGGTTAGTGAACAGTTTTTACAGTCTCGGTTAAGGATTATCTTAAGTTTCACTTGTAAAACCAGGATTTTGAAAAACTTTTCTAATGTTTTTCTCTAGCTTACTAAAAACAAACCAATTAAAGAAGCTGTAATTAAACTTTCCATTGATACCTACTATTACGGATATCGGGTGCTACAAACATAACGGTAGTCTTTGTTAAGGAAGTACTGTAAACTATATCATCACTTTTATTTTCTTAACGTTTTTTGTTATACTCTACAGGAGATAAGAAGGGTGTTTCTGTTCAAGCCATCAAGACATGGATGCTAGGTAAGTTCAGAAAAACTTGACAACTTTGTCAAGACGAAAATAAATGTGATTTTTAAAATGCTTTTTATATCTCTACAAAACCTTTATACTGTTGCATACCTTATGTTCCCGATATCAATGAAAAAAAAATTAAACATTTGGAAAAGAACTTTATTTCAGTAAACTCAAGTTATTCTAAAACCAAGCACAAAACAAGGTTTAAAACTACACTGACAAACACCACGCCAACATAATTTATAAAATACGATGCAACAACTGCCACGACTCCTATATTGGAGAAACAAGCAGAAAAATGAAAACTAGATTCGAAGAACGCAAACACCTTCATACGTTTTTGAACACTGCAAATCAAATAAACCCAACATAACCATAGAAAAACACCCAGATATTAAGTGGGAAAGCAAATATAGACAAACGCAAAATCAAAGAAGCCCTACTTATACAGCAACTAAAACCAATATAAAGAAACTCCTTTTATACCTATACAAATTAATAAACTAACATCCATCTGTAACGCCTCCTACAATCTCGTACCCGTTTATACTCTCGTTCCCTAAGACACGTGTCCGTCAACGGTCTCTTAAATTATCTCTTTCTAACCTGGAGATGACATAGGAAGGTCGAAATGTTGTTCTCTCCTTATCAGTAAGAAATGTTAACACCAATACAGTCCGTTCTGAGATGCATTTTTATTTCAAGTGGGTGTCTCGTCATCAAGAAAAGGCTTTAATCAAGTGAATGCGTAGTGTTAATATTGTGTAGCTTAACGTTAAAAGTTTTAATATACAATAATGTTCTATTAAAAGTAGCGGCGTTTCTCCAGCAAGTGACGTTCGAAATATCTCTTCTAAATAGTTGTACCGACGCCAATAAAAAAAACACACAAAAAAACGCAAGAATATATCGGAATCCATAATAAGACAGAGCGTAAAATGTAAAACTTATGTCGGTTACATTCTAAAATAAAGAATAAAATTGGCCATTTCTTAGACATGGTAAATAGTCATTCATGAATATCGTAGACTTTTGTTAACAAATTTAGTCTTTATCTTAATGTTAAGACTTGTTGTCTTATTGAAGTTGTATGTTGACATTTTGACTTTTCATTATAACATTACTTCAATCTTAAACGAATTTTCTTTCGTAGTCAAAACAGGAAACCTTTTAAAAGGCTGTTGTATATTTCGGAGGAACTTTCGTTTGTTTATTTGTTTTTGTTTTTCTGTTTCTTAGTGCATTACCCTGAAATTGGCCAAAGCAAAGTAAAGTTTATGGTGAAAAAAGCTTTAGATAAGGGCATAAAGGAAGGTGTATTGGTTAGGCCTAAAAAGTCTGCAGACATGGTGGGTGCAACTGGCAGATTTTTGGTTGACAATACAAAATATAAGAATAGTAATAAAATAAAGACCGATGCTGCTAGAAAGATGAAAACAACCAAGGGAGCCAAAACGGGGAAATATTTAGACGAAGCTCTTTCCGAAGAAAAACTTAAGCCTAAAAAAACTAATATCGCGAAAAACAAAGAGAAAACTTTGGAAGCAAAATCTATAAAAACGAAGACCGTTAAACCTAAAACCAAGCAAGATATGGAGATTTCTTCAGATACAGAGACCAAAATTCGAAAGAAACTTTTTGATGGGGGCTCTAAATCTGATACAGAAGCGACCCCAAGGCCAACTAAAATTAAGGTCAAAAGGAGAGGTAAACTTCAAAGAACCGAAACTTTGCAAAAATCTGAAAAAATTAATGGTGAGAACGAAGGAAAAAGTCGTAAAAAGAAAGAACCTAAAAAAACCGCTACCGAAAATGGTAGAGGAAAGAAAACTTGATATATCTTTTATTTTGTAAGTGTGAAATAAATTACTTTGTTTTTAAGATGATTGTGCAAGATAGTTAATTAGTAAGTTAAGATTTCTGTGTAAAACGCTTTTATTGTTTCAAAGGGTTTTAACATGCTTTTACTAGTCTCTTGGATCGTGTTTCTTTTCGTTGTTTTATTTTACGACAAATAATTTTATGTAGATCCTGATCATAATAAATAGTTATTCACACTCTATAGAAAAGTCTTGTCGCAAGAAATTCCTCGTTTTCAAATCAAGATACGTTACATAAAAACTTTTTCGTTTTCATATAGTTTGGTACAAAAGCGAAACTACCTATAACAATAAATAAACGTACATTAAGGAAAGAATAGAATGGGACACATGTTAATACAGCGGCAAGTTTACATATTTACAACTTTAAAATCGGGGTTTCGATTCCCCTCTGTGGGCTCAGCAGAAACCTCGATGTGGCTTTGCTATAAGACAGACAGCAGTGTGGATTTGGGGCTGGTAGATCATGAGAAGTTACTATTTTCACGCTTCGTAGAATTAGTGATAAATTTATTGAATTTTACAAATTTGATTACTTGCAAATTATTTTCATTTTCAAAAGGCATTAGAGAGTCTAAATCGAAAGAAGTTTGAAAATTGTTAGGCAATAGGGAATGTCAAAGAAAGTGATAAATGTTATGAAAATAATTTATCTGTAAACTGGGTGTGCGGTGAAACTCGCATGGATTAACGGATTGTTTCAAAATGAACTCTAGAAGACAAATACGTATATCGCCATTTTTATTTATTATGGTAATCGGCCATATAATGAAGGAAGAAATTAAAGAACGTAGAGTACAGCTGGGAAATAAGTTGTTGGATATGGACTTCGCTAACGGCATGGATGAAACAAGGACTGTAAGGATGCGCAAAATTGAAGAGAGGATTGGAAAAGGTGGGTCTAAGATATAATACAGAGAGGGGGGGGGAGATGACGCAATGATTATCTAAAATAGAGAGCCTACTGTGATGGAGACACCATAGAACAAGTTAAAGAGTCCACCTACTTTAGAACCAAAATACGGAGCGATGAAGATAGTCGTCATCATCAGAATTTGTGACGTTTCATTTGCAAGGCTTTGGGAAAAACTAATAAATGTACGAATATCAAAACGAGAGTTACTTTAAATGCCTTGTTGTGCTTGTTCTCGATGCAGGGTTGCGAAACGTGGTAGCGATGCAAAGAAGGCTAAAAAAGTTAAATGTATTGTATATGAACAGCCTACGTCGAATACTAAAATTATTATGGAACCATGCATTATCGAACATCGAGTTACTTGAAGCGCACAGAAGAATGTGACCTGATGGATTAGTCGGACAAATAAGATTGAGAGGGATCGTACGAATGGAAGACACCAAAATAACTGGGAAGAAAGTAACGAAGTTGTTGGAAGTACAAAAAGATGACTGCAAATGCTTATGTAGAAAAATATGTTGAAAGACGTCATTCAAAGAACTATTGGATGGAAGAAAGTATCGATAGTGGACGGTCCAATGTGGCAACACAAGATGGACTAAGTGCTTACATTACGTGAATGATACAAAACATTTCCAAACAAACAAACAATACAATTGGTAGTAATTAACACGGATAATTATTTCTGGGCTAGGGTGATGCTATAGTTTCAAGTTGATTAGGGTGTGTTCGTCTAAAAGACGTACTAAGTCGATTCCGTATCTTAGTTAGGCCAAACCATCCGCGCTTCCTTGCGACGTAACCATACATTGGAAGGCTTATAACGCCAAAATTCGAGGTTCAGTCGTACGATGAGATTTATATTGATACGAATTTCGCAATTTGTATGATGAACAAAGTTACTAAACGCTGACATTGCTTTTGTCTTTGCACATTTTATCAACTTGTTATGGTACTCGCTTCGCTATATGATATGACCTCGTAATGACGATATCCAACTAAGATTGTATCCGATTGGCTTTTTCCCAATTATAATGTCACTTAGCAACGAGCTGATAAGACAGAGTTCTAAATAATTAAACATACTATGCGCAGGTAAACGGTCTAGCGTGAACAGTAATCGAGCTTACGAGAAACTCGTCTTCGCTCCTCGTGTCTGAAGTATGGCTCAGTGGCTGAAAGACTCAGAGTTGTTACTAAAGGTACGTTAGTTAGTAGCACTTCTACGTTTTTATAAGCCAGCCAACAAGTTTGTACTTGAGTGGGATTTATTTACCATGGTTTTTATTTGTCTTCGTTATGTGAATAAGTTGCACCTTTTAATAACGCAGTTGATACGATATTGCTTTAATACAATTCGTGTTTTTGAGATACGCAATTTTTAAATTTTTCTTTATTTGGCAACTGGACGCATAGAAATAGTTGAATATAGAGATACTGTTAATTAACTTAATTTAATGCACGATTTATTATCGTGAAGTCTCTATCTCTCTCTCTCTTTTTTTTTTAACATCTATCTTGTATATAAACTCCTATTAGTTACGAAGTTTCAAGATTTTCCAGTGTCAGGCGAAAATTAGACGCATACCGCTTGATGCATTTTAGTGATTGTCCGAGGACTGTTTTGTGGCATTATAATTTGCCATTTCGGGTGGGGATATAACTAACTCTTGTAATACATTGTGACAGTAACTTTGACAAAAAAAAAACTATGTTTTCCTATGTTATATTTTGTACGTTAGGTGAAAACATTACTCATATTAGGCCTAGCAATTTATCGTATTAGTCATAATTAATAAACGCCTGTTAATTCTAGTGAAAAAAACAATTGCAACAAATACAATTACTGCAACTGTTACAACCGAGTACATAGTGTTTGTATATGCTTAAGAAATCTTGCAACACAGTTCTAGGTTTACGCTCTTATTGCGTTAAGTTTATAAGTTTATGAAACGTATACTGTCACTAGCGCTGTTCAGAGTTGCAAACAATTTCTTTAATACAAACCTGGATTGGAAAACGACTGGGACTGTCATGAAATCGACTATTTCTTCTTTTCTTTTTTTTTAAAGAAGTCCTACAAGTAAAATTTGATATTTAGTTCTTTTTAAAAATCCGTCAGGTTTAAGGGTAGTTTACGTCACTGACTAGCTAATTGGAGTGAGAATACGTGCATGTCACAAACATGTGCTATCGCATGTCCCACGATGTATACCTAATATTAGTGTCAAACTAGGACCAGGACGAACCTTTCGTATTCTAACGTTACTTGGCTGTGTAGAATTTCTTCATTTTTGGTTTCTAAAGTTCGGGGAACATGGCGCCTAATCGCTTCAATCTTGCAATGTCAACTATAAATTTCTTCTTGCACGGTTATCGGTTGGTTCTCGCGGTGGCGAAAAGTTTAGTACACAACAGTCTGATAACGGTTGAAAGTTCGTCTCGTCAGTTCACTTTAATTCCGCAATCGGTACTCGAAAAATAACTTCTTTCTCTAAGGTGTCGAAGCTTTCTTGTAACACTGCAACGAGAAGCATGGTGAATATCCATTTATCGGTCCAATACCATTTTTTTGTCTTAGCTTATTAATAATGTGAATCATTTCCGCAGTGAAAACAAATTCTGTTGAAAATACACGTTCGATAACTCTTGTTCTTTCAATGCACGTCGATTGTTTCTGCTCTGTTGGCTTTTGCATATTCTAAACTCTAAATCAACTACAGTATCAAATGAGATCGGAATATTTTTCGGTTTGCTAGCATTCTGTTCGATTTTAGTCCAGTAGTTTGATCGGTGGTTAGCCTCTATAAATTACAGCCACTTACGATAGTTTAATGCATTTTTTAGAGAAATTACATAAATGTAACAACGCCTGTAGCTAAGATTTTCGTTATACAATACCAAAGACGACCAGCTTTAATAGTTGAAATAATGGACGGATACTATTTCCTATTTCTGAACTTCACCCTGACATCAGAGTGGCTCTATCGTAATATTGTAAACGAAATGTTTTTTGGAATCTAAGCTAGCAATTGAATTATGTTTCAAATCTACTTGTTGACATCATACAAAATACTCTGACACAGATATTAATAGTTAGGTACGAAAACACAGGTACATGTTTTCGTGACCTGTTAGATAACGAGTCCTATCTACTCTTATGATGTGCATTCTTTCTGCAATTTCGGTAATATTTCTTCAGCAACAGTTAAAGCTGTTACCTGGTTATTTCATTCTGTATACCATGGCTATTGTGCTTAACTTTCTTTGGGGTCGTTTTGCATTCGCTACAGTTTTGCATTTATGCAGAGTTCGTTGAAATAATTTCAGAAAAATCCACACACCTGCTGTTTATTGGGGTTAGGCAACAAATTTTTCGACAAGGAAACTTGATAGCTGAAAAAAATGTACATCATCTATAATGGAAAATATGCAGCAACGATTGTGGACCAACTGGTTCTTATATAGGATGTTGCTCTGTTTTCTCCACCCATCTTGTCTTTATGCTGTTTGCTTAAACCTTTTTTGGTATTCATGACAGTTTTCCAATTGCTAGAATCATTCCAGTAAAGGTGGTATTGTTGTGACCAATAAAACTTGTAACGGATTTACTGTTTTATTTTGGTACTAACGCTTGTTTCATTATAGTTTTATTTTTTTGCCTGTGATGTATATTGTTGGCTGTGTATTGCGTAAATCTCACCCTTTTACAAATTTGTAGTAGATTCTTTAGAGTAAGAACCTAATGTTTTAAGGAAATGCTGACATGTTTTCGAACGTGGTTGAAACCCGCGAGCTGAAAAGACAGTAGAAGAAGAATATTATTTGTCAGCTACAATCAGTGTGCTACAGGCCTCGCAAGCTATTATTGCGATTAACACTTATTAATCGGAAAACTAAGATTTTAACAGGAAAGTTATAGATTCCGAACATTAGAAACTGTTCAACGTCTGTAAATTTACTTGAGACGCGAGTATTTTTACGAGGACATTAAATATCTTCGCCAGAAAAGTCAACTTGAAAGAAGTGCGACGCCAGTCAAGCTAATTACCTTGAGCGAGGTGTGACAACATCATCTCCGAATTGATTTGCTCGTCGTAGATCTGGATTGTCGATAAAATATTCATTTCTAGATCGGACAAAAGACAATAGTATTTGTAAGTTTGTAAAACTTAGTAATAATTTTTATTATAAATTTTATTGTTTTTTGTTTGCTTATTAAAATATACTTGTGTTAAAAAAGAAAACTGTGTGTATTGATCTTGTTGGGAGATATAAATTTGATATATATTAACAGTTTGTTAAATCCTAAATTAAAATTACAATTCCTGGCTATTTGAAATATTAATATCTAGTATATTCAACACAATAACTCAGAGACTCGTACAAGATAAATTATAAAACCTAACAAACCGAACTTACGAAAATTGCAGCAAAGCACTGCTTTAAAATATTCGTTCAGGAATATTCCAACCATGTTTTAAAGTTATTATAGAGCTGTTTTTCGAAACTTTATTGATAGAAAATGTCTTATGTGGCTGTGTTTGTTTATTAATACCAAGAACATCAGAGTCCAAAGCGTTGTCTCTTGGCGCTGCTATTCATCGTTGTTTTCAGTTAATTCAAATAAATTTTGCTTGCGAGAATATCCTGTATTATTGGCATCTGTAATACCAATATTTTCGGATGCACCCAGCAGAAAATAATTATAATTAGGTCGATTGGTTTAGTTGGGAAGTCTGATATTTCATATGACCTTAGGTTAGGTCGGTAGTTTTTCGTAGTCTGTTGCTTAGCTTATACGAAATAACCGCTTACTTGTTTTAATGTACAAATCGATCAATAAATTGTAACGGTTTATGGTTTAAAAGAAGTTTGTTTGTTTTTGGAATTAAGCACAAAGCTACACAATTGGCTCTCTGTTTTCTGCTCACTATGGGTATCGAAATTCTGTTTATAGCGGTGCGAGTCCGTAGACATATCACTGTGCCACTCGGGGAATTTAATAACTAAATTTATAAGTTTGGGAATTAAAGTTTGCTGTCAAATAATTTGTAAATAGCTTTTATTAATATTCATATAAAAATTAACATCCAGCAAAAAAATGATTATTATAAAACTTCTATACAGTAAGATTCTGTGTGTGTGTGTGTGTGTGTTTGTATTAGATAAATTCTCCGAAATCGCAGGTCCCACCGACTTCTAAATGGTACCAAACAAATGCCCGCCTCAGTGGCACAGTGGTATGTTTGCGAACTTAAATTGCTAGATACCGGATTTCGATATCCGTAGTGGGCAGAGCACAGATAGCCTATTATGTAGCTTTGTGCTTATCTTCAAACAAACTCAAACGATTTGGATGGTCTCGGTTCCGAGGTTTACAAGGTAAAACCCTTACTCAATCTTTTACGCAATTGGGGTATTTCGCGAAAACCTTTTATGGGGATTCCCCAAAAGCGGATCTCAAATTTAGCATTCATTTATACACTGCTGGCCAAAATTTTAAGGCCAATAAACATAAAGAAAAATATGCATTTTGCGTTGTTAGGCTCAACCACTTATTTGAGTGAAGCTTCGAAAGATGAAAATATGGAAAGGGAAAATGAAAAAAAGTTTCTCAGCATTTAATGGGGAAAATGTGAACACTATGAAATCAGCCTAAATATTAGCTGGTCAAAAGTTTAATACCATACCAAAAAGAAGCCCTTAATAGGGTATGAAATGTCTCACAAGAGTTCTCAGTAATGAGTTGCACGGCCGTCGTTGCGAATAACTTCAAACATTCGCTTTGGCATGGCCGATATAAGCGTTAGCAGAAGGCTGGCTGGAATGCTATTCCAAGTGGTGAAGATGGCTTCACGAAAATCATGCACTGTTTGGAACTGATGTTCATTTCTGTACACTTGTCATCCACCTCCAAACATTTTCAGTGTGGTTCAATTCGATGAACACGCTGGATGGTCCAAAAGAATCACGTTATTTGCCATGAAAAAGCCCTTTGTCCTGCGGGCTTTGTGGATTGTAGTGTTGTCCTGCTGAAAGATTCAGTTATTTCCACACAAGCGAGGGCCTTCAGTTAAGGATGCTTTCTTCAACCTGCCAGTGTAGCCAGCTGCCGTTTGACGTCCCCGTATAACATGAAGCTTCATTGTTCCATGAAAGGAGAAAGCACCCCAGATCACGATGGAACTTCCTTCACTATGTCGTGTAGAAAATGTCTCTGGTGGGATATCCTTATCGTGCCAGTAATGTTGGAAGCCATCTGGATCATCTAGTTTACTTTTTTCTCATAAGAGAACAAAACCTTCATCCCATGTTTGGTGCTTCTCGGCGAAGTTTAACCGAGCTGTTTCGTGGTGTGGAAGGAGGCGTGGCCTTTGAAGACTTTTATAGTTTTTAAAGCCTTTCTCTCGTAGATGCCGTCTTATTGCTCTTGAGCTGCATTCTGTGTCCGCAAGGGCCTTAATCTGGTTCGACAATCGGCAGGTGTCTTACCGGACAACCTGTCGAATCCTCTTACTCAACGTCGGCGAAATTTCCTTGAGCCGACCACTTGAAATTCTCGTTCCGTATCCATTGGGGTCTTTTAAGAAATTTGCAACAGCAGTTTTACTACGCTTAATCTCACCAGCGATGGCACGTTGAGAGAGACCTTGCTTTTGCAGCTCTATAATTCTGCCACCTTCAAACTCTGTCAATTTTCTAGTCTTTGTCATGTTTTTTACCCTATGTAACACAGGAGATGTCAGTGGAAGATGTTGACAACGCTAATACTGGAATACAAGTGACTAAATGTCGTTACTTGTTTATCGATTAATGCTTCGTTTCAGTGTTGTCTTAATCTTTTGACCAGCTAGTATTTAGGCTAATTTCATAGTGTTCACATTTTCCCTATTAAATACTGAAAAAAGTTTTTTTTTTTCATATTTTCATTTTTCGAAGCTCTACTCAAATAAGTGGTTGAGTCTAACAACGCAAATTTCTTTTTATATTCATTAACCTTAAAAGTTTGGCCAGCAGTGCATAACAGTATGTAAGTAAGCAGGCCTATTAATTACCATGTTTAACTTGTTAAGAAAATTTGCATCATAGTGGCAATGATCATTTAATTGAAAAAGTACTAAATAGTAATTGAAGCTTTAAATTTGCCCAGTAGCGGTCCTGTTAATGTGGGCCTATAGCCCACAAGTTCGTTAGTATAATATATTTACGAGTTTGGAAATCCAAATCGCATTTATTCTTTTATGCTTTACTAGGCCTACTGTATGATCCAGAAGTAGCACTTGTCATAACACATAGTTAATATCCTATTACAAGGATAAATGTAACCGATTTTGTCCTGTTAGGCTTATAATGATTACTGATAATGGATTTTTATTATTACTTAAATATTTCAAGAATAACTTCAAAACCAAGAAAAAACTAAGTAAACTAATATTAGCGCTTATGGGGTTGGTGTATGTTTAAGACTATTTTTAAAGCCATAGAAAAGCAGAAGAACGCAAATAAAAAGTGAGTCGTGACGTCACGTGTTATCATGGCATCATATTGGCAATTGTGAGAAATTTGTAATTTATTGGCAGCCTTGTATCAAAGTTATTGTTTTTTTTTTAAATATAATCATTAAATTCTTATTCATAGACTTGTTATAAGTTGTTTATACAATACTATATGAATTTGATTCATTCACCAAAACTATCACATCATATTCTTTATTAAAGGTTGTTGTTGTTTTAAATTAAGCACAAAGCTACACAATGAGCTATCTGTGCTCTGCCCACCACGGGTATCGAAACCCGGATTTTAGCGTGTAAGTCCGCAGACATACCGCTGAGCCACTGGGGGGCTTTATTAAAGGAAAATATGTTATGTAAAATATATATATTAAGCACTCGACGGGGAGGAGGGTATAAAAATATAATTTGGGTGAAATTGCCCAATCCGTTAAACATTTATTGAACACTAGAAAAACTCCAGCTTCCTTGTACTTATTATAGAAATTTCCTCGGAGATTGTTTTGGATGGCTATTATAAGAAGTGTTCTTGCGGCTGTTTTGGATGGATATTATGTGCGTGTGCTATTTTTTTTAATGATATTATAGAATGTGCATACATCAGTGTATTTCTGTTTAAGCGATTTGTTTGTTATACAACAAACTTCGACCAACAAAATGTTGTAGAACTGACGTTTGTGATTGTTTACATGAAGGACCAGTTTCAACAACGTTCTTATGTATATAACAGGTATTGTGTTGATTGCATAAGTTACTGATCCCACGTGCACAAAATATGAAATAACTAATTTTCAGTATGAAATACATTAGAGACTACAAGTGGTAATTTGTGGAATTAATTGCAATATTCATAGTATTTTTGTTCACATTTATTTTATCATTTGCATACTATTAGATAACTTATAAACAATAAATTGATAGATCCATAAGGAAAACTTGTTTATAAAACGAATGAGAACCATGTTGATATCATCAATAATTTTAACGTTAACAGAGAATGACTTTTAAACCCACTCAGTGTTCCATGCATAATTAGAATTTTTGCTTTATGTGTTTCGATTTATCTTGCTTACTCTTTACTTCATAAAGTACGCTAATCTTATCTTGAAGTTTTCGTTTTTATCCCCTCCCTCTTCTTTCTCTAACAGACAATCTAACGAGAGGGCATTGTCACTTATCTTTGTGTGCTGTTCGGTTGTGTGTTAGATAAACTTCAAAAGGATATAAAGGAGACCGAATTGTTACCATCGCAGATTCAATAAGTACGTTGCTTGTTGAAAGATAAAACACAATAAACAACGTAATGCGATCGTAATGCATTAAGTTTTCTGTTGTAGAAAAAGCCGGCACGTGAAACACTTGATTTTGTAATTGCTTTTATCAGAAAATCTGCAATGCACACGATACGCCATTTATCAGAAAAAGAGGGCGTAGTTTATAAATACAACCTTCGAAAAAGTAAGCGATTCCTAGGTAATCGCATTCCCATTTACTTTTCAGAGTAACCAAACTGTATAGATATACGTAAAAAATTGAGAATTATATATTTTGGAGGAATATGCAACAAAACCTAAAATGACTGCAAACGAATTATATGTTAAAAAGTGGAGTAACGGGTGAAAAAAGTGGCACCTATCGTATAAAAAGTGTAATATATATGTATATACTCATAAGTTTTAAATATATTTAGAAAATACACAGTACAAACGAAAACAACAATACTTATATGTATTTCTCGAGTAAAACGTAGATATTTTAATTATTTATCTGTCGTGTGAAACCTCTTTAGTGGGGGCTAAGTATTAGACACTTAGATACGTACTGTTGTTGTTTCTATGAATGTGTACGTGTTTTAAATATTTCTTAACAAGTCAGATTGTATTTCTCTCAAGTACTGCGATTTAATGAATGCTTTTTTAAAATATTTATGCAAATATTTTCTATGTATTAAACATGATTTGAGTCCAATAAATGTTTACGAGTAGTTATTTTCCTTGTATCTGCATGGAGAAAGTACTCTAGTTTTAATGTTAATCCCCGTGCTATTCGTGAATATTTGCTTTTATTTATATAATACATTTTAGCGTTTATGTGTGTATGTTACTAAAAGGTTAAACTTTTCACCCAAATTCTTTGGGAGTATTTCACGAAAACACTTTTCGGGAAATCCCCGAAAGCGAGTCGCAAATGTAGCAGTAATTGACATTAGAACACGTAAATAAGTAGGCCTACCGTTCATAGCTTCGTTAAATTCGTTAAGTTTGCTTAATATCGACAATGATTATTAAACTGAAGAAGTGTAAAATACGAGTCCAATCATTAAAATTACATTATAAAGGTTCTGTAAATGTGGCCCACAGACCCAAGTTTCGCTAGTTTTAAAATAAAAACTTAGAATGCATTTATACTTATTTCTGATTAGTGCTGCTTTGTGCTCCTATTGTTGTTGTTTTTTTAATTTCACACAAAGCTTCGCGAAGACTATCTACGCTAGTCGTTTCTAATTTAGCAGCGTCAGGCTAGATGGAAGACAACTAGTCATCTGCACCCACAGCTAACTATTTGGTTACTGTTTTTATCAACAAATAGTGGGATTGACTGTAACTTTATAACACTCCCACGGCTGAAAGGGCGAGCATGTTTGGTGAAATGGAGATTCTTTTCGACACCTCTCAAGACTGCGAGTCGAGCGCCCTAATCGCCTGTTTGTGTTGAGTGATTATGTAATTAGATCTAGCAGTAAAGTTTTTAGTGTTCATGTACCACTGAAGACAGTTTAGCAGCCATTACGAATTCTTTCAAGCAATCATTTAATACAAAAGCTTTTAATTTCACTGGAGAGTGATGATGCTACTGGTATCCTTTACTGCGCATGTCACGATATGTTTTGTAAGTTAATTCAATTAAACTACTTTTGTTTGTGCTATACTATATACATAACAAAAATCGAAGTTAATAATCCTTGTTTTAATAAAATACATACATTTTAAAATCTCAGCTTTATAAGGCAGCATTAAATAAATTGTGAATTTGTTTAACGTGAGAAATGTTTCTTTTTGTCTCTAGGTATCTCTTCTTTTCTAATTTACTTTCCACTCACCAAGAAGTACGAAATTTGATGTCAGTTACTCATTATAATTTGCCATAATCCTGGCAAGGCATATTTTTCGTGGCCTTCAGTTGTGTTCCATTGCGTAACCACCAATTAGAAAATCTGGTACTTCTCGTCACAATATCTCTTTCAGGATATGCCAAGAGTTTTCTCTCTAACGTTCAATACTATATTACTTATAACCAATAAAATATGAAGGTTTTCATTTATCAAATGACGTAATATGTTAAGTTGTTTTTGTTAAAAAAAAATGTTAATTCCTCTTTCAGTACAAACTTCGTTCCCACAGGAAAGTTTCCTAGGAATTTGATGAGTACAAAACTTTACATTTACTTTAACAACATTAAATATATTCACTGAATCATTCAACGCATATGAATATCATACCATTAAATTCGAATACAAATATTTTAATTTTCCAAATCAAAGTATTAGAATATAAATAAAAATACTCTCAAAGCTCTATTCGAATGCGTTCGAAGACGAATACCTCACGTATAGTTAGTAGTGGTTTTAATCGATTACTTCGTATCTAAAACATCTCGAGAAGAGTTTTAGGTCACCACGTTATCTTTATTAAATCAGATGTAATGATCTGTCTTGTATTTTAGAAAACAAAATTATCTTGAACGTTTACAAATGACATTAAATGCTTAGCCCTACAATTTTATACCATTGACTTTGATTTCACTGATGTATATAAAATAAAAAAGAAAGTCTCAGGTCATCTCTTTATCTTTAATTACGTACCGTAGCTATTTTATTTTATTTTTACTTTGGGTCAAAAATGTAACACTGAGGTTGATATGCCCCATTTTTAAAACCAGCAGGTTCAAGTTGTATAGATACCAGAAAAAAACAAGTTATAAGATATCGAAAGTGAGAAGAAGAAGAAAAAAGAAAAACACATCACCAACCTTTTTTCCAAATGGATATCTGGAATTCTTGAATGAAATGAAGAATAAAAATCTCAAGAATAACAAGAAGATAATTATATTCAAATCCGTATTGCTCTACGTCAGAAAATTTTCTGAATACATGCAAAAGCTGTGTGAACAAATGAAAGTCAGAACAGCATTAGGAAGCCCCAACAAAATATACGATCTAGAGAAAAAACATTGTTTAACATAAGGGTGGGCAACTTATTTTTCATAGTGGCCACAACTGTGACTAATGAAAACAGCGTTGGACACACTATTAAAAACTAAGAAGATGTTAGCTTACTCAAAGTAATTGGATTTCAACTAACCATCAATGTGACAATTGATAGGGGTTTTCATTAACAAGTTTCGTGAAGTTTGGCTTAATATCTATGCTCAATGAGTATCTTAACTCTACCTCTAAATTTCCTGAAGCTTTGTATTCAAATTATTCAAGTTAGTCATCATGTCGCACAGAGAGTGCAAATCACACTATCATGACAAAGTCTGAATTTCAAGGAAATCTTCAATCTTACTTTTCAACAAGATACTCTTTTGAGGAAATGAAGAAATAAATCGCTTCAAGATTTTTCCTCTACTTAATCATCGTACACTTGCAAAATCAGTAAGATCGTTAAGAGTACAGTCACTGCTTTTCTTCAAAGACTCGACAAACTGTTAATGGATGAGAGAGCTTCCACTTCTAATATAATTTACAGTTTTTACAACAGTGTCCATCAAATATTTCAATTCATCACTTTTAGATATCTGAGCAGATAAATTTTCTTGATGCAAAGTGCAATGGAAAGATGACAGCCTGGACTTCACATTATTTTCAATGAAATGCCGTTTTAAAAGAGAAACAAATCCTAATTTTGCCCCAGTCATGGCGGGAGCACAGTCTGTTGTAGCAGAAACAAGTTTCTTAAAGTCCATGTTGAATTTGTTTTTAACATTGCAAGAAATCTTTCAAAGATTTTTTCCACATGTTTGATCTCGTAATCTACAAAGGCCAAGCGTTTCTTCCGTCACTTGAAGATCTGAAGTTACATATCGAGCCCAAAATATCAACTGTGTAGTGTCACTAACATCTGTTGACTTATCTAGTGCTAAAGAGAAATAGTATTTTAGTTGTTCAAGCAACTGATTCTTTCGCTAACTCTAGCATTCTGCAAACAATTGTTCTTCGACATAATTGCAAAGTATTTAGATTTTGAAGAATATCATCTTTTATTTTTGAATCATAATTCTCCAACAGAGTTTCGATGGTCGCAATCAATATTTGTTTTACTAGTTCAGTAACAGAAAATCTCTCTTCTTTTTTTTTAGCTATAATAGAAGCTACCGTATAGCTAGCTAACGTAACTAGTTCTATCGATGATAAAAATCTTTTTAGGTCTCAACTGCTATCAACTGGGAATTTTATATCAAATTCGTTTTGAAGAATTTTTAAAGTGTTGCTTAAGGTTGTATACTTTATTATTCCTAAAAACGTTTTTACACAAATGACACACTGGCTTATTATTTGCTTCAATTACTGCAAATTTCAATCCCCAACTTTTACCAGAATCAATTAAGTTGTCTTTATTTTCCGAGTGTTCACCATCATCTGGACTCTTTCGTTTTCGAATTATCACTTATCCATATTATGTGATTAAAAAAATACTTAAACACTTGAAAGCCACACAATAAAAACATGTTTGAAAATGCATGCAAAACAACGAACACTCGATAACAAACAGCTAAACCAGACAGGCATTACAAAATGGGCGGAGTCTGTGGTAGTGATGAAGAGCGCGACATTGTTGATGACGTAAAGCAGTGCAGTTGCTGATAATCAAATTTCTGATAAAAAATAAATGATGGAAAAAGTTGATTCCTAAACTCGAGCTGACCACAACTGTGCTATCCACTGGCCAAGGAGTTGCCCACCCCTGGTTTGACACATACTCCATGAATGTAAATTCTAACATATCAGAGAAACAAAAGTCCTAATTTTGGACCATGTTAGATGAATGAGAGTGTTATACAGGTCTATCTGCAATATGTCATCCTGTCAGAGACATGATAAATTCAAATTATGCTAAAATAGTGGTGTATGAACCACACACACACAAAGATAAAATAAGTAATTAAATTGAAACATCAGTCAACCTAACATAGAAATAAATAAAACAAAACATGGACATTCTTACTGACACCATTGAAATATTTAGTGTATTTAAATGTTCACAGTCGTGAAAACCCAGCCACTCTCATCTCAGAAATAATTTTTCCGAGGGTTTCCCTGATGAATACAGTGTGTTAAAAGCTAAAACATATGACAGCAGCCCTCTAGTGACTCAACGGTATATTTGCGGACTTACAACGTTAAAAACCGGGTTTCGATACCCGTGGTGAACAGAGCACAGATAGCCTAATGTGCAGCTTTGTGATTAATTCAAAACAACAACAACATATGACAGCAAAATAGCCAGTAATTAGTATACAGTTGTAACAATAATAATAATAATTAGTTGGTTATAATTAGACTTAAGTGATTGTATTCATACTTACCATGACAACGACCTATAAAGACTGTTATATGTGGTGAGAATACTCAATCCATGAAGTTATGGAAAATTTTCATGATTCTTTAATTTTGAGTCACGGAAAATAATTCATATATTTATTTAAACATCAACTCATCTCTCACCGTTTTTAAAATAATTTTTTTAAGAGGAATAAGGCCTGGCATGTTCGACTCGTAATCTGAGAGTTGCGGATTTGAATCACCGTCGCACCAAACATCCTCGTCCTTTCAGCTGCGGGAGCCTTATAATGTGACGCTGAATCCCACTATTCGTTGGTAAAAGAGTAGTCCATAAGTTGACGGTGGGTGGTGATGACTAGCTGCTTTCCCTCTAGTCTTACACAGCTAAATTAGGGACGGCTAACGCAGATAGCTCTTGAGTTGCTTTACGCGAAATTAAAAACAACAACAACAAAATAAACATAAGAAGAATAAAAAATCATTTTACACAATTACAGTCATTTAAGATAAACCTTGTTAAAAACACTCGACTCCAAACACAGAATTGTGAGTTTGGTCTTACGATCGAAATAAAACTGACTTGGCCTATTGTTGAAACAAATATCATATTACTACAGCCAAGATGGTCGTAAGAAAACACGTTTTTAGAAGGGGTCATATCAAACTTCACAACTTTTTGTTAGAAAACTTCACATGGTTTGAAACGAAACAGATTATTCAAGTTTATCAGGAAATGCAACTTACATAAAACTTTTGTGAGAATGGTTATTGGAAAATACCAGTATTTTTACAGTATTAATCTGACAACTCTCTCATGTATTCTATCAGTCTGTGATAACGCATGTTTCAAACATAAACTATTTCATACTATTAATTAAACTAGTGAATATTAGATACAGGAATTATAGAGTAGAAAAACATTTTATGATTAAAGTTTACAGTACGTAATGGAGCTGTGTAACCTGATACAAATAAATAATTTATTATGTATTTCTTCTTCATTAAAATAACGACTAGACTTCTTCCTTTTAGGTTTCTAGACTTATTTTGCCATAGACACAGCTAGGCCTAAAAGGGTTGCATTAGATCTACAAATGCAGATAAATGCCCAAGTATTTTTAAATTTCTTGAAGAATGATCACTTTAATAATAGACTTATTAAACAACTAGTAATTGTTTAAAAATATTTAATATATAGCATAATATATTTAATATTCAATATACATATATAATATTCAGTATTTAATGTATAAAATAGTATATTATTTAGAAAAGACAGGTATTTTGGCTTGTTAAATTTTTGTTTAAATTTATAAGTGGAAAAGGTTTTGCTATTTAAATCAAATTGAATTGGGCGTTATTACTGCAAGAAAACATTGGAAAAGTTATTGGATGGAGAAAGGCCAGAGCTCAACTCGTCTTCTGAGTAATAGTATTAAAATTACTGTATGTAAGTTAGGTATTTAGTGTCTTATTATTTACGTTTTGTACTTGGTGTTCTACAAAGATACGAAATAATGAATTATAATAAAATCAAAAATGATTGCTGACTCTTATGAAGGATAGTTTCAGAATTAGGGACAGTGTACTGACAAACATACTGAGAAAAGGCTCCATAATCACAGAAGGAGAGCAAGTGCTTTGGCTTGTGGTAAGCTTTTCTAGCGTGTGAACCCAATCAAAATAATTAAAGCATCGTTTATATTTATATAAACATAAAAATACAAATTGTCTTTAACTTTCAAATATTTACTTCGAAAACGATGGAAAGTATCAAACATATATTTATATAAACATAATAGGGTTTTGAATCTCACTTAAATAAAAACGAACAGTCAGTTATGTTAGTAGCTCAGAAATCAACAGAATTATATATGCAACAGGCTGAAAATGCATAATTATATATGACACTTAATCTTACGCATGATAGGTTAATTATGTATTAATTAGTATTGACTTCCAAGGTTCCTGTGGGTTATTTAGTTCCATTCGTATTTAAAGATTTTTTTCAGAAAATAACGAAACGAAAGCAATGGTATTTAAAAAAAAATCACTGGCGTTTTCTACAGTAAGAAATACCTGGAATACTTCGGAAGTCTCGTTATTTTACTTCTACAGTGAAAGGTACTTGGAATACATGTGAAGTGCCTTGATCTTACTTTTACTTTGATAGTCTGTTGATTTTGTAGTTTCAGTTTAATATCCAAATCATAGTGTAGTTCAGTGGGCTACTTTTTATCCACCTTACCTCGGAATGCAGGTGTGTGAATTTGTTTGCGGGTGAGAAGATCTGCTTTCGTTAGCAAACAAGTTCTGTAAACACGTAATACTTTTAATCCCTAGATTAAACGTCGTAAATCTTACAACTGAATTCGTTCACAGATAAAGAGACGGTTCGAAAATGGGCTAAGGTTTATAGTTAAGACCGTGTTTGAAATGAAAACCATTGATGCTTGTTATGAAACTCGTAAATTGGACTTTTTTTCCGTGTTTTGTGCATGGTTGATATATGGGGCCCTAATAAATCAGTCCTCTAGGTTGGGTTTATACACGTGTGAAAAATAAATATAAATCGTTCTCTATTGAAAGATATCACTTGGTTAAAACCAAATTTTCAGTGTAGATTATTTCATGTTGAATAGTTGTTTTATTATGAGTTTACTCATTTATAAATTGGATTATTTTATGGCAAGTTACAGATTTTACAATAAGGAAGGATATTTAAAAAATAATAGATACGATGATTCAATCATTCTCAAGCACACAAATTTTAATGGGTAACAAGAATTTAACAGCTAAGCAAACATCCAGCAACTGAACAATTTATCTACATTTTAGAATTGATAGTGGTCAGTTATCCACGTGCATGTAAGTCCGCGTGTTGTTCTCTTGAAGTTAAGCACAAAGCCACACAATGTACTGTCTATGCTCTGCTTACCACGGATATCGAAGCTCGAATTCTAACGTTGTAAGTTTACAACATTACCGTTGCACCACTGGGGAGCTAATTTGTGTGAATTAAAATTATTATTTGTATTTAAGAACGGCTGGTAAGGGTATTAACACTTTTACTAATAAATCAAAGAACAACGTTTCGGTCCCCCGCTGTTACCACGGTAAATCTACGGATTTACAAGCCTAAAATCAGGGGTTCGATTTCACTCGGTGGACTCAGCAGATAGCTTGATGTGGCCTTGCTATAAGAAAAAACACACACACAAACACAAGCAACGTTTCGATCTTTCATGGTCCTTCCCACGTACATCTCTAAATGTCTCTGATCGTCATTTCTCCAGACATTATTAATCTTATGCATATATTTCGCATAAAATCTTCATAATTATTTCCTGTCCAGCCATACATAAATAATATTCCAGCTCACGAAGACTAGTCTGTTATATGAATAGGAATTCTAAATTTAATTATTAGATTGTTCAAAAATAAATGTTGTTTTTGAATTGCGAAGTTTGGTTTGTTTTGAATTTCGCACAAAGATACAAGAGGGCTATCTGCGCTGGCTGTCCCTAGTTTAGCAGTGTAAGACTAGAGGGAAGGTAGCTATTCATTATCACCCACCGTCAGCTCTTGGGTTACTCTTTTACCAACGAATAGTGGGATCGATCGTAACATTATAATGCCCCCACGGCTGAAAGGACGAGCATGTTTGGTGTGATGGGTATTCGAACCCGCGACTCTCGGATTACGAGTCGAGTGCCTTAACCACCTGGCCATGCGGGCCGTTTGGAAAAGTATAAACCAGTATTCTAAAACATGCTTTAATCAAAGTAAGCACTATTTGCTTCAACACAGTTTTGCCAATATGTAACGATGCTGTTTATGCCACTGCTAAATAAATCAGAGTTTCTGTGGTCGATGAACTTCCTGAAAGCTTCTTCTGCAGCCTGCCTGGTTTTATTGTTCAAAAAGTTGTAAATGTGTTTGAAATAAATGAAAATTTGTAGGGGAAGATCTGGGGAATAAGGTGGATGAAGCAGAACCTCGATTCTCAGCTCATTTTTGGAGCATCATCCTTGAAAGGTTTCTTAACGCCGATTTTGTTGATTTTTAGTTAGTTCATGTGGAACGTATTTATTCAACTTTTTTGTCTTTCCAATCGCACTCAGGTGGTTGATAATATTTGACTTGCTTGTGCCTAGCTTTTCTGCAAGTTCACGTACTGTTGTGCGAGGATCTGTCTCAGCTGCTTCCAATTAATGTGTTTTCATCTTAGAGTGGTTTTCTTCCACAACCTTCGTAGCCTTAAAAATTTTCATCTCCATGTTGAAACCTTTGGAACTAACGCTGAATTGTACATTCAGTAACAGGTCCATGGCCGAATGCCTGGTTAATGTTTTGTATAGTTTCGGTAGCTTTTCGTCCAAGTTTGAAGTCGTAGAGGAAAATAAGACGAAAATCCTTCTTGTCATACTACCTTGAGGGGGGGGGTACAAAACTTACTCTGAGTGCAAATGAAACAGCAAATAATTAAGACACCTTGTAAGCGACAAACGTCGGATTAAACCAACCAACTATAAGTTACTCAATATTCACTATCTAAATGACATCGTGAGAATTCTGACATTTATTTCTGGACAATCTAATATACTTTTCGATATTTGAGTGTTTAGTTAAACACTAAAATCTTTATCATTGAAACTTGTGTATCAGAGAATGGTCGCACCAGGGATCGAAAAGTCTTGTCTGTTTAAAAACGATTTTTCTTACCTTAAAAGCTGTAACTTGTAACATATATTTTGGCTTGTTTCTTTTAGAATATTTGCTCAAAGGTACATAAGGACTAGAGATTTGGTTGTTTGTAGTTAAGAAAAAGCTACCTGTGCTGCGCCCCACCACAGGTATCAAATCCCCATTTTAAGCGTTATATCCGCAGACTTATTGCTGCGTCACTGATGGGGGTGGGTGGGTGATAGACCAGAGGTCGACAGCATCCACTGTCAACTTTGGAATTCCTGTTATTGAAAATTGGGATCCGACTGTCACTCCTTTAAAGAACGAGGTGCCTGGTTTTAGGAGCACGATTTTTTGTTTTACCGGGACATAAACTTTAAATCATCGAATCTAAAGTCCGGCACTCCAACATTTAAAACACGCCTTGCCATAAATAAGTCTGTTATATCAGTCCTCTGACTAAAAGGAAACAATATTCGTCAATAACAGTGAGCGATGTTAAAAGTCCACTTGATTTTGGGGCAGTCACTTGGTCGTTTATCTTCATCTGTGTGATGTTTGAGATACTTCAGGCTTATCTTGGGTTTTCGAGTCAGATAAGAAAATATTTCTTGGAACATCAAAGGAGATATATCGTTTAGAATAAGTGACGTGACGTTATTTAAAAGTATCTACGTCTAATAGTCTAATAGTGAAGTAAAGATTGTTACAGATTTGACGTCTCGGCTCATTCTGGTTCAGCCATAGCGTTCATTTTCTGTCAGTAAAGCCTCTTTCTCTTCTTGTTGTAATACAAACATTTCTCATACGTAAACTGATTTATTTGATAGAAAGCTTTAGCAAGGTTCGTTTGTAATAACTTGGACGAAAACATTATGTTATAATTTAAAGCTGATATAAAGTGTTTTAGCCTGTTTTGAACAAAGATTGTTTTATAGTATTTATGGAACAATTATTGTTGTGTGATATATAAGTAACAGAGGTTGCTTTATAATGTTTTAAGGAACAAATATTGTTCTGTGGCATATAAGGAAAAAAGATTGTTCATTGTCGTTTAAAACAGTTTTATGTAAACGTATGTTGTTAACTTTTTCAGTAACTGGTTTTATAGCGAAACACTCAATGATGGTGAAGGCGCTCGATTCGTAATTTGCGAGTTTCGGGTTCGAATTACCGTCATCGAACATGCTTACTCTTTCAGCCGTTGGATTTATAATGCAATAGTCAATCCGACTATTTGCTCGTAAAAGAATAGCCCAAGTAGTTGGCGGAGGGGGGTCTAGATTAGGTGCCTTCCCTCTAGCCTATCACTGATAAAGCGGGAATAATTAGCGCAAGCGGACTTAGAATAGTTTTGTGCAAAATTAAAAACAAACAAACCAAACAGTGAAATTCATGTCTGCTGTTTAAAAATGCCAACAACGCCGTTCTTTCCCCCGGCACAGTAGAATGTCCGTGGACTTACAGAAACCGGTTTTCCATATCCGTGCTTTTTTGTGCTTAATTAAAAACAAACGTCGAGCTAGAAATATATATCACTGATTGAAGCCATTAAGATCCATTTTCACGTTTCTTATTTTGGGATTTAATTAGCTTAACCGATAACCCTAATCAGTTTATTCGTATTGTATTGATATTTTATCTATTATACGTTTTTATTTTTCTTTACAGTTAGAAATACTGATTCCGTACGATCACGAGAGAAAAGAATTACAATCAGTCTTGGAGTTCTACACTAGGTAAGTAAATGCTATATGTATCTTAAACACCATAATAAAATTGATTTAAAATGGTTGCATACAAACTAAGTAATTTCCTTCACTCCCCTATATGTAACGTACGTTCAAAAATAAAAGCACTCCAGTGCCACATCGGCATGTCTCTGGACTTACAGTGGTAGAATTCGAGTTTTGATACCCGTGGTGGTGGGTATAGCGCCGATAACCCCTGGTTAACAACAACAATGAACTACTAAAAATAACAATAAAAAATCAGAAAAACTACATTTTCTGTATGAGACTACATTTTTATTTATAGTTTACAATGTTTTATATTAAACGCTGTTAGTTAAAGTATATTTATTATCTTAATATTGTAAATGTTTTGTATAAGTAATTTTAGTTAACCTGTAGTGACTATTCATGGTTTTTGATATTTTATAGTAAACAGTATCAGCTACGCTGTAGAGATTGTTGTGTGTTTCTCATTTTTTACACGAAACAGTGTTATTTAACATGTACTGGCTATCCTTGGTTTCTGATGTTTTACAGTAAACTGTTATTTAACATGTACTGGCTATCCTTGGTTTCTGATGTTTTACAGTAAACTGTTATTTAACATGTACTGGCTATCCTTGGTTTCTGATGTTTTACAGTAAACTGTTATTTAACATGTACTGGCTATCCTTGGTTTCATGTTACAGTACTGTTATTTAACATGTACTGGCTATCCTTGGTTTCTGATGTTTTACAGTAAACTGTTATTTAACATGTACTGGCTATCCTTGGTTTCTGATGTTTTACAGTAAACTGTTATTTGACGTGTACTGACTGTCCTTGGTTTCTGATGTGTTATATCAAACAATGTTAATTAACCTGTAGTGATTGTAACGGTTTCTGTTCTTTCATATAAAATGATGTTTTTAAGCCTTTAGGGAATATCCAAGGCTTCTGAGATTGTACATTAAACACTTTGAGTTAACATATACCAATTATTCGTGTTTCTGTTGTTTTACAGAAAAGGATGTTAGTAACCCTGAAGTGACTATTTTAAGTTTCTCATGATTCGTAATAAGCGATGTCAGTTAACTAGTGGTTACTGCCCGTGGTTTGTGATGTTTTATAGTAGACGATATTTGTTAACCTGTAGTGACAATTCATGGTTTCTGATGTTTGCAGTAAACAATGTTAGGTAGTTTGTTGTGATTATCTCAAGATTCTGATGTTTTGCCGGAAACAGTATTTGTTAACCTATTGAGTGTCTGTCAGGGATTTTTGTGTTTTATAGTGAAGGATTTTATTAGCCTCTAATGACGACCGTGAGTTTCTTGTTTCTTATTAAATGATGATAGTTAACATCTAGTGACTAGCGAGTGTTGCTAATGATTGATATTAAACGATTTTAGTTAACATTTATTTACTGTTCTTAGTTTCAGATCTGTGTTATTAAATCAGTTTAATTAGTTATTGATTCTCATAGTTTTTAATCTTTTATAGTAAACGATTTTAATAAACTTATAATGAGTATCTACGGTTTCTGATATTTTAGGTAAATGATGTTCGTAAGCCTGAAGGGAAATATGTAAGGATTCTGATGATTTATATTAAACGATGCTATTTAACCTTCCTTCAATTACGTCGTGTTTTGATGTTTTATGTTAAACAATGCTGGTTAACCTATAATGGCTATCCGGTGTTTTTATTTTTTATTAAATGATATTATTTAAGCTATATTGTCTATTTTGAGCTTTTGATTTATTACAGTAACAGATTTTAGTTAACCCGTAGTGACTATCATGGTTTATGATCTGTTATAGTAAACAATGTTAGTAAACTTCTAACTATTATCCTTAGGTTCTGATGTTTTATATTAAACGAAGTTAATTTAATTAACCTTTAGGGTATATTCTAGGTCTCTAAGATTTTATATTAAACAATCTTGATTGACCTATAACGACTATTTTGAGTTTGTAGTATATGTTAAATTATATTAGTTGATCTATAGTGAGTAACATTTGTTTTTGGTATTCTATTATAAACTATATTAATTAACTTCTGGTGATTATACTAGATTTCTGATGCTTTATATCGTAAATTATTTTGTTTATCTTGTAGTGAATATTTTGGATTTCAAATTTTTTATAGTAAAAGATGTTATTTAACGTGTAGTGACTGTCTTGACGTTCTGATATTTTTACAGTAAACAGTGTAGTTAACCTGTTGTGATTATCTATTGTTTCTGTGAATGGAGTTAGTTAAATTGTTGTGAGTATTGTGGATTTCTTTAGTTCTATGTGAAAAGATGTTAATTAATCATTGGTTTCAATATCTCATAGTACGTGATGTTAGTTAACCTATAGTAATTAGCCATGGTTTTTAATATTTTAATTAACTTTGTCTTAGTAAACAAATAGTTACTTTATTGAGTTTCTGATGGTTTGTAATAAATTGTTTTAGTCGACATTTACTGACTTTCTTGGGTTTCTGATGTTTTATATTAAACGATGTAATTTAATCTGTAGGGTCTATTTTAGTTTTTAATAATTTATTGTTAGCGATGTGATTTAACCTGTTGTGATTATCCTGAGTTCTTGATGTTTTAGAGTAAGTGATGTTAGTAAACTTGTAATGACCGTCATTGATTTCAAATATTTAATAGTAAACAATGTTACTTTACCTGTTGTGACTATCCTTGGTTTATAATGTTTTACAGTTCTGTGAAAAGTGTAAGAACAAATTCAGGTATTAGATTTCAGGTTACTTTCAGTGAACAATGGAAGGTAAGTTACAGGTGAAATATCAAAATTTTATCAATCATTTAGTACAACAGAAACTCAGTGGAAGTGCTTGAGTTCACTAAACAGTTAATATTTGTGTTCTCCTTTCGCTTTAATAACTGCAGACAATCTTTAAGGCACTGTCGCAACATACTCAATCAAAGCAGCATTTGGGATTTTTATCCAAGTTTCTCTACTACAATCTTATAAAGTTTTATTGGGAGTAACTTGTGATTTGCCAAGTTTTGATCATGATCTGCTGAATTGGGTTGAGACTAGGGCTCTGTGGGAGTCGTTACGTTATTTTAATCACTTCAACAGTTTCTTTTTTCAGCTAAGTAATTTCTGCAATTATTGGATGAGTGTTTTGAGTCACTATCTTCTTGGTAATAGAATCTTTCACGAATAATATACAAACAACTGGATACACCATGATGGATCAGTATCTGGTGGTATTTGTGCTGGCCCATTATTTCCTCTGTTTTGCAAACATCTCGTATAATCTCGGAAGAAAAACATTCCCACACCATTGCACTGCCTCTCCCATGCTTTATGGTAGATGCTATGTATTAAGGTAAGTATATTTCACCTTTCTTCCTCCCAAAGTAAAACTCACACTTTGAAATAAATATTCCAAGCTAGGACACATCCATCGTTAACATCATTTTCCAATAATCAACAGCCCGTTTTTTGTGGGTTTTTTAAGGAAATTTTAGTTTGTTGACGATATTTTGAAAATGGGATAAAGGTTTTTAACTGCTAGAAGACCAAATATTCTATTCCGGTTGAGTCTTCTAGATAGTGTAAATCTGGACAATTTTCTGCCATTTGGTACGCGGTCGTTTATTTCATGTTTGAGATCGGTGTCAGTCTTCTTTCTGTCCTGAAGGCCACATAAACAAAGATAATTAACATCAATATTATTGAGTTTAGGTGATCTGTCTCTTCATTTCCTACTTTTAAATATACTTGTCTTAGTCTCATGATCTACAGTGTACATGACAATGTTTAGGAATCATTTCAAGTTTGCAGCAATAAGTTGGAGAGTCCAACCAGCACCAGCTCTACTGATAATTCTCTATGTTTTGTGGGGCGTGATATGACAAAAAACAACAACAACATAACTAATATGTAATATCAACCATTGTTTTTATCAACATTTATTTGCACAGTGCTATTAAATTGTTTTCTTCTAGCTGGTACCACATGCTAGATTCTTTCCATATAGTAAAGACACTGCATGGTGTTCAATGACAGTTATTTCAGACACTAAATTTGACCAGTATGTTCACTCGAACATAACCCTTATGATATGCCATTTGTACAAGTATATGGGAATCTTAAAGAATTAGAAATATTCTCACCTTGACCCATTCAATTGTCAACAGGGATCAGTGAATTATTATCACAGTGTTGAAAGTTACATTCTGTGAAGCCATGGAAGAATTAGCCATATAAAAAAAGAAAGAATGATAAAGTATTCTCTTGTACTAACAATTTTGTACAGTACTTTATATTGAACAACGTTAGTTAACCTGTAGTAACTATCTTTTGTTCATTTTGTTTTTATAGCAAATTGTATCAGTTAACTGGCAGTGATTATTCTTATTTAACCCAGTAACTGTCCTGAGGTTCTGATAATTTATATCAAATTATGTTGACTATTCTGTGTTATAGTGTTTTCCGATAAACACTTTCATTTGTATTTAGTAACCTGGGTTTTTATAGTTTCTATTGACCGATTTTGTTTAACCTGCAGTGACTATTCTTGATTTCTGCTATTTTATAAGACATAAAGTTAGTCATCATGTAGTAACTATCTTGTGTTTCTAATATTTCACATTAAACAACACCAATTAACACGTAGTTACATTATCCTTGCTTTCTAATATTTTACATTAAACAATGTTACTTAACATGTAGTTTCATCCTTGGTTTCTAACATTTTTACATTAAACAATGTTAGTTAACTTGTAGTTATTATTCTTGGTTTCTAACATTTTTACATTAAACAATGTTACTTAACATGTAGTTATTATCCTTGCTTTCTAATATTTTACATTAAACAATGTTACTTAACATGTAGTTATTATCCTTGGTTTCTAACATTTTTACATTAAACAATGTTACTTAACATGTAGTTATTATCCTTGGTTTCTAACATTTTTACATTAGACAATGTTACTTAACATGTAGTTATTATCCTTGCTTTCTAATATTTTACATTAAACAATGTTACTTAACATGTAGTTATTATCCTTGGTTTCTAACATTTTTACATTAAACAATGTTACTTAACATGTAGTTATTATTCTTGGTTTCTAACATTTTTACATTAAACAATGTTACTTAACATGTAGTTATTATCCTTGCTTTCTAATATTTTACATTAAACAATGTTACTTAACATGTAGTTTCATCCTTGGTTTCTAACATTTTTACATTAAACAATGTTAGTTAACTTGTAGTTATTATTCTTGGTTTCTAACATTTTTACATTAAACAATGTTACTTAACATGTAGTTATTATCCTTGGTTTCTAACATTTTTACATTAGACAATGTTACTTAACATGTAGTTATTATTCTTGGTTTCTATTATTTTACATTCAACAGTGTTAGTTAACAGTAGTTATTATCCTTGAATTTCGTGCAAAGCTACACAAGGGCTACCTAGTCATCACCACCCACCGCCAATTCATGGGTTACTCTTTTACCAACGAATAGTGGGATTGACCGTAACATTATAACGCCGCCACGACTGAAAGGGCGAGCATGTTTGGGATTCGAACCCGCCACCCTCAGATTACGAGTCGAGTGCCTTATCCACCTGGTCATACCGGGTCTTCAGAGTAAACACTAACTTTCTTTATCAGAGAACTAGCCCAGGTGTTTGATGTAGCTGCTTTTGATTTGCTTTATCCCGTTGAATGTCGACCCGTCATGGACAGGTGGTTTAGGCAGTCGACTCGTAATCCTTTCAGCTGTGGGGTTATAAAGTGTGGTCAATCCCACTATTCGTTAGTAAAAGAGAGCTCAAGAGTTGGCGGTGGATGTTGATGGTCTTAATCTGTTAAATTATGGACAAATAGCGCAGATAGCCTTCGTGTAGTTTTGCGCGAAATTCAAAACAAACCAAACTGTTCAATGTTAATAGTTGGAATTGGAGATGGGTATTTTTAAATAGCCCTGTTTACCTTTACCCCCAAAAAGGAAAACCCTTTCTATCTGATTTGTTGAAAGAAATGCAACGAAAGTGAGGTAACGATTTCAAGATGAATTGTTAATAAAGGTATAAAACAATAAATAAAAAAACACTGACAGTAGCAACTTTACTTCCAGAAAAAAAACCTCTGTCGAAGATTTAGTTGGTCATCTTCGTCGTGTTCTCAACGTTCCGGAACGCCTTGCCTTGATTGAGGATATTCGGTAAGACTATGTTGAGTTCAGGAGGTTGGCTAATACTAGTTAAAAGAATAAAGATTGTTTATATAAATGTTAGGTTTGGAAAGGTTAATACGTTCTAAGTAGTAATAACTTTGTTTATTTCACTGTAGAGCCACATTGGACTATCTGAAGTGACCATTGCAGGGGCAGTTAACCTTTGATGTTAAAGTTGTAAGTCCTTAGACTTTTCGCTCTCCTACTGGAGGACATAGCAATAAATAAAAACAACTGTGGAATGGCTCATAATTTTAGAAATATATTTAAACGTCTGCGAATTAATGGTTACTTAAAGTTCAACTTGTAGAATATTTGATCTAAGAGTTCATTGTTTGTTTCTTCCTGCTGTTAAACTACCCTCTGCACTTAAAGATTTTGGGTGCATTTTAAAAGTGACAGTCGAATTCAGCCGATTGGTTAGCGTGGAGGTAGGTAATTGAAAGCACATAGAACCACAATTCTTGGTGTATTGTTAGCAAACAGTGCGTGATGCTTTATTTTTCGACGATAAGATTTCAACTATTTACTGTTTGACAAACTTATCATGATTTATATGTGTAAAAATGGCTGGTATGGATCGAGAAAATTATATGTATAGGAGCGAACAACGTTTCGATCTTCTTCGGTCATCGTCAGGTTCACAGAGAAAGAAAGAGGTAACTGACCAACAGCTGACCACATATTTTGAAGGGGGTTGTGTAATTGAGTGTAGGAATGTGGAAGGCATGCTTAGATGTTTGATTATATTTATTAATATAGGTATAAAGGAGTTCCTTTATATTGGTTAATTTTGGGCTTGAGTTGTTGTATAAGCAAAGCGTCTCTAATTTTGCGTTTGTTTATGTTTGTTTCTTTATTTAGTATTTGGGTATTTTCTATGGTTATACTGTGTCTATTTGATTTGCAGTGTTCGAAAATGTGTGAAGGTGACTTTTTGTGTTTTCTATGGTTGTGGTTTTCTCGACATGACAGATTATCAGAATTTAACTGAAAATTTTAAACCAAAATTTTGGTAAAATATTAAATAACACCAACATTCTTTATTTTCTAAACAGTAAAACTATAAACACACAAACACACTTCTCTAGCAAAAAGTAGTTGACTGTAGTAAGAACATTTTCGCTAAAGATTACTCCAGACGATTCCAAAAAGTTGTAACTAAAGTCTAAAATAATTACCTTTGTATAGTGAAAGTAGCGTTATGTCAGTGCTTATTTGTGTAGTGAAAACTTCTGCGCCATCTATTAAATGAAACAACAAACAAAAATAAATAAAAAAACATACTGTATGTATTGAACATTCAGAGATTTATAAAAATAACTATGGTATGAGCAGCAACCATTTCTTTATAACGTAACACAATTTTACACAAAATTTCTCTCATCATAATAAGAACATGATTTTTACTAGGACTATACACATGGACTTTATTATTTTCTTATTGATATAATTTTTAAATATAGTACTGAGAAATTGGCGTTCTTAAAAACTGATTTTTAAAAATAAAGAATGTCAATTTTAATATATAAAACATTAAAGTTTATATGAGTGAAATTTATGAAAAGTTTGAACACTGTGCGTTGAACCGAAGAGCATAATTTGAACATTTTTTCTTATGCAGTACTTTTCCAGATTTTTTGAAAAGAAAATGTTCAATTTTTCGAAGTTATTTTAGACTGACGTTTAAATACTACGATTAGTAACTACTAGCATATGGCGCGTTTCTGCTTGTAATTTTAATTAGCAAACGACAGCTTCAATATCATAATAAAATAAAAATTGTGCACGAAACTGTTACTACGAGATGCGGTCCATTCAGCTGTAAATGATGGCCTAAAACTAACCTAAATTTAGAATGCAATTCTAAATATATTTATGTAAAAGTTACCTGGCAAATTTTTGTAAATTATTATTTCTGAAAAGTATATTCTCATAACCATAATGTGCCGCATTAATCAACATGAAATATTTTATGTTATTTATCTAAGAAATTAATTTCTCCTTATGGAACTGAATTTTTTATTGTCCTAATAGTGACATGTTTATCGAATATACTTTATTCGCACAGTTATTCAAATGCCTCAACCATTTAGAATATACCAACAGTAGAAACCAATCACCATTTTCTACTATCTTTTTTTTCATTGCGTTGGAAAGATTAATATTCGCCATCCCTACGTTTATTTTCATTTTTTGGAAAAATTGTTTCATTACTTTTTAATACTGGCTTCAGTTATCATTTTTTATGAGTACAATCACCGAATCTCAATTCAGTTGAAAATTTTCAGGTTCATCTACGAAATTCACATTAGGTATCTAATATTTTTGAACAAACCATTTACCACAAAGAAGGGATGAAAGCTGGAAAAGTAGTGCACCTGTTTCATACTGAGTCCTTATTGCTATTATTGGTGAAAGAAGTTCCAGTTCTATGTTAAATGGGGTTCTAAATAAATTTATAAAATAATATAATGTAACAATTTCTAAACTGAACTGAAATGTCAGAGATTTTACATGTTAAAAAAACTTTTGAAGTACACATGCCACTAGCTTACTAATGTTAAAACTTGTAATTGTGTAAGTTTGTTGGACAGTTTTCATTAAATACTTTACACGCTTCTAGCCGTCATAATTAAAATTGGTACGTATTTATACGTTGTTTAAATTTAGTTAGGGTTGTTGGTTTGACTATCACACATACAATCACATCTGACTAATGCTATATGTATATATACATGGTTAATCTGTCGTTTTCATCTAACGATTTGTTTCTTTTTTCTTCAGTCCCTATGTACGTAATGAACATCAGATGAAGTACAATGTCCTCATTCCTTATGTTAATATGAGGCAAAAAGTGATTCATTTGAAGAAACGACGGAACGTTCCGCTTGGATTTGCCATTAGAGGTGGTAAGTTATCTTTTGTTGATATAATAAACTAAGAAATAATTATTTTATTATTTTCTTCTTTGAATAAGAATCATTCGTAATATCGTTGAGCTATAAGAAATGTTTCACTATAGTTTTCAACTTTTTTATGTTACATTGCAGTACAGAGACAATAAATCTGTAGTTAGAGGTACCTAAGAGTGGAAACTAATGATAAAATCATTTAACTAAAGTTAACAAACGTTAATGACTCCTTTACAGAATGTATTTATTTCCGTACTTCCGTCGAACCGCTTTTATATTGACAGTTGGTTTAAAAGGTACTTCTGTTTGTTTTTATTGATTGTAAAGTTCAAGTTATTTCAGTATATTGTCATTATAGAGAAATATCTTCAACTATAAATATGTCACATTGAGAAACGTCGAAACACGTAGAGTGTATTTGAGACTAAAGAAAAGGTAAATATTTTTCGCTGTATATATTAATTTTGTATAAATAACCACGAATAATTTTACCTTCAGCTACGTTAGAAAAGACTAAAGGTTAAAACAAACAATATATACATATTATCTCACTCCAGCTTTTAAGTATGGAACAGGTGTCTTTGTATCGGATGTTAAACTGGTTATTAAATGAACATAAATTAATATGTATATTTTATCCAGGTTGTGAGTATGGAACAGGTGTCTTTGTATCTGATGTTAAACTGGTTATTAAATGAACATAAATTAATATGTATATTTTATCCAGGTTGTGAGTATGGAACAGGTGTCTTTGTATCGGAGGTTGAATCAGAATCTGAAGCTCAGCGCAAAGGTTTGAGGGTAAATAATGTTTATTCCAATAAATTGAATTATTGTTTTTGCCTTCTATATTTTGTTAATAAATCAAAATAACTAAAGAATGTTTAAAACCTTATGATGATCTGTCAAAAACAGAATTGTACTAAATTATTTGTTTAGTGGTGGGAATTATTATTTACTTCAGATAGGTAGTAGGTAGAACACTGCTGACGCACTAGAGGTTTCGGGTTAAAGGAAATGAACAACGTTTGGTTATAACCAAACAATGACGTCATCTAGTATCTGTCAGAAAATTTACAGATAAGGCTTGAGGAGGGTTTGTTTCTGAAAAGGTCGAAATATGTTAGTTTGAGTTGTTTAAAAATGTCTGATTAAGGATTGTTGATAGGTTAATCTTTAAATTAATTTGTATAACTATAATCTGACGTACGAAAGGATCAGTATATAATCTTGCTTGCTGGAGACCCCAAAATGGGTTGTTGTTTTTTGTAATTTCGCGCAAAGTTCATTTGATGTTAAAGGTGATTTTCGATTGAACTTTAAGACCAAATGAACTTTTGAAGGAATACGTATAATAGTTAGAGGTGGCTAGAAGTGAGAATTTCTAAATGTTTGTTTTTGTTTGCTTTTTTCAATTTCGCGCAAAGCTATACGAGGGCTATCTGCGCTAGACGTCCCTAATTTAGCAGTGTAAGACTAGAGGGAAGGCAACTAGTTATCACTACCCGCCGCCAACTCTTGAGCTACTCTTTTACCAACGAATAGTGGAATTTACCGTCACATTATAACGCCCCAACAGCTGGGAGGCCGAGCATATTTGGCGCGACCGGGATTCGAACATGCGACCCTCGGATTACGAGTCGAACGCCTTAACACGCTTGGCCATGCTGGGCCCCCCAAAATTGGGGTGCCAAATGTGTGGCCCCCCCAGTTGCACAGTGGTATGTCTGCGGAATTACACACTAAAAGCCGGGTTTCGATACCCGTGATGGGCAGAGCACAGATAACCCATTGTGTTGCTTTGTGCTTAATTCTAAACAAACAAAGAAAACCAAATATGTGTAGATTTTTCAGTTTATTTTGGCGAATCGTTAAGAGCCCAAGCTATGCGTTTAGTTATGTTATGACATGAAAAACAACAACGACATTCAGATAGAAACGCTATTAACTTTAGAAAGTTGATTTTTCAAATGAAATCTTCTTCTGCTCTCTGCCAGTTGAACGACAAACTTCAAGACTTATACTGATATAATTTTGAGGTTTGTTCATGTAGTAGGCTCAGCATAGATAGCCCATTGTACAATATTGCACTTAACAACAAAGAAACAAACTTGTACATGCCGTAGAATTTCTCATCTATGTCTGTCTGTTATCACAGTTTATTGTAAGGAATCGTATGAACCAGTTTTCGTGAAATTAAATAGAGGAGCTTAGATGGACTCTCTCCATCACATTTTTAAACCGATAATCAATCGGACAGACAGGTCGAATTTAGCAGCCGTTTCAATTTTAACTCCTTAATTCCAAAAATGAGGGCTCAACTGAGCGAGGAAACCGGAAGCAAATTACATGAAACGGAAGCTAAACGAAAGTGACTTTTAATATTATAATTAGCAGTGGTTCCTTTGCATGGACTAACGACGTGTGTTAAGGCTCAAAATAGTGAAAGGGACAGCCTACGCCTTAAGTTTTAAGCTATATAATCGAAGCGCACTCACCACTCAGAAGTGAAACATCGAGAAATAAAACGATATATTGAAATTATCAATAGCTTCTCATTAAAGCAAATTACCTATAAAAATCAGGAATAAAAATAGCCTGTTAGTTATGTAACTAATTCTATATACAAGTCTGACTTGGAGTATTTAGCGTTATAAGACAAATCGTAAGAAAACTTAATATCTGACAAAGTTCGTCCTCCTTATGGGTCTTAGGTTTGTCCTAAATCCATATACTAAGGAAATAATGCAAAATGCTCTTTATATGTGTGTATTTATATTGTAATTATCAAAATAGGCCTTAATTGTTACAACGATAAAAATTACAATGAAACACTTCGTAAATTAAATAAAATCACCAGAGCACAGGTCATAATATAGGATATAAGATGTATCTTGGATGTTGGGGTAAGCAAAGTAATTTTACATTCAGATGTTAGAATTTCAGCTCACATTATAGCAGTAAAAGCAGAAGTTAATTGGGAGTAATCAGTGCTGTTAATAAAATTGACTTTAAAGAAACAATGGTTTATTTGTTTTCAATTTTGCTTAAAGCTATACGAGGGCTATTTGCACTAATAGCTCATAATTTAGCTGTGTAAGACTATAGGGAAGGCAGCTAATCATCACCACTCACCACCAACTCTTGGGATATTCTTTCATCAACGAATAGCGGGATGGACCGAAACATTGTAACACCCTATGGCTGAAAGGTCAAGCATATTTGGTGTGACAGGAATTCGAACCAGGGACTCTCATAACCACGTTGTCATGCCAGGCAAGAAACAACGAACAATAAGTTTGTTAACAAGTAACTTACGAACCTTGTTGTATGATCACTGATTTCAAGTCCTTATAAAAAGTGTAACACTAATATATGCTAAATTGTACGTAGTCCGCCCTAATAATTATTATAACAACCAATGAAAGTAAATAAAACAGGTGCAGCGTTAGAGTAGTTTATCATTTGAGGTTAATAGCATATACTGGATTTCCAACTTTTCCTCTAAATTACATTCATTAAATTACACCTTATTACTAAAGTCTTACAGTGCTACAGTGATATATCAGCAGACTTATAACGCTAGAAAACGGAATTTGATGCCCACAGTAGGCAGAACACAGACAGCCCAAATTTCGCGCAAAGCTATACGAGGGCTACCTGCGCAGCACACTATGTATCTTTGTGCTTACTTACAAACGAATAAACAAACTACTTCAAATATATCAATGATTGGATTGTAACATGTTGTATATGGTACATTCAACAGCAATTTTCACTAATATCAAAAGAAACTAATTCTTCTCCAAACCAAGTTTATCACCAAACTGTTGTGTACGCAAACAAAAGTTTATCTATGTCTCTGTGGGCTGGTGTGACTAGTAGTTAGCATGTCTGAAGTCCAGGCTCAAACCGTAATTTATCACTTAACTCACTCCTGCAGGTATTTCTCTGGTAGCCGTTCCAGCTGCCTGGATAATATTAGACTTGTACATTACTGACTGGTCAACATACGTTTTGCTAATGTTTCTAAATTAGGAAGTGGATTTGACGAGTCACGCAGCTAAGTGATAATAAAGAATAAACTTAGTCGTCTAAATGAAATATTAAGTTTTGTTTGAGCAACTTTACGAGTATACGTCCTCCCTCAGGTATTAAAGACCGTGTTACAATGGAATTAGCTGTGAGCTTTTGTTTGTTTCTTGTTAAACACAAAGCTACACAATAAGTTACATGTGCGTTGCCCATCACGGGCATCGAAGTCCAAAGTTTCATCTTCATAATTCTTTATTTTACTGCAGAAAATGCTGTTTGTGACAAAAAAGACTGTGTGATTGTAGTGAATCGTCAGTTATTAGGATTATAATAACTTCAAGTTATATTATTAACCGTTCAGCAGAAGAATTACTATTATTATAGATGACACTATAAAAACGCGAAACTACGAAATATTTGTGCACTTTTTTAATGGAGAAAATTTATCTTTTTCTTTAGATCCTAAAAATTGAGGGAGGTTTATGAACGTTAAACTTTAACGACTAAAAGTAGGGATGGACTGTTTATACCTAGGATAGAGGTGCGTGTTTTGAAATGATCGTCCAGAACATGTAACATTACGTATCCATGAGTATGGAAATTAAAAATAAACACTCAACATTTGGAAGGTTAGAATAAATGTGTAGGTATGTAATACTATAAGCACTACGTCTTGGATATAAATTAATGAGTAAAAGCTCACAATACACTTCCAGGTTGGAGACCAAATAATAGCCATCAACGGTTATATCATTGAGAAGGCGATTCACGACGAAGTACTGATGCTACTCCGGGACAAGAATGGAGTCGTCCTTAAGGTTAAAAGTAAGACGTTTGAAAAAATATATGTAAAAAATCAGTCATTCTTAAGGGGAAAAGTAAGACTGTTGGGTGTAATGTGTGTGTAGAAAACCAGTCATTCTTAAGGTTAAAAGTAAAACTAATTGTGTGTAGAAAACCAGTCATTCTTAAGGTTAAAAGTAAGACTAATTTTGTGTAGAAAACCAGTCACTCTTAAGATTAAAAGTAAGCCCAATTGTGTGTAAAAACCAGTCATTCTTAAGATTAAAAGTAAGCCTAATTGTTTGTAGAAAACCAGTCATTCTTAAGGTTAAAAGTAAGACTAATTGTGTGTAGAAAACCAGTCATTCTTAAGGTTAAAAGTAAAACTAATTGTGTGTAGAAAACCAGTCATTCTTAAGGTTAAAAGTAAGACTAATTTTGTGTAGAAAACCAGTCACTCTTAAGATTAAAAGTAAGCCCAATTGTGTGTAAAAACCAGTCATTCTTAAGATTAAAAGTAAGACTAATTGTTTGTAGAAAACCAGTCATTCTTAAGATTAAAAGTAAGACTAATTGTGTGTAGAAAACCAGTCATTCTTAAGATTATAAGTAAGACTAATTGTGTGTAAAAAACCAGTCATTCTTAAGATTAAAAGTAAGACTAATTGTGTGTAGAAAACCAGTCATTCTTAAGGTTAAAAGTAAGACTAATTATGTGTAGAAAACCAGTCATTATTAAGGCTAAGAGTAAGATTGCTTGGAATAATTGCCTAGAGAACCAATGATTCCTGAAATAGTAAAATTGTTTTATGTTAAGGAATACAGTAAAATGTAATTGATTCCTGAAACCTGCTGAAATTTCATAATTACAAAATTGAGTTAAAACAACACAATTATACGTTTTACAACTACATCCTTTATCACGACCTGATGATGCCTTTACTGGTGAAATCATGGTGGTAATAAATGACGCATTTGTGAAACATACAGTTGTGTTGTTTTTACTCAGTTCTGTAATACAGAAAGATAATATTTAGTTTGAATTCAATCTAGCAGGTTATTCTAAATAATTAAATTAATCGATAACATATAAACAGCTAAATCAGTCAATGTATATGTTGGTAAGATTCAGCTTATCACACAAGTGCTTTATTATTTTTATTTAGCTATAGAGAATGATAGAAAGATAAATCACGTTCTTTCTTTTACTGTTACAGCTATTGCAGATAACTCCGTGAAAAAGTAAGTAGAGGAATGTGCTTTTTATTTATTTACTACTCTTTAAAACTGTTAATTGTAAATACAATCTCCCTGTTTGATCTGTTTATGATGTTGCACTGTTTTCCGTTTGATGGTACTTCATGCGGTTGTAAGTTATTAAGTCTTTCTGAAACGGTCCGGCATGGCTAGGTGGGTTAAGGCGTTCGACTCGTTATCTGAGAGTCGCAGGTTTGATTCCCCGTCGCACCAAACATGCTTGTCCTTTCAGTAATGGGGGCATTATAATGTGACGATCAATCCCACTATTCGTTGGTAAAAAGAGTAGCCCAGGAGTTGGCGGTGGGTGGTGATGACTACCCTTCCCTCTAGTCTTACACTACTAAATTAGGGACGTTTAGCGCAGATAGCTCTCGTGTAGCTTTGCGCGAAATAAAAAACAACAAACAAAAACAAAACAAATACTCTGAAATCCTCACTTTTAGCCACCTCTAACTATTATATGTATTCCTTCAAAAGTTCATTTGGTCTTAAAGTTCAATCGAAAATCACCTTTAACTGCAAATGAACTTTATTTCTTTATCAGATTAAACATTTCGTACCGTGGTCAGATTTCTCATATTAATTAAACTCTCTTTCTTGATTTCAATCTTATATGGAAATAAATAAAATTGAAAAACTGACAAAATAGACAAACATGAGTCTCACATTGGAGCAGCAGTAAGTCCTCGAATTTATAGCGCTAAAATCAGAAATTCGATTCCCCTCGGTGGACAAAGCAGATAACTCGATGTGCCTTTGCTTTAAGAAACACACACACACACACACACACACACAGAAATATGGAGTTAGTGTTGACAAACTGTGATTTATTTAAACGGAAATTGTACTAAAGTTTCTTTTCTCTGCCTTTTTACAGTTACTGCCCAACGTTAGTGACACAATTAAAATCAGAGTCCAGTCAGTCTGGTGTCAGTCACAGATCACATATAAAATACAGTAACTCAGACACTTTGTTTGATGATAAAACATCTGTAGAAGCAATGACAATTAATGGAGACCATAAGTGGCAGCCAGATTCCAAACAGATCGACTCGAACGACGAGGCTCCTGAATTATCAAGAGAGAAGAAGGATCATGAATCACTAAGAGAAGAAAACAAAGATGAAATTAAAGCTCAGGATCCATCAGGAGCTGCAATCAAGCTTCACGAACCATCAAGAGAAGAAGATGACAGCGTATACCAGTGGTTGAAAACTGTGCTTGTAGATGTAGTTAATGATGAAGTCCAGTCCAACATTGGTTCCACGGTTACAGAAGAGAAGAAGGTTGTTTCTCATCCATTGAAAGACGAAACGTCAGAACCAAAATGTGATATAGATCAAACATCAACTCAACGTCCAGCTTTAAAGGAGTAATTTCTCTTTCACTTTTTACTTGTGGCCCGCCATGGCCAGGTGATTAGAACGCTCGACTCGTCATCTGAGGATCGCGGGTTCGAATCCCTGTCACACAAAACATGCTTGCCATTTCAGTCGTAGGGTGGTATAATGTGACATTCAATAATACTATTCATTGGTAAAAGAGTAGTCAATGAATTGACGGTGGATGGTGATAACTAGTTGTTTTTCTTATTCTAGTTTTACACTGTTATATTAGGAACGACTAACGTAGGTAGCCCTCGTGAAATTCAAAACAAACAAACTCTTTGCTCGTATATCTAATAAAAGCACGTAAAATATGATCAGTATATTGGAATTACTGATTATTTTTGTTGGAAAAGTCTGAATAATATTTTTATATCAACAATTAACTTTAATTTCGATCCATCTACAACTAGTCTCACCACCAGAAGGCTGAGATGTGTTTTATTGTTTTCTGCAGGAAGTCAAAAGATGAACAAGACGGCACAACCGAAATCATTTCCGATACTACTACAAATACTGGACTGTTAGTGAGTGTAAGTACTTAAAGTTTACATTTTTAAGATCATTTATTTCTGAAAAACCAGAAGTGGATAGATGTCGTGAACAACCTGAATCGTCGTATAGAATGTGAGTATATTTTTGATTTTTTTAAAATTTGTTTAAGAGCTTTTAGAGACAACGCAAATGAAACTTGAATTTTCAGTTAAAAAACTATATTTTTAATCTTAATATGAAAATCGCTTTGCACCCGGAGCAATCAACACTTTGACTCCGTATATTAACAGAAATTTTTGTGAAAATACATCATTAAAGATTTTGATGTTTGGTCTATAAATGACTCTTAAGGCTTTATGAAATCTTAGAGAAACATATTAAAAGGGCTTTTATTGCTGAGAAACCACTCGTGGATAGATGTCGTCATCAACAGAATGTCATTCCTTAAAGTTTTATTATTGGCCAAAACGTTTGCCTTTAACAAGTAAGATCGTCATTAGTAAGATGGAATACAAAATACACTTAACACTTTAAAACTCAGAAATGTATGCTATATTGAAAATATATGTATGTAATTTGTATAATAAGACTGAAAGATATCACGAACGATTTATTAGGAAAACAAACAATTTTATCAGAAAAATGTACAAAACTTTATCAAAACATTTATAATGACAAAATATAACATTCAATTGTTATAAATAGCGTCTATTACCTTATTAAATTAATTTTTCATATTAAATATTCAGTTGTTAATTACTCATACTGTAATAATTTTTACAATACATTGTGACATGCTGTCGATGAGGTTATTGATGTAATCCACTGTGATTTCATCTCATTTTATCACTAGAAGGCACTTCAACTCGGCTACAGTAGCTGTATTGGTGTTGTGATTAGCAGTTTTCTTACTATGTTCTGCACAACAATTGTCAGTGGGATTACAATTTGAAATTATGTTGGCCATGACAATCTTGTAATGCCTTCTTGTAGGCAGTGGCACTGTTATCCTGTAACAGAAAGTTATTGCCAAATCTTGCCTTAGTATATGGCAGAAGCATCGTGTCCATGTGACACGTTTAGGAGGTGCTGTTGACGTTTTCCTGTAGGATATTAAGAGGAGTTTTCCACTATGATTAAAAGCCGTTCAAACATGTACTGCACCGCCTCCTATGCATTCCCTGTGTGATAGAAAGTCTTTCCTCATCTATTCGCTAAGCAAATGATGAATGTGAATTCCATCATCAGCTTTAACAAGCCAAAGACAGAACTCATCTGAAAAGATAACATATTGTTAGTGCCATAATTGTATGCTGGCATGCTGTCTCGCTTAATTAACACGGCGACGGCAATGAATTCTGGTTAATATCGGATTGCAGATAGACCTTCTTGCAAAATAACAGTCTCCTACTCACTGTACTGGATTCCCTGGAATGAATGTGTTCATGCCATTGCCACCGTAAGGTGTTGCAATACTTCTCTTGATCTTGACATGTTAACATGATTAAAACACGATCATCTCGGACATTATTTTTAAGCATCCTGGAACAACATTTCCTGTAGTCTGATGATGTTTCAGGATTCTGGATACAGTGTAGTGGGGGTACCACACTGTTTTAGCAATTCCGTTTGCTTCATACCATTTCTGGACAGTCGAATAATTTGACGCCTTGAAACTTCTGGTGTGTGACAAGGCATGACTCTACCCCAAGTACAGAGAAATTATCTGAACAAAACATTGATCTAGTTTAAGAAATTGACGAACATATGCTCAAAAGAACTTATACAGACCAGAATAACAATTCGTACAGGTTTGTCCAATCATATGCTACCTTATCTGTTAATACTCAGGCATTTACTTAGTAACTACTCCATGCATATAGACAGTAACACCAATACAGTTCTATAAGTAAACAGTTTGACCAAGACAGACTGTATGTGTATCTCCATAGCTCAACACTAAATCTGAGATTGATGAAACAAAAAAACATTATGTTTGTCCATCAAGACATTGCAGTTTCTCAAATTGGAAGTGTATTACATTACTTATTCTATTGCCAGTTTCAAAAAGTTAAGCATGTCGTTGAAGACTATCTTCTGAATTTTCAACTGATCAATTTAATACAAAAGGAATATCCCTTACGATAGTTTCAACAAATCAGTTAAAACAAATGGAGCATCTCCTGCAACAGTTACAACTTATTACAAAAGGAGTATCTCCTGCAGTACTTTCAGATGTTCTATTTAATACAACGGGAATATTTTGTGCTGTAAGCTCAACTGCTGAATTTTATATGAAAGGAATTCCCTTGCTGTGGTGTTAGTTACGAGAATCTCACCTTTGTACTGAAAGCTAGCTATTTATATATTTAAATTTTGTAACATTTCTGTGACGACTTAAAGTGAAGTTCTGGACCTGAAGGAAAAATGTTGATGTGTTTTACAAAACTTAAGATATTGTTTCAGTCTTGTCGTACAAATTTAGATAATCTGTTTACTGCCCATGACACGATGTATGCTTTAGTTTGTTACCAGCAAATATATATTCCTAGTTACGATAAAAAGATGCTTTTCAAAAAGAAAACAAACACTAATATAGTTTATCTCGCAACAATTTCACATTATCATTCGAAATCACAATGATCATGTCGGGGTTTTCCACTCATCGTAAAATATTATGTTGGTTTCTCGACTATAACCTTTCAGTTTACTTTATCAGTTTTCATTTCTGTTTGTTGATCTACAACTACGATATTCTGTTTATTTTATAAAGTTATTTTACTGTTTGTTGATCTGCGACTACGATATTCTGGTTTATTTTATAAAGTTATTTTACTGTTTGTTGATGCACACTGCCCACCTTACGCTACTGGGTTACTCTTGCATGACCAAATTGTGAAATTTTACCGTAGCTTCTTATAACCTTCCACAGCGAAAGCGATTTTTTTTTTTTTTTTTGCAATTAAGCACTAAGTTACACTATCTGTGCTATGCTCACCGTTTGTATTGAATCTTGGTTTTTAATTATAAGCCTTCAGACGTACTGCTGTACCACTGGATGGGATTCAACGCATGTTATTAGATTAATTTCTTTTGGACAGTTTCAAGTTGTTTCTTTATTGTATAATTTACATTAATTTAGGCAATTTAACGATATTTATTAGTTAACAAGCTAGAGACGCTTATGCACAGATAGCACTTGTAAAAGTATTTCCTCCAAAGGTTTGGCGCCTTCTAACTTATTGTTGGTTAATTATATCTTTTGAGGTTCTTTCCAGGTGTTTAAAAACTAGCCCAATTAAATTGTTAATTTAAGTCTTTTTAATTTAAAGAACGGCAGTATAAATTAAAACGATGTTTTACAAAAGAGTCGAAGGTTCGATTTTCTTAAGATTTTAAGAGTAAGACAATGTTCACTGGTTCAGGTTATTTTATAATTAGGATGATAACACTATGTAACACAAATTTTGTTCCTGGATAGCACGTGTTATTTCTTAACAGTTTATGTTGTGAACGTACAGAAAATTGCCATTATTCTCTTCAAATTTTGCTTTGTGACCTGAATAATGAAATTTAGACATTAACCTATTTTCTATGTAAAAACGGACAAATTTGCACATTTTCACTTACAAAAGGTTTGAATAAAACATACGAATCAAGATATACATGCATTTATACTAAATTTATACAAAAATGAACAAACATATTTCGAGATTTGCGACTGTAATGTAAATCACTTTCACGTATCGGTCTCCCATCATGTTTTCGTTATACGCTCTTTAGCAGCGACGTTCAAAGTCCAGTATATCTTGGTGGAAGCGCTCACCTTGCTTCTCTGAGTATGCTCCCATGTTCTTCTTGAATTTATGAAGATGACCGTCAAGGATATGAACTTTCAGGAACATCCTGCGGCCTATTTTGCCGTAGTTCTTTACCAGAGCCTCAACCAGTTCCACATAATTTTCGGCCTTGTGATTGCCCAGGAAGCCCCGACAAAGCTGCCCCAAGCTTGTTTCCTTCCTACGCTTCTCGGTGAATTATATGTACTTCAGGATCTTCTTTATTTGTGGTCCAACGAAGACATCAGTTTTGAACTGTGGCTCAGACAGCTCAGACTCGAAGGTACTTGAGGGCTCCAGGCTCATTATCAAGAGCTGTGACAAATTGTTCCATAAGACCAAATTTTATGTGCAATGGTGGAAACAACACCTTCTGGAAGTCCACTAGTGGCTCACATTTGACACTATGCCTCCCTATAGATAACTCGCTCCGTTGTGGTCAGTGCTTCCTGTTGTAGTGCGCTGCGGTGTCCCTGCTGTCCCAAAGGCAAAGATAACAGGGAAACTTGTTGAAGCCTCCTTGGTGACCCATCAGGAATGCCACCATTTTGAAGTCTCCGATAACCTCCCAGCTATACACTTCATACTTCAAGGCTTTTAGCAAGGTCTTGATGCTGTTGAGGTGCACCGAAAGATATTTAACTTTTAAAAAGTCTAAAATTTGTATAATATAAAATCTTATTATTCAAGCAATCAAATATAGTCTGTCTTACTTTTTAGAGTTTTTTGCAGTGGTCGCAGGTGAAATGAGGTGCTCAGGGTTTGTCTTGATTCCCTACAGACATGCCGAAATATGCCTTATAGGCTTCACACATTTTAACACATTCTGTCACAGAATATTTTTTGCTCTTTTCTTGAAAAATTGGCCACATAATAGCAGAATGCGTCTAGAGAATGCTTCCAGCTTCTTGATGCCATCTCTGATAAAATCAGATAGATCTGTGTTTTCACTTAGGCAGCTAGAACTAAACTGAAGTAGTGAGTGGTGAGCCCCTGTATATATATATATATATCACTATGGAAAGTTCAAGAAAATTCTAAAAGGTTCTTGAAAATTCTCGTAAGTTCTACAAAATTCTAAAAACTTCTTGAAAATTCTTGTAAGTTCAAGAACATTTTCCATCAGTTACTCAGCACTGAATCTACGTGGAATGTTCTGGAAAATGGGTAAATTTGAAAATTTCATTATCCAGGTCACAAAAGCAAAGTTTGAAGTGAAAAATATGTCTTTTCCGTTTACTTTAGGCAAAAGCAATTAGGAAGTAACAGTTTCTGTCCAGGAACAAGAAAAAGTAAAAACATATTATTTAGTGCAATATCTGTTATGAAGTAAAGGACAAATGCAAAATAACTTTTTTGTTAATCTTATAGAGGAGTCTAGAAGAAAAAGGCGACACACACATTTATCTTCCTTCCACTGGGATTGGATGGAGGTAAGCACACAGATACTGAAATTTAATCACATTTATTGCCTTGTGATTGGATAGTAGTAGTCAGTATAAATGATGAAATGTAATTATATTCTTCCATTAGGGTAGGATGGAGATAAACACTGATTATTGAAATTAGATGGAGATAACCACTTGGATAATTAAATCGAATATTGTCCCACTGGGATTAGATGGAGGTAAACACCTAGATACTGAAACTTAACTACGTTTTTTCCACTGGAAGTAAAGTACTAGATATTGACAATTAATAACACCTCTTTCACTCGAACTAGTTGGAGATAAACACCTAATATATCAGCAGCAACATAACGCGTACAAGATATATCCCTCACACTTCTTGTACAGGGAAAACTGCTGAGTGGTTACGTTATCGGTAGTTCCATGAATGCTTCCTTTTAGAGATACACAGAAAATGGTAAAAATCAACCGTCGGTTTTCTCGTCATCATGGATGATTTAGATTAAATTTAATAATATTTCTTTAGCTGAATGGAAATGGATGTGAATCTAGTAATTTACTCTTATCAGAGACTGGAACACAGAATGGAGTAGACATGGACTCGTCCTATGTTTTTTTGGTTTTGTTTTTGAATTTTGCGCAAAGCTACACAAGGGCTATCTGCGATAGTCGTCCCTAATTTTGCAGTGTAAGACTAGAGAGAAGGCAGCTAGTCATCACTACCACCGTCAACTCTTGGGGTACTCTTATACCAACGAATAGTGGGATTGACTGTAACATTATAACGCCCCCACGGCTGGAAGGGCGAGCATATTTAGTGTGACAGGGATTCGAACCCGCGATTTTCGTGAGATAAAGAAGCGAGGTATAGTAACTTTAGCAGGTAGAAACTGATTTATACCAAAATATTTTACATGACGCTTTTTGTTTCTGTTACTGTTTTTCATTTGTCGATATGCTTATGATTTTGGGTCTCTATAACAAAGAAAAGAGCTTCAGTACCAACTGACTCCCCTGACAAACAAGGATACACCTAAAAGAGTCATATTTGGATAATATAGTAATCCCAGGGTATCACGGGTGTTATACCCAGACACTAGTGAGAACATCCAGCACTGGCACTCGTGCTCCCTCGCAACGAAAGACAAACTGTTTAACATTAGGGCACACTAAGACAACCCCTGCAAATGAATTTAACGATAAGATGGTGCAAAGCACTGACTTATACACCATTCAACTATTAGGATTTTTTCCTCACCTTCATGGATCGTCGTCACACACACACACAGCAAACATGTGTCTACGTGTTAGGATTCCGGAGAATGTTCAATATTTAGACTGAAACTTACGTTGTAGGTCGCTACTACGTGCAGGAATTCACATCGGTTGGCCGCTTATATACGCTGTACTAATTTTGGTAAGTAAAAAGCATAAAGGACAGTTAGTCAAATGTACATTTTGTGTTACTGATGGTCAGCGAAATGCATTAAGGACAGATTGTCACGTATACGTGTTGGGTTACTGTTGGTGAGTGGGATGTTTTAAGGACTATTGCTGTATTATGTGATTGGAATATATTAAGGACTGGTTGCCACGTGTTCATGCTGTGTTACTATTGGTGAGTGGAGTGTATTAATGACTGGTTGTTATGTATACACGTTGTGTTACTGTTGGTGAGTGGAATGTTTTCAGGACTATTTACTCGTGTACTGCTGTGTTATTGAAATGGGGTTAGGAGTGGTTATTATGTTTTAATTTTTGTTTGGTTTTAGTTATTGCTGTTTATTTAGCGCTTCAAGTTAAGGCAGTTTAACTTCTTTTTACAGTTTAAAGAAAGGACCGTCGGAGATGCCGGGTTTTTTTATTGGATCCGTGGTATCCGGTAGTTTGGCAGATAAAGCAGGCGTCCAAGTTGGAGATCAGATAACGGATATGAATGACCACAGCCTTACGAACCTTGAACTTTTCCAGGGAAGTTGATTTTCACGAGACAAGATTAAGATCAACAAGTTACGTGTAGAATGTGTTTTTGTTAAACAGTCCTCATATCAGAGTACCTTTCATGTGTGGAATGTGTTTCTGTTAAACAGTCCTCACATCAGAGTACCTATCATGTGTGGAATGTGTTTCTGTTAAACAGTCCTCACATCAGAGTACCTGTCATGTGTGGAATGTGTTTCTGTTAAACAGTCCTCACATAGGAGTACCTATCATGTATGGAATGTGTTTCTGTTAAACAGTCCTCACATCAGAGGCTGTGTTTTTCTTATAGATTAACTTAATCGTTTAAATTAATTAAAAGAAAACTTGTTTTATGTGCTTAAGTATTTTTATAAATAAGTTTAAAATGAATAGTTTTTTTGGCCGGGCATGGCCATGTGATTATGGCACTCGACTCGTAATCCGAGGGTCACGAGTTCGAGTCTCTGTCACACCAAACATGCTCGCCCTTTTAGCCGTGGGGGCATTATTATATTGCGGTCAATTCCACTATTATTTGGTAAAAGAGTAGCCCAAGAGGTAACGGTGGGTGGTGATGACTAGCTATCTTCCCTCTAGTTAAGGACGGCTAGCGCAGATAGCTTTCGTGTAGCTTTGCGCAAAATTCAAACCAAACCCAAACTAACGCTAGATAAATGTGTACTTGTGAAGGATCTTTGGTCCCAAGGATTTCACTAAATCGGCAATTTCCATGGATCAGGCATGTTGATGTACTTCAGATACGGCTTCGGACCAAGTGTATGAGAAATCATTGTCTCAGTCCATATATCGTGTAAGGTGCTTTGAAAGTTAACAAGAGGAAATCCTCAACGGCCGCGGCTTTAATTAAGTAGATCTCATATCGTTCAGGATATGACGCTATGGGCTAAGAATATGAACGTGGAAAGCCTTGAGCCGTTCTACGAATCGCTATGCTCCAGCTAAAAATACTAAATATCAGATATTTCCTTATGATACCACGTAAGATGCGTTTATAAATATGTTGTTTAATGTTAATCACAAAGGTTCACATAGTGGCTATCTGTGCTGTACCCACCACTGTTATCGAAATTCATTTTCTTCCAATAGAAGTCCACAAACATACCACTATGCCCCTGGTGAGCTTACAAGTATATACCATTGTTATTAGCAAGAAATGATATAATAAATCTGTGGCTTGTGTGACTCATTCCTTCGTTGTTATAGAGATTTGTTGCTGTGATCAAGGGTTTAGCAGAAGTTAATTGTTCTGATCAAATATAGGTCATGGACTTAGTAAAGTCAAAGAAATTCATGAGCTTAATAGTGAAGAAAGGAGCTGGATTAGACCTGTTTCCCGAAGAGAAAGAGAAACGCAGAAGGATGACAGTCCTGCCGATGGTTTCTGAAGAAGACACCCAACAACAGAAGTAAATAAAACCTTTCTAACTGTTATATCTGTAATCTTTGTTAAGACACCCAGCAACAGAAGAAAAAAACAAAATCTTTCTGACTGTTATATCTGTAATATTTAAGACACCCAGCAGCTGAAGTAAATAAAACCTTTCTAACTGTTATATCTGTAATCTTTGTTAAGACACCCAGCAACAGAAGAAAAAAACAAAATCTTTCTGACATTTGTAATCCTTGTTAAGACACCCAGAAACAGAAGTAAACAAAACATTTCTGGTTGTTATATCTGTAATGTTTGTTGAAATAAGAATCTTCGCAGTGAGATATTTCGTGCACAAGGTTTCTAGAAAATTCTATAGTTAACAGTATATTCAAAACTAATATACATGTATAGCGAGTTTAAAGTTTGTAGTCTGTTTCGAAAAAAACAGTCACTATAATTTAACTTTTTTAACAACCCTGGACATTTGAACTGTTGGTTTGATCATATTAAAACATTCTTTTTTCTTCAAAGTTACCATGGAGGGCGTACTTTGGAACCTTTGCCCCAGTTTGCACCAAACTCTCACTGTCGATTATTCAAGGAAGTTAAACATACTTTTTTATTATAATAGTACTACTACATTAAATAATTTTTATTTAATTAAATAATTCACATAAGAATACAAAATATTAACACATTCCAAGCAAACAGTACCCTACACACCCTTGTGCAAGACGGAAAATTACGATTTTTTCAATTTTTTTGCGTTTTATTTCTGAAAATGCAAAAATTACTCACAAATTAATACATGATATGACCGCCTTTATTTTTCAGAAGATCATTATTCCGCTTTGACATCGAGTCCACGAGTTGACTGTAATCTTTGGATTTTTGGATTGCAGCACCACAGCTCAATCATGAGCTCAATTAGCTTATCTTTTGTAGTACAGTCTTTTCCCCGAAGTCTTTCTTTACAAATCCCTCAAAGATTTCAACAGGATTTAAGTCCAGAGAGTTTCCATGTCAGTCCAGCACTTTTATTCGCGTTGTAGTCATAAAATTCTTCACAAGTTTCGATGTTTGGCACGAAGCCAGATCTTGCTGAAAAATGCCAGATTCATCTGGAAATCTCTTTTTCAATTCTGGAACGACTCTTCTCTGTAAAACTTCGATGTACTGTGGTCCTCGCATCATACCTTCTACGATATGTAAGCCTCCGACGCCATAGTAGCTGAAAAAACCCCAAAACATCTTCTTCAAGGAATGTTTTACGAACTGATTGATGTGAGATTCTCGAAGTTTCTCACCTGGAGATCTTTGACCCTGTACGAAGAAATAAGTCTTGTCACTAAATAACACCTTCCTCCGTTGTTCTTGCGCCCAGTTCTTGTAGTTCAGACTCCATTGATATTATTTTTTCTTAATTGATTTGGTAAAAAGTTGTTTTTTGACTGGTCTCCTTGCTCTTCCAACGCAATTTCGAATGACGTAATATTCATCAAAATTTCGTCATATATCCCAAAAATAGATCGACCGTACTGCAATACACAGCTAATAACGCCGTCTGTGTGAAAAAATGATTATTAAAGGAAATCAGAGGGTCCAGCGAGGCTACACCGGCCGCCATGCTGAAAATATTGTAAAATGACCATTTGTGTCAATTAATGTATACAAGGGTGTATCTATTGTGAAATTCCTGGCTTTCTAACTGTGGCGTAAAAACCTTTAAAAATTAAGCTATTGTCGGCGTATTTCCTATGAAAAATATTATCGAACTGGAGACGAAATAAACAATTTTCTGCAAATAAAACAGCGGAATATAATATATTATGTAATATACTAAAACTGTAATTTTCCGTTGGCTATAAATAATATAGTATAAAATGTCAGAGAGAAGTAATGACAATTTGTGAAAGAAAGGGTATGACAGGTGGCTTGGCATTTATGTGTCTCTTGGAATTGTAACTCAAAATGTCGCTAAGTCGAGCTATAAGGTTAACTGAATTTCTAAAAAAATATATCTATCTATCTATATATATATATATGTATGTATTGCAGAGGAGAAAATGAAAATGTTTTTGAAGAAGATGTTAAGAAAATTCAAATTCAGCCAATACATTCGAGCGTTTCCAACCAAAGAGTGTTAAAGGAACGTTCATTAGATGAAGAAAAGGAACAATTAACTGAAAATACACATTTAGAAACAGAGGGGAAAGTAGATTCTGTTTCAAGTAGCATTCCATCGAAAAATATAGTTGAACCAGGTAACTACAAAGAAAATAAATCTTGAGAAATTCATTGGTTTTTAACAGTTCTAAAAATAGTGAAATACAGAAACTGAATTCTTAGCAATTAATTGGTTTGTAATAAAAGTCAGATCAAATAATCAACGCTATTTAGTAGAATTATGCAGTTTCATTCTGTTTCTAAAAGAATAAACCTACTAGTCAACTTCTAACATTGTTTTATTTCTAGAACATTCTGAGGATTGGTGGCACGTGACATCCGATGGAAGAAAACGAAGTGTTGATGTAACATCTCCCAGGAGGAAATACAGTGACGTTGTTGGGCACATTGGATACAAGTTTAGTGAAGACAGTTCACAATACGTAAGTTATTTCACCATAGATGACTTTCTTCTAGGTTCTAAGCAGGGTAAATAAATGAGGGTTGTTCTGCAAGACGTGAGACTTTGTTACAATAGAGTAAGGCATAATTCAACTGTAACACAGTTTCTGCTGCCTACCGAAGGACATCTACCTGATACGTTGGTCAAAATAAAACTTAAACATGTCAGTTTATTATTTATTATTTTTTTATCCCGGTTTTAGAATCTAATTAGGGTGTTTCTTTTTTGTAATAGAAATGATGGACTTCAAAAAGAAGACACAACGTTTTACCAAGATCATAATAATCTAAAAATAATCTTATAATTTTGGTGTCATTGTAGACTTGTAGAAAGCATTAAAATGACTAATTATAACTGGTATTTGATTCAATATGATTTGTAATAAAACGTTCTAAATTCTATAAACAGGGTTTTTTATCGACATAATTGTTGGCAGAATCTCTAAAAGTATTTAACATATCTATTAACGAGTGTTATTCGTTTTTTTCTGATTTAAAAAGTTTATTTTATGTTATCCGTTTGATTTGGACTATTTAACTTTTACTTTCTCAACTAAGAACATTAAATTAAACTGTTAGCTAAAGACAGTCAATCATTTAACATTGTTAGCTAAAACAGTGATCTAATTTTTTAAATAAAAACAGTCAATCATCGAACATTGTTAGCTAGAGACAGTTATATAACATTGTTAGGTAAAGACAGTTATATAACTTTGTTAAAAAAAGACAGTTAATCATCTAACATTGTTAGCTAAGAAGAGCGAATTAATTTTGTTAAATAAAGACAGGTGATTGACTGTCTTCATTTAACAAAATTAGATAACTGTTTTCAGCTAACAATGTTAGTTAAAGACAGTCATCTGACACTGTTAAATAAGAACAGTATGTCATTTATCATTGTTAGTTAAAGACAGTTATCTCACACTGTTAACTGAGAACAGTATGCCATTTTACATTGTTTGTTAAAGAAAGTGTCTGACACTGTTGAATAATATCAGTACGTCTTTTGTTTGTTTAGAATTAAGCACAAAGCTACTCAATGGGCTATCTGTGCTCCGCCCACCACTAGTATCGAAACCCGGTTTTTAGTGTGTAAGTCCGCAGACATACCACTGTGGGCTATCAGTACGTCATCCGGCACTTGTTTATTATAGACGATATAACCATTTATTTTGACAGATACACTTTCTCCTAATTTTGCATGTGACAGAGAAGCTCCTATCAGCCTCTCTTCCCCACCCCAATCAGCACGGTGGTATGTGTGCAGACTTAGAACGCTAGAAACCGGGCCTCAATACCCGTGGTGGACAGAGCAGAGATGAAATTTTATGTACCTTTGTGCTCAACTGAAAGAAACAAATATTATCAGAAGTGTGTAAGAGATACACTTTTCTCTTGTTTTATTCTAACAGAGAGAAGATAAAACAAGCGATGAAGACATCAGCCATCCGAGAAACATATTTCGACGACGAAGTAGCTACATTCCACCTCCTTTGATCAGTCCCCACATGTTCGTCGACCCGACTTCACCCAAGGTATGTTGTGTTATGTGTACACTTATGGAATTAATGTATTTCACCAAGAGGTTTGAAATGAAAGTAGGACATTAAGGCATGGATGTAAACACAAAAGATTTGCTTAGAATGTAAAAAATATACTCGATCGGTAATAAGGTGTGTTGTTAGGACTTTGAGAAGATTATTGAATGAGGTGGGAAACTAGGCTATGGAGTGGAGGACTTAAAGATTAGATTAGAGTGGAACGTTAAATAAATTAAGTAATCTGTATTAATTATGATTTTGATTGGAGAGCGTGAGAGAGGTTCTTGATGTTATTACGTGGTGTAACAGATAACCAATTAGGGTCAGGTGGTTAAGGCACTCGACTCATAATCTGAGGGTCGCGGGTACGAATCTCCGTCACACTAAACATGCTCGCCCTTTTAGCCGCGGAGGCGATGTAAAGTGATGGTCAGGTCAATCCCACTATTCTTTGGTAAAAGAGTAGTTCAAACGTTGGTGGTGGGTGGTGATGTCTAGCCGCCTTCCCTCTAATCTTACACTACTATATTAGGGACGTCTAGCGCAAATAGCCCTCGTGTAGCTTTGCGCAAAATCCAAAACAAACTAATCGATAAAACAGGGATTGATTCGTTATGATAAGTGTTAGAGATATAAAGTATAGATTATACAGTGATTAGATGATTAATAACATAGTTACAACTAGGAAAAAAGGATTATGCAAGGAGAGGAATTCAAGATTTAACGAGTGGATTATTCAAGGATTGCATCGTTGAGCCAGGAGTTAAACATTCGAAGTTATAATTATATAAGGATTACGTGGTTAAGACAGAAGTTCGAAATTTGTAAAGTGGGAATTATAAATGGATTATCTCGTTAAGATAGAAGTTATTATGATTTATCAAGTAGGTTATTTAAGGTTCGCATGGTTAATACAGGCGTTAGATTTAAAGAATGACTAAGAAAGGGCTTAGCAATTTAAAATACAGTTATAGACGGATTATCTGGTTAAGAACAGGCTTAGATGTTTAAAGTGAGGGTTATAAAAAGTATTGCATCGTTAAAATATGAGTTTGAGATTTAATCTGAGGAAAATATTATTACCAAACTCGACAAGAGAAAGCTAGAAAGTGCAACTCTTTATGTAATTTTTTTTTCTTGTAGTCTCCACCTGAAAACTTACACGGAACCAGAAAAATGTCCACTGCCTCACTGAAATCAACAACTTCTGTGGAACTTTTCCACGTTGTACCTCACTCGATGACTAGCGGACGGTCGAGTTCTGTTGATTTTATGGAGGGTGATGAACCACCAATCACAGACAGCCGCGGCCCGCAACCTAAAATTCCGGAAACTTACTTTGATAAATATAAACGCAAGCCATTAGTAACGATAGATATATATCGACCACACAACCGTTTTCTCTCTGATGAAAAGTCACCAAACGTTGAAGATAAACGAAAGGAGATCAAGGCCTGTTCCAAACTGCCTAGTTTATCTACTGAAACGCAGATTGTGACAACTGGGGAACCGGAGGATGGACAGTCACATCTGAGTTGTAGTCCTATCTTTAAAGACGAGAGTTCTGACACTTCAGCAATACCAAACTCTCTAGCTGACACTTTAATTTCGCCACTAACTAGTGGCAAAATCAAGTGCAACCACGAATTTCTTTTACCGACACCAGGGACCAAAAAACCAGAAACTGAATCTGGGAAATCGTTACCGACTTCAATGTCACCAAACACTGCTATTGCAGCAAACACACTAGAACAAAATATTGGAAACAAACCATTGCAGTCGAGCTCAGCTGGTTCAGTGCTGCCTTCTATGCCACCAGTCCAAACGGAACCGACCTTAGTTAATGAGAAAAAGACCCATTCAAACATTCTTTTTCCTTCTACAAATGTTTCAGATAAAGCTAGAATATTTCAGTCACCTTCAGCGCAATCACAAAATGAGGAGAGAAACAAACTACCAACGTCATCATCGTCATTTCACGAACCTTCATCACTTGGTGTTTATCAGAAACAAGCACCTAATAAGCCTAACCTAATAAGCAGTTTCAACAAATCAACAAGTCAAGCTTCTAATCCATCATGGAAGACTATTCACAGCGACTGTACAGTTGGCCAAAGGTAAGAAAAACTACGTGTATTAAACCCTTGGTTCACTGTACGTCACCATGATCATAGTGAATTTCCATTATATATTTAGTAGCTTAGATATCTTCTGCTACGTACTTTCTGATAGTACCCAAGTCCTGCTGAGGGTATTTGAAGTCTTAGGGTTTTTGTATATCAAAAAAACACTTATATTACACATGGAATTGGGGATGGCCTCGATTAGCGTACCAAACTGTGGTTATAAGAGTTTTTGATTCGCGTCCAGTTGCTAAAAAATAGCGCCCCGCTTAGTGTAGTGTTAATGGAATTCCTCCCAGTTAGTCTACCATTTCAAAATTATGGACAGTTAGCGCAAAATAGCTTTTGTTTAGCATTGAGTGATGAGTACTGTTGACTAGTTTCCTTATCTTTAGTTATTTAGCTCAAAATTAAAAATGACTAGCGCAAGTATTCGAAACAAACAAATTTCCTAAATAAATTGTTTGTTTTTTGAATTAAGCACAAAGCTACACAATGGGCTATCTGTGCTCTGCCCACCACGGGTATCGAAACCCGGATTTTAGCGTGCAAGTCCGCAGACATACTGCTGAGCCAGTTTTCTAATTTATTTATAGTGAAACCTTTTTTTATGACGACTTTCTTGTTCTCGGTATGTGCTATAAACCCTCGACTGTTAAACCTAATTCTGTTTCTGAGTGTCTGAGAATATCAAGTTGTATTGAGACTATTTTCTGGAGATTTTGTTAATATTAAATTGTGTTGAAACCATTTTTCTCTAGACTTTGTTTTGACTAAAATACTTGTTTTTCTCGGTTATGAATAAATTTTACTGAAAGTCTTAAATCGTTCCATATTGAGTTTCCTGTGTTCAACCAGATTTTCTTACGTTTAGTTTTTAATCGTTCCATAATGAGTTTTTGTGATTAACTAGATTTTTTCTTTACATTTCGTCTTGAATCACTCTGTGAAGGATTTTCTGTGTTCAACCAGCATTTCTTACGTTTAATATTCATTAATTTCATAATAATGTTCCGGAGTTCAACCAGTTTCTTACTTTTAGTTTTGAATCATTTTAAACGGTTTCCTGTGTTCACCCGGATTTTTTTAAAGTTTAGTCTTGAATTGCACTGTAAAAAATCTTCTGTGTTCAATCAGAAATTCACATGATCATTCTCAAATAGTTCAGCAATGTGTTTCCCGTGATCAACCAGAGTTTCTTGCGTTTCTTCTTGAATCATTCCATAATGAGTTTTCTGTGATCAACCAGATTTTTTTTACATACAGTCTTGAATCTCTATTTAAACAATTATCCATTTACAACCAGAATCTCTCACGTCCTAAATCGTTCCATAATGATTTCCCTGAGTTTAACCAGAATTTTTTACCTTTAATCTTGGATTGTTCTCTTAAGAGTTTCTTATGGTTCAACAGGACGTTTTTCGTTTCAGCGATAGTCACGAACTTGTGAATTATGGCATGCACATTTACCTCCAGTTCTGTATCCCTGAAGCTTCTGTCGGTTCTTGCATCTTCATCGTAAACAACAATAAAAGTGTCTATTTACCGGATTTATTCCTCGAATATTTCTCATTTATAATGTACCGAACTACTTCCTCCCCAGTGACTCAGAGGTATGTCTGAGGGTCTCCATTAAAAATTGATGTTCTATACTCGTGGTGGGCACAGCAAGATAACCCATTATGTAGTTTTCTGCTAATAAAAAAAACAACACATTTACATCTGCCATAATATATTGCTATAAAGCATTTTCAATATATTTTTAACGTCCGTAAAAATAATCAATACCTTTAAAACTCACGTTCTATAACTAGATTTCTAAGCCTATCAAGACAATGTATTGTTCCTACTGACAGCCACTTCTTAAGGACAAAAATACCTGTGGGTAAATTTTTATTTGGTGTTATTGATGCTTTGGTTTTATTCATATTGATTCATGAATACTTGTAATTAAATGCACGTTTTTTTACCCAGTTCTGTATATATTTTTACTCTTTTAGTAAGAATTTTATCGAGAAACAACCGATTCCTTTCGGGAAAAGTGGAACAATGTCAAGTCTGAAGAAAACAAGTCCAGACTTGACCGTGAGTACAAAATCACTTTAAATAACTTGAGATATTTATTTATTTTTCAGATAAAAATACAGTGGTGCCGCAGTTCTCGAACATAATCTGTTTCAAGTGGCTGTTCGAAAACCGAATCAATTTTTTCCATAAGAAATACTATAAATTAAATTAATCCGTTACAGACGTCCAGAAATTACGTATCGTGAAGCATTTTAAGTAAAAATATTGCTTATTTATAAATGTATAATAATACTCACATGCATAAAGTCAACAACAAAAACTTTTAACACAATAAAAACAATAAATGAAAATTTAACTGCACTTTATCTGTGCTGAAGAGAGCTGATGGCGTAACTGAAAAATGGTGAGGAACGTGGAGAGAAGGAGGGTTATTATTGTTTGGAAGGTGAGCAACCTTCCATAAAAACGTCAGGTAACTCTCCTTTTGAGGTTCTTTCTCTTTCCTGTCTTTTTACACCGCTACAACCTTTCTTGAGACTCACTGGACTTATTTCTCACTAAAAACTTGTTTAATGAGGTTTATTTCTGCCTGACACCCTTCCCATGTGTGCCACTTCTCTTTTTTAAATTTTTCAAACCCCCTACTAGCCTTAAATGCATCACTTGTATCAGCACTCGTTCCAGAGGTGTTTTTCAGGAGGACAGCATGCAGCTGCTTTGCTTTCTCACAAACGATGGTCTCAGAAATGCTAACTGTTTTTCGTCTACCCAATTCAACAATAGTTTTTCTACCTCTTCCATTGTTTGTGATCTTTGTTTCGTAAGCACTGTCACTTCTTTAGCAACATCAGCTCCTCTGATGACCTCTTTATTTTTCAGTATGGTGCAGACTGTAGACTTCGCCATACCAAACTGTGTAGGAAGGTCAGACATGCGAACACCACTCTCATACTTCGCTATGAGATCTTTTGTCACCTCTATTGTGGCTCTAACAACTTTTCTTTTTGGTTTGCTGCTTTCTTTAGTCTTCTTTGACCCCATGGTGGCTTATTTAATCAGAATATTTAGAAAAACAACAAAAAAGAAAAACGAGAACGTTCACAGCAGATTTTAACGGGAGTGTGGACTGAGCGACAGGTGCGGGAAAAATGTTTTGGACAAGCTTGGCGTGGGCCGAAAATGGTCGAAGGGTCGTTCGGGTCATCAGTCGGGTTATTTCGGGAGTTCAGGCCACGACAGCTGGGTTCTGAAACCGAGTTTATGTTTGACAACCGAGACATTTTTTGTTTTCAAACAATATGTTCGAAAACGGAATTGTTCGAGAAGGGAGTCGTTCGAGAACCGAGGTACCACTGTATTGTTATCACTTCGTTTGCGCTACACATTAATTAACTAGACATGGCTGGAAAGATAATTTAACTGTTTAGTTCAAAGTATATTTCCATCAGTAGGCGTACAATAAAGGATATTGCTCTGATTCTAATTTAGTCGCAAAGTTGTTAGCGAGATGTCGTTGGCAAGTTTATTTGGCATTTGAAATCGCCTACTTATGTAACTAAGAAAATTAATTATATATTTCTTTATATTTATTTCTTATTTAGTTCTGAACTACACTTTAATAAAACTTAAAGAATGACATTACATAGAAGTTACCTTGAATTAAACCAAGTAAAAAAATCATCCGGTGTCTTCGAGAAAAAGGAAAGAAGAGGTTCTCTTTATAATAACCAATTTGAAAGAGCGTTTACACACTTTAATAACCTCTCTGAAAGAAAGTTTACACACTTTTTAATAACCTCTATGAAAGAGCGTTTACACACTTTAATAACCTCTCTGAAAGATCGTTCACATACTTTTTAATGACCTATTTGAAAGTTTACACATTTTTAATAACCTCTATGAAAGAGCGTTTACACACTTTTTAATAACCTATTTGAAAGAAAGTTTACACACTTTTTAATAGCTTCTATGAAAGAGCGTTTACACACTCTTTTCAGTCTGCAGCTTGTTTTTAATGATTCCATATTAAAACGATACAGAATTTATGACATATAAGAAAGGGCAAAGTTAATCAACTGTGTTTACTTTATTTTTTATTTAAAGGTTTTCTTTGTTTCTTTATATCGTCGAAAAACCATAAATCTGAAAAGGAAAAAAATTACTAGAGAAAGTGGGGGAAGAAAGCTGCCAAAAAAGGTAATGGGTGGGGATGGTAAACATACTCATATTTACTTATTTTATTTGGATCTGTCGTATTGATTAGGAATAGATTTCATCGTGTTCAGTTTGAACTCGTTCAATTTTCTCTACCGCTAGTTCAGTGAGGCAGACACTGGCGGCAAAAAAGTCAAAACGTTGGTTCTTAAGAAGGTGAGTGTAACACATTTGGTTTCTGTTTTATTTTTGTTAAATGTAAATGAACAGGCTATCTTCTATATTTAGCTGTTTTATGGTATTAATAAACGGCCAGATAATGTAAGAATAAGGTTAATGACAAAATACAGACTTTCTGTAGTTCATGTGAGGATAAAGCTGGTAATAAAATGCAGACTTTCTGTGGTTGATTATAGAATAAGATTAGTGACAAAATGCAGACTTTCTGTGGTTGATTATAGAATAAGATTAGTGACAAAATGCAGACTTTCTGTGGTTTAGTAAGAATAATATTAGTAACAAATTATAGATTTTCTTTGGTTAATGTAAGAATGAGGTTAGTGACAAGGTACAGACTTTCTCTAGTTGTAAATAAGTTACAAAGTAGGGATAACTGATTGCACTTAACTTTATTCAGCATTGTTAATATATTATTAACATGATGATAATGTTGTTCATGTTCTCATTACTCTGTCTCTATCAAGAAAATGTTTCAAATTTCCTATATTTATTTTAGACTAACATTTATGTACTACTATATTCTCACTGTATTTTCAACATATAATGTTATTATTTGCGTATTATTCTCTTCACAAGAGCTTCACATGTGAGAAGCCAACATATCTGCATCTGATTGGTTTTTCCCTTCAAAGAACATCATGTGTACATGATTTACAAGTGTAGCTGTTATTATTTTGGTGTTTTAACGTTCACAAGTCCACACCTTATTCCAGCTGTTCAGATACAATTGAATGTTTCAGTACTTTCTGCTCAAATATTTACATTGTTGTCAGTTGCCTGCTTTAATGATGTATTTCCATTTTTGTCAGTTGTTTTAAAAGTTCGAAAATCTTCTATTGTTAGATGTTTTAGCGCAAGGTTCCAAAATTTTCCATCAGTGGTCTGTCCACAGTTAGGAATTAAACACCTGATTTTAGCCATGTAAGTCCATAAACTTAGTTCTCATCCACTAGGAAACTATTCCGGTAGTTTCATGCACGTCAAACAATAGGTGAGTAGGACGAGTTGAAAAAGCTATGTTTTCATAACTCGCTACCTGTCTGTCCAGAGGCTGTGTCCAGATCTACATACTGGTCATGAGAAGTTGTAAAAAAATGTCGTCATTAATGCTTTATACTGAGAGTAAATCACAGTTTAGATGAAATATGGTACGAACTAGTGAGTGAAAGTAAATGTGGTTCAATATTGTGACAACCACACCACATTTGTTATATTCAGTACTAACAACGACTTTTGTCCACTACCAGAATGTTTGAAGACTGTTGTATGTGCTGCGTGCTGCCTTTGGAACATTTTCCTCCACAATAACTCATGTTCGTTGTCGCAACTGTTATGCACTGTTACTCAACCATAATCTTCATTCGAACAATTTTTTTTTAAAGGGGATTTAAGTTAATCACCCATCAACAGTTGTACGTATAAGTCGGCTTCCAAAACTTGTTTAAGCAGACTAGAACCACAATGGTCTTTTGGAACTACATCGGCGAACTTGACACCATGTAGGGTTACTCTGGTTTAAGTGTATTTGGCCGTCTTTTTCAAGAAAACAGCAATTCGAGATACTGTCGGGAATTGTTGTTAGAATTTATTGTTTATCACTTTACATACCTAGAGAGAAGCCGATCTTCATTGCATTGGTGTTTCTGAGTTCGAGTGTTTTCTTTTGTGGGGATAGACTTTAGTAAAATTTGCTGGTTTTGTTTTATTAAAAACATTATAGAACAGTTGTTGTATATTAACAATTTTTAAAGAACAATATGTTTTTTGTTACTGTACCTTGCTTTAAGCCTTTTAAGTAATTGATGCCTCTTGCAACCCCTATTTGCATACTATTTTGAGTTACTATGTTGTCTAAGAGTTAACGATACACTGCCATGTTTCAAGTTTTAAAAATAACAAAACTTTGGTTACGAGATAAATATTGTTATCCAAAATCACTAATTTTATTTCCATTAAAAAAAGTTCCAATGTTAAACAGTCTTTCACCATCGTGAAATAGGAAATACAATTAGGCCTAGCTGAAATATTTTCGGCTGTTTCATGCCCGGTTGCAGCTCATCTCTTCTGGCAGAGAACTTTCCACACTTTTCTTAACGATTTTTAAAAAATTCATATGATTTTTACAAATTAATATGATTTTTGGATGGGTCAGACCGAAATTTGGGGGTTATAAGGCAACCGTAGCACCTCCTAACACCCTGAGGTATTTACTAATTGAGTGAATAGGATTAAGCCAAGATAGATTTTTTATTTTAACTGATTCTTTAGATCGTGGTGCTGATGTTTGTTTTTTCTTCATATTGTTTAGAAAGGTCCAATTAATATATCTCTTACAAAAGCTGAGGATTCGTCTAATAAGAACAAAATAGTCGTTTCGGAAATATGGCCAGGTGAGACGATTCCCTCTGACGGACAACTGCAGAAAGGAGACGAGATACTCATGATAGATAACACTCGGCTTCACAACAAATCGTTAACATTTGCTAATGCAACATTACGAAATGTCATGTGTAATTCTAGGGTAAAGTAGATAAGATTATTTGTAATATAAAACGATAACATACAATTGTATGATAATTAGTTAAGATTATTTATAATATAAAACAATTACATGTATAATTTGGGGGTAAAAAGTTGAGATTGCTAGTGATATAAAATTGTAATTCGACGGTAAAATAGTTAACATTGTTTGCTACATAAAACAAGGACAGGCGTAATTCTAGGGTTAAGTAGTTGTGACTGTCTGTAATGTAAAACAGTTTGAGTCTGGACTATAAAAAAGAACTTTGGAATATGACATTCAAATACATAATATTGTTGATTTCCTTTGATACGTGCGTTGATATTTTCAATCACAATTTATAGTCCAGGCAGCTCAATTAGATAATTGCTGTGTTATTTGTCATTTAAATTGTTTAAAGTTCTTATATTAGCTTTAGGTAATACATCTGTAATCTTGAGTCTAAAGAATGTGTCTGTACGAATGTAGAAAAAAAGTCACAATTTGAAAATTGTAAAATCTAAATTATTCAATTATTTTACTCATTCATGTGATGATTGACCTTATATATCCATGAAAAGTGCACTTTACTTTGTATTATATGTAAATACACTTGTCAAGTTAACAGACTGTTTGTAGAGTGATCTTTGATCAAAAAACATGACACTATGAATATTGACGAAGAAATGCTTAAATTATTTTGTTTTTGAATTACGCACAAAGCTACACGAGAGCTATCTGCGCTTGCCATCCCTAATTTAGCAGTGTAAGACTAGAGGAAAGGCAGCTAGTCATCACCACTCACCGCCAACTCTTCAGCTACTCTTTTACGAAAGAATAGTGGTATTGATGAAAGGGTGAAAGGGCGAGCATGTTTGATGCGATGTGGATTCGTTTTTGAATTTCGATATGTATCAAATTTATGATACATTTTTTAACCATTTACTGTTTGCCAACTTGAAAACTCACCTAGTAAAATTTTAAAACTATAAAGCGTGTGATTACAGTGATTTGTTTTAAATTCTTGTTAGCAGCAAACCATACATCATGGGCAGTAAACGTTTTTTTGGAAACTTCTAAAGGTTTTCTTATTATGTCATATCACTGATATCGCACAAACTATCAATCCACAGACCACATTTCTCCTGTATAAGTGCTTTATACCACATGAATGTCCAAGTTTAACCGTTTATATCTGTTGATAGTTACAACCGGGTACCAGTTACTTTATGCACACTCGCATCGCTAACAAGAATCTGATACTCGTAATCTGAGGGTCGCAGTATCGAATCCCCGTCACACCAAACACGATCGTCATTTCAGTTATGGGGCTTTATAATGTATAGATCAATACCATTATTCGTTGGTAAAAGAATAGCCCAAGAGTTGGCGGTGGGTGGTGATGACTAGCTGCTTTTCTTCTAGTCTTACTCTCCTAGATTAGGAACGATTAGTGTAGCCAACTCTCGCGTAGCTTTGCGCGAGATTCTAAACTAACACACCAGAACGTAAGTTAGAATTATATATACGATGCAGTCAGACGCTTAGGCCACGCGAACAAGTTTTATCCATTTAGCACAATGACCTACATTAATAATGTTTTGAACTTTTTAAAATTAAAAATGGTTTATTCTGTTGTACTTTCATGCAGATAATTTATGAATATAAACTAAGATGTAATTTACAATAAAGTAACAAATGTGCAGATATTGTTGTTTTTTGTGTTAAAATAGGCTGTAGTTAGTATTTACCATTTTTCCGCGTTTCATACCACCCTGATTGTTATAAAAATCATTCTAGTTATCCCATTAGAAATTTAGTTCATTACTGAAGATTAGTTCTTTATTATTTAATAATTTTATTTTATTCATTAAAAGTGCAATTTTTAATTTGTTTCAAGAGTAAAAGCTATTAAGATATTAATGTACATATTTTATATTCATCTAGAGATTTAATTTTTTAGTGCTAATTAATATTGATTATTATTATTTCCAGCTAACGTATGACGTTTTTACAAAGGTTTTGAGTGGCTGTGTATTGGTAAAATTTTTTTAGTGTGTGTGTGTGTGTGTGTATACATACATACATATGTATTCATCATTAATACATAAAACTACCACAGTGTTGTCAACACTATGTAACCAATTTTTTACTCTTTCTTGTTCCTGGGCAAAACGCGTTATTTCCCTATTGCTTATGCCTAAAGTAAACGGGAAAAAACAATTTTTCTCTTCAAACTTTGCTTTTGTGATTTGGGTAATGAAATTTTCAAATGTACTCATTTTCCAGAACATTTCAAGTAAATTCAGTGCTGAGTAGCTGACAGAGAATTTTCTCGAACTTACAAGAATTTTCAAGAACTTCCTAAAATGTTGTAGAACTTACGAGAATTTTCAAGAGCCTTTTCCATAGTAATATATATACAGGGGCTCACCACTTCAGTTTAGTTCTAGCTGCCGAAGTGAACACAAAGACCTATCTAATTTGATCAGAAATAGCATCAAGAAGCTGCAAGCATTCTCTTGACGCATTTTGATATGTATGTGGCCAATTTATGAAGACAGGAGCGAAAAAGTACTCTGTGACAGTATCTGCTAAAATGTGTGAAGCCTACGAGGCATAATTCGGCATGTCTGTTGGGGATCAAGACAAACCCTGGGCACCTTATTTTACCTATGAACACTGTAAAAACACTCTAAAAGGTAAGACGGACAATATTTGCTTGTTTGAATAGTAATATTTTATATTACACAAATTTTAGACTTTTTAAAATTTAAATATTTTTTTAGTATACATTTTTTAAATTTTCAATAATGTAGAAAAAATATCCCATACAAAATATTTTGCATGAACCTCTTACACATTAGTTGTCGATGAAATAAATTTATTCTTCACAACAACAATTTTCTTTTGCTCTTTTGCAGGATGGTACAGAGGGGAAAAGAGAGCCATGAAGTCGGTTATTCCGAGAATTTGGCGTGAACCCACTAACCAATGAATCAATTGCTATTTCTACATGGTAGACCCTTTCAAACGTCGAGCTGGCAAGAATGCATTTGTTACCATGTATTCAGATCTTCCATCATCCATTGTCCCAGTGCCACACTGCCCTGAGTTCCCTGTACTCACTCTATCAGAAAGGAAGCAGCCATCCTCATAAGAGAGCAACAAATCAGAAGATGAGGTAGATGTTGAAGATCCAGATTACAACTTCAGAGGTGCAACTGGTGAGAGAAACCCATACTATTCCAACCAAAGATACCTCAATGACTTGATTAGAGATCTTGGTCTAACAAAGTCGAATGCCAAGACTATATTTGGGGTCTGATACGTGAAAGTGATTTACATTACAGTCGCAAATCTCGAAAAATTACTCATTTCTAAACATTTTTGTTCATATTTGTATAACATTAGTACATATACATGTAAATCTAGATTCATATTCAGAGCTTATGTAAATGAAAATGTACAGATTTGCCCGTTTTAAAAAAAATATAGGTTAATTTCTAA